>OZ026528.1:78404013-78958196 GCA_964019695.1 Loripinus fragilis | reverse complement strand
GCAGTCATGTAGGAGGACTTTCAGAGTACAATATACAATCAAACTGGTCCGGATATGCTTTGAATTATGATACACATGGGCGAATTCAGAGGGGTGGACAGGGGGTCCGGCCCCCTCCCCCCTAAAAAATCACAAAAAAATTAATGTTTCTAAGCAATACTGGTCCTGATCCCCTAAAAATACAAAACTAACACGCCAGTCCCTCCCCTCATCAACTAAAAAATACCCTTATCAATGTTGGACCCCCCACCCCCTGATATAACTTTCTGGATCCGCACATGATGCACATGAACTTTGTTTTGTTTATAAAGTTTTAAATGCCAACAATTGTTGGCATTTTAAAATGCATGTCCCTGACAAATGCCACAACTTCCTCTTTTAAGGAAAAATGACTCATTTGTTTGAAGAGTATAATGCTGTATATAAACGCAGACTACAAATTCCATGCTTAAATGAGTTGAGTATAATGAAAGTTTATGATTACCAGTTTATGCAAACTGGTGAAACTTAAACGTACTAAAGAACCCCCTCCCCAGGGATTTTGGAAAGCTGAGAAGAAGGGCTTATTATTTTCTGAGAGCTTGAGCTGGGAAGCAAGTACTGGGTCTGCACTGCTTGCCTATGTTTTACAAAAAGGACACTAGGCTTTTTGCCTAATTCCTTACATTGTTTTCGATGTCAGCGTAGTGTAGGAAGGCCTGATGCGTGTTCTTTTCCTTGGGTATTTTTTTCCTGAGAACACTAGATTGTTTGGTATCAAATTGTAGCAGGAGAAATTCTCAGTTTATTGGCATTAAATTCACTGTACTACCGTTACCCCCAAGTTGCTGGAACATTAGGAAAAAAGTATGCGTACATGTATGGATCTCAATATTTGTAAAGTGGTCCGCCAAATTATCGGATTTACCTGTATTTCGATGCGGCAATCATTGGGAAACAATTATTAGCAAATCTACTGTAGTTTCATATCCAGGTAATTTTATGATCCATGCTGTTACATGCAGTGTCATGTTATATTGAATTAAAACGTATTTATTTTACTTCGTGTCTTTTAGAAATATTGCCCTTTTTTGCTTAAAATACAGGAAAAATACAAGAGTATCCCCATTGACTTCTAATAAAAAAATCAGGTAAATTAGCCCCTTAGCCCCATCTCATCTTTTTCGTTGGCCCATCGTGTTGCCAATTAGCACCAATGTGTAACGCCCATTTCAAACGGACGAATATATGCGCAATAAGTACTTTTTTCTGGCATACGGACTTAGTCATTCTTATAAATTGCATGGGTAAATTTAGCCTCGGATAAACCCAGGTTAAGGCTAGATTTAGAGGTACATGTAATTTGTTTAATTTTGTATATTTTATATATGTATTTTTAATTTCATTTATTTATTTATTTATTTATTTATTTATTTATACATTTGATGTTTATTTATTTTCGGGTAAAATATATCTAACACTGTATTTTAAGCGAGGCAAGGAAATCGAAATTGCACCGTTT
The DNA here is from genome assembly GCA_964019695.1 of Loripinus fragilis. NCBI lineage: Eukaryota > Metazoa > Mollusca > Bivalvia > Lucinida > Lucinidae > Loripinus > Loripinus fragilis. The sequence continues at coordinate 78,956,695 of OZ026528.1, read as the reverse complement.
AAATAATAACATTTTTTTTTATTTACAATAAAACGTCTGTTTATAATCCAACGTCTGTTTATATCGTAACCTCTATTTATATTTCATACTCTGTTTATATGTCAGCCTTTATATTTCAACTTTTGTTTATAATCCAACGTATGTTTACAAATGTATACTTGGACCCAGTACACATTATACTGGGTCCGAGGTTTATATTGTAACGTCCGAAAATATTGCATACCCCTCCCCCGCCACCATCAACGTTTCAAATTGGGGACATAGTAATGGGGAGCCAGTTGAGTTAGACTTTATCATTCGGTGAACTAGATCACGTGCGTGATTGAAAATAATTTTTCTTAATTCTTAACCAAAACATACGAGGGGAGTTCCGAAAATTCTGAAATTTACCTAGGGCACTTTTGGAGGCATACATGTACTATACACTATTCGAAAGACCTATTTTTACCCTGAAAATGATGCTTATATTTTCTCGCTGTAATATTTCATTCAACAGTTACAGAATCTCATAATTTGCCTCCATATTACTGACCCACTTTATCAAGTAAGGATCCAGAGGGGAGACAGGGGGTCCGGACCCCCGCCCCTGAAAAATCACAAAAATAAAGGGTTTCTTAGCAATACTGGTCCGGATCCCCTGAAAATCCCAAAGCTTTCAAGCCAGCATTCAATGTTGGGCCTTAATCGGCACGCCAACGAAGCGCCATTTAAATGGCGTTTCACTGGTGGGCCGATGATGTCACGCCTTATAGTGGTATTTGGATCCTCCCTCCCCTCAGCAACTAAATAAAAAAAAAGTTGTCAAAGTTGGACCCCCTCTGACAAAATGTTCTGGATCCGCGCATGTTTATAATCATTTAATAAGAATGGCACTTGCAAGCCGTGGATTTACTGTGTATCCGGAAATTTTCGCGAGAACTTTATTTTCGCGAATAGAGTTAAAAGACATATTTGTGACGCTAAAAGTCGCGACTATGCCATAATTTACGTACATTAGTAAACGACAGTGTGATTTCGGCATTTTGCGAGGATTGTATTGTCACGAAACTTGCGAAGTTTCGCGAAAATAAAAAGGCCTCGCGAAATTTTCCGAATTTACAGTATATAATCAAAAGTAAAACTACATTGTAATTTTATGTTAGGTTACTTATAATGTTTAGAGTACAATGCACGATACTTATGGCGTCATTAAAATCGACAACTATGTCATTTTCAAAACACTGCAGCATTTTCATTTTTGAGAATATATTTTTTTCTATCCAATTTGACTCAATCTTTATATCGACAATCATTTAAGACAAGCATTATTTTAATCACAAAATATCCTAATCTTAATTGGAATACATGTATTGTAAAAAGTAATTTCCCAAATATATGATTGATTTTAATTTTATAAGAATTTTCAAAATTGTAATTGATTTCAGACGGTTACTTTGTGCTCAATTTAAACCCATAGTGATGTTTCATAATTTGTATTTAGAAAATTGATCAGGTTTAATTTAAGATGTGCACATGCAAACTTGGCGTAATATTGGCCTACTAGTACTTTGTGGACTCGTTATCATTTTCTTATATGGGTTACCACAAGTCTTCGACGATATAGACCGATCATACCTTCTTCAAGCAAAACTCAGCTCATCTAGCATAAAAACTGTTAGAACTGTGATTTGGTAAATAATATTTGTTCATTTGGTACCATTTTCAGGCATTTGGTATTGCTTACACCAGTATCAGAACTTTCGGAACAACCCTCGTATGTTGTTGGTATTCTTAAGAACCGCCTCAATGAGTCGGTTCTTTTGAGCACCCAAAACACATGGTTTCACTTATGGACGAAGAAAATATTCGCAGTTTTACACTGATTTTTTTCGGTTTCAGATTATGGAATATCTGCAGCACATTCCGCAAGTCCTAAATATAGGCCAGGCCGCATGGAGGTACTGGAACGGAAGATACAGTCGAAATGATCTGCTATATACGGTAGCAGGTGCCATCGTTCGGCCAACTGTAGTCGGAGCTGGCGGTCATCTAGGACTAGCCTTGTCCACAGCCTACCCGGAGTATGCCGCCACGTTGGGATCAGTTGCCACTGGAGTTGCATTCGACGGAGCAATGACGTTGACGGGTGAGAAATTTGGCTACTTAAAAAACGCTGACGATGGCGACTTTGCAATGGCGGCAATAACTGCTTTGAATGACGGGAACGCCGGAATGGCTGTTGCAACAGCTTATCATACCCCCAAAATGACTGGGACTAGTGTCCAGCCGATGACTACTGCCGTCGCCACAACAACAGAAGAAGAAAAAGCTGTCGTGCCTGTGCCATCTGCCCAAGCTTTACCACTGTCAGACACGCATGCGCTGAGCCCACCGGTTTCCAATCTCCAGTTTTCAGATGTCCAATGTCTAAATCTTCCGGACGCTTCAGCAGTAGAAATTCAAAACATGGAAACGGCTGCAGAGAAAACAACTGAAATAACAATCATAAACCGACCTTCCATAACAGCCTTGTGTGAAACGGACGGATGGACGTCTTATCCGTCTGTTCTTATGTCTAGATGTTCGTCAGCCCTAGCAGCAACGGCGGGATCGAAATTGGCTTTAAAGGCAAAAGGATGGTGCAAATCCGTCAGGTCGGTACCGTATTCGAAAGAGTTGCGATGCCGTTTTAAGATAAATACTCTGGCTATGGTGTAGGACAAAATCGATGTCAAATATATGGCTGGAATGCAAACAATGTTAAATAAGTTAGATGATTGGTGTCGTAAATGGCGTATCACTGTAAATGAAACAAAGACAAAAGTATTGCATTTCAGACCAAAAACAAAGACTGCAACAAATTATGTTTTCAAATGTGGTTATCAGAAAATAGATGTTGATAGCAGTTACAAATATTTTGGGTTTTGGATGAATGAATTTCTAGATATGAAATTTTCAATTCGAGAGATAGCAAAATCAGCCAGTAGAGCCCTTGGTGCAATTTATTCCAAATTTTTGTGCGCTGGTGGCATGAGCTTTTCTGTCTATACAAAGTTGATAGAGACTATGGTGGAACCTGTGTTGTTTTATTGCTCAGGCATATGGGGCCATACAAACTTTTCAGAAATTGATTCTGTCCTGAATAAAGCGGGTCGATATTTTCTTGGTGTTACAAAACATTGTTCAAATGTTTCATCGAGGGGGGACTTAGGCTGGACCACATGTGAAGTTAAGCAGAAAGTAGAAACAGTTCGCTTGTGGTGCAAACTAAGAAATATGCCTGGGCACAGAATTATACGGCGTGTTCATGAATGGTCTCTACCTAAGAGCAGAACATGGGAACGCAAAATGCAAAAAATTAGTGAAACACACAATATTGAGGAGCTTATGTTGAGTGAAAGCCCTAATAAAACTGTGTGCATCTCTGCTGTACGTGATATATTGACTGAAATAGACAATACAAAGTGGTATCAGAAGTTGATGACCAATGGTAATACTGAAAATGGAAATAAGTTAAGAACATATAGACAGTATAAAAGTGTTTTTAAGACAGAATATTACGTTAAATGTAACATGGACAAGGGCCACAGGCGTGTTCTTGCAAAATTTCGAAGTTGCAATCTACCACTAGCAATTGAAACAGGTAGATATAACCGACCCAAAACTCCCGTATCTGAACGGCTTTGTAAATATTGTCATATGGATTTGATTGAAGACGAAACCCACTTTTTAGTTGATTGCGAATTTTATAGTGATATAAGATATAACTTGTTTCAATCTGCTCAGATTATTAATGATAGATTTAAGCACTATGAGTCAATTGATAAATTGGTATGGCTTATGAACGGCAATGATCTACAATTGCAGTTTGCAAAAGTTCTATTTAAAATGAATAAGAGAAGATTTTTGGCCACCTAGAATCTACTATTGATATTCTGAGTAATCAATAACATTGTAAATATAAAAACATTTTGTTTTATATTTATTTATATGTATGAATATTTTAGTTGTAAAATAACTTTATATAATGCATGTACCTTTTAAGTTTAGATAGTGTCTCATTTGCCTACAATGGCAGGATCTTGAATATTTTAAGGTTTTATTGAATGTTGTATATGTATATATTCGAGATGTGACACTTTAATAAACTATTAAACTACTACTACTACTACAACTACTACTATGACTACTCTGCGAAAACAATACGACCAGATACCGGCCCTCGAGGTTATAAAACATTTTTCATGCTCAACTTAACTGAGCACGAATTTTATCATGCTCATAAATGTTACAATGCCACCAATTGGTGGCATTTTAACATTTATTAGCATGATAAAAACAATATTTGAGAGTTTGAAACTAAAAAGTCTTTCTTTTCAGAATTTAGTCTTTGTGAGCTGTTGAAATTTCATGCACAGTTGAGTTGAGCATGAAAAAAGTTTTATAGCCTGGGGCAAGATCTAACCATGATAAGACCTCGTCACGAAGAAACCCATGCGCGGATCCAGGAAGTTTTGTGTTGATGAGGGGAGGAAGGATCCAAACACCACTATTAGGGGGCCATTAACGTTTAGACGTCGCGTCAGTTGTTGGTGATAATTTCAAAAACGTAAGGGTCCTCTCTATTGAAAGTTCAATATTTCGTTCATTCCGTTACACATTTCTACAAACTAGACATCATACAAAAGGTTATTAATTATATTTTACATATATAAAAACGAAAGGCCAATGAAGATACAAAGAAAAAGTTATCACTTAAATATTCTGTATAAAATGCCGATTTTTGCATGTAGAAACGTACTAACAGAAATCGTTAAGCGGAGTGATTCAAAATCCAAAAGCTATACCTAATAATGTATCAAATCTTGTAATTTTTCCCGCACAGCTACGTTTTGTGCTTATCCTCACGACGACATGCGCGAAATTGACGTTAATTGGCAAACTAACCAGAAATAGCCAACCATGCAAAGAAACGGAAAGTGTAGAGAGTTAAAGAAAACGTTGAAATTCAAAGTATATCACAAAAATACTTTTTCAAAATAGAATTAAAACTTGGATTTGTTCGTGAATTTCCCATATTTAAAGCCAAATTTTGTTATTTTGCTATGACTAGCGAAAATGTCACACTTACGCATATGGCGTCTTCATAAATATGAGACCTTAATTCAATTCTAAAAGAAAAGATGTTTCTTAAAACTTATTTCTCTCTAAATAAGATATTTAAATGCGGTTTTCATATACTATATGTTGTTAATGGTTAAATATTGACTAAATATCGCTAAAATGTTTTTTTATAGTGAAAATGTCACAAACGCCGCTTTTTTACTTAACTAATCGCGGCGTAAAAACGTTAACATTTTAGCGTTATAATATGCGCAAATGCCAAAAACTTATAATATAGAGCATTCTCCTTAAACTTATAAACTGATGCATTGTTATAGTCTTGTAGAACACTGTCTAATATTAAGATAATATAAAATTGGCCACGGGCCATAACAGAGGCGTATGATACTACCTGAGGCTTACAGCTTTGGTTATATGCCCCAACTGCTCTTAAGTGCGGGCAGGAACTGAAATCCTTGTCAGACATTTGCTTTTGGTTCTAGAGCTTATCAGCAATTTGATCTCACTTCTGTGGAAAATCTGTTATAATAACCAGTTTAGCTCTGCAGCAAATCATTAAAATGTTTACACTATCAATAAATACAAATGCCAGTTGTCATTTTCTTTGAGAGCACAATTGTAGTTCTTGTAAAATTTGTGCCAACATTTTGAATGCTACAACATGTATATAGACATAGGTCAGACCTTACTTTTGTTAAATTTTAGGATCATTTGCATGGTCTGTTATTTTACAAATTTACATTTTTGTAAACATAATTATACAAGTATTTAAAACTTGTTGCAGCAAGCAGACCAATGCACATTTATTTGGACCAAATAAAAAGTACGGTATTTTACAAATGTCTAAATGTATGCCAATACTTAAAAGTGAAAAGGTCACTTAAATTTCTAAAGATATCAAAAAAGAAAATGTTATCTTGTCAGAGTGTTTTCTGTTTGCATTCGCACATATTAATAGATAAAAGGTAAGCCAATTGTATGTAGAGAGTCCCACTAGGTAGCTATGAATGCATGTTTAAGGAATAACTTCGTGCGATAAGTTTCATTTTATCATGAGACGGCATCAGGGTTAGCATGTACATTATAGTAGCCACATGTGGAGCATTATCTTAAAACCTGATCTTCAAATTTTTCTTGAAATTAGAACTTGCTGTTAAATAAGCACATAAATGCCATTCACTACTAGGAACAAACTGGCTTCAAGACCCTATGATGTTTCAATACTGATAGCCTCAGGTAGTATCATCCGCCTCTGGCCATAATTAATCAGAGAAATCTGAATACCCCTGTTTTCAGGAAATATATCACAGGAGCTTGAAATTCGATCCTTATTCACTCCTATAGCCCCTAAACCGAAAGCTCATAATGATATTACGTAATAACATTTGAGCTTTTGGTTATGAGGCTATACATGTAATGTGAGGACCAAATTTCAAGCTCCTGTGAATATATACAGCCATACTATGATAGGACACACCTACTCGCCACCTAGTGACGTTGCCACTTAAATCGATGTATTTCCAGATGTTTTGCAACATGTCGAGAGTCTAAGTATGTTTACATTTGTAAACGTTACGAGCATCGTGGGCATGTGTTGTTATAATTCATTCCGTTACGGATATACAAGTTCTGCCTGTTCCAATTCAGCCCAAGACTTTTCGGTTCCCCCAACGTTCATTCGACTTTAAGAAGCATGAACAGAGAAGGGTTTAGCCGTCGTAGTTTGACAGGGAGCCCTGGCTTCATACGATGAAGCCAAATATCTCACGTTAAGGAACTTATCAAGGAAAGTTGTGCAGCAAAAATCTAGATGAAGCCTTCTGCATCCTTACAGTAACGGGTGTACTAATTGAAAAGACGCTTCGAAAATACAACTCTTTGAAGTACAACCATGCGCGGATCCAGAAAGTTATGTCAGAGGCTGGCGGGCCGATAATGGCCCAACATTGAATGCTGGCTTGGTAGCTTTGAGATTTTTCAGGAGATCTGTACCAGTATTGCTTAGAAACCCTAATTTTTTTGTGATTTTATGCCCAAATAAATTTAACAACCATAAAAGCAGTATATCGCACATGTTCGCCTTTATGCGTAATACCTTTAAAATAGATTTAGAAGGATGCACTTTGAATTAAATCATTTTTAAGTATTCGGCATTCACATGGCGATTTATGTAGGCATTTAGGAATAGATTCGAGTACCGATCTAGATGATCGGTACTCGAATCTATCCCTAAATGCTTACATAAATCGCCATGCACATACTGAATACTTAAAAATGACTGAAGTCTATAGTCCTTTAGGCATATGGCATGTTTTTCTATATAGTATTAACACCAATATCTACCACTTCCGGTCTATGAAGTACCGGCAATACGCGTAAATACCACCAAATCGACGTATACATTTTACCAGTATGAAGTCTAGTGATGTATTGTACAACAAATCACTGCACGAACTAGTGTGGCGTCATTTAGCGCCGTGTAGACCCAGTATAAAGACGTAAAATGAGGGATGGGAGTAGAAAGTGCACGTTTTCACGGTATTGTAAATGGTGAATCGCTTTGAAACGTATTTTGTTGCCTACAATGCATATTACTACCAAACTACACCAATTTTTTTAAAAAAAACTTTAGGGTAATTTGAAAATGTGGTGTTTGTAATCATGTCAACTAGGGAAAACATACGACTTAAGTATCGCTAGAACTCCTTAACTAAGCAAACAGTGAAAATCCTGATGAGAGGGCTCATAAGGAGCCGTCTCATCTGGATTTCCACTGTTTGCAAATGCATGTCCGAATTTACCTGATGGTCGAAGTTACCTGACTTTATCCTAACGTGAGGCCATCAGTAATAGCGCAACAATATCGGTTTCATCCTAAGACGATTGAATATCTTCGAGATCGTTTCCGACTAGCTGGGGCAACATCACAGGACGTCCCAATGATTATGGCACGACGTCAAAATAGGTATCAGAATGTCTCATCTTCGCAGTCGGTTTCGTCTTGCAGCAGTGACAACAAGGACAACCCCTTTAACTCATAATTCCCAATCTATGAGAAATCGTTTGCGAGAGGTTGGTGCGGACATCGACGTCCCTACATTGGTCCGAACTTAACTTTGGCGCGATATTTACGTCAAAATAAAATCCCCGCGGAAATAATGACGTCTTAATGAATAGATACCATTCTATTGTACGATTTTGTCATTACTTTTCTAATCACGACGTACACAGTCACAATACATAGCGCAAGTTTCTTTTTTGGCATGCCGACAGTCTTTGATAACTCATTTGCTTGCTCAACTCCAAAACTATGGAATGCTTTACCTCAAACGATCAGGGCTTCTGGTTCTCTGGTGACTTTCAAGAAAAATCTTAAACATTGTTTTAACTCTTAATCAAAGAGATAATATCTGGTTTACTTCAATATGTTATAGCATAGTATTCAGTGATATCCAGAGACCCTAACTATTACTAGACTCCAGATTCTTATTCATGATTTAAAATGCAGCTATTTTATATGTTTCAAACATTGTAAAGTTTTATGCGCTCGTTCTATAATGTTTACTTAGTCTTAACATTATGATATGGTGTAAGTCACTTTTAAGTATGTTTTAGTATCATTCACTGTGATGCTAATTGTTTTAATCCAGCGGTATCTGCTGGTCTATGTTGTAAGTTTCATTGTTTAGTTATATGTTGCAGAGGGCCGCAAGGTAGAATAGTTACCTTAGCTAATTGTGTCACCCTCTATAAAATTGTATAAATAAATAAATAAATAAATAAATAAATAATAGACGGATGGCTGAGAATGGGTTTGCTCCCCCCCCCTAGGGAATTTTGCAGACATATCCTATCTTGTAGAGAATTGAAAGCCGAGTCTTTTAAGAGATGTTTGCACTCTGTGCTCCGGGGCGTTAGTCTGTAAGAGCCTGTAACGTACGTTACTTAATCAAACTAAGAAAAAGTAAATTGAAAGTTTGGGCTACAAATTAAAGACATTAAAATATTTATTTTTAAAAATCATTCATATAGTCTGCATACTGGATATCTTAACTTTATATAACAGCCATTTGAACAAAATTGTGGCTTCCTAAGGTGTCATATGCGTTACATAATTCAGATAACCCATTAAATTTTGCAAGTGTGGCTAACATCAATTGCATTCACAATCTCTCTGTGTGTTTTGCAAAATGTTTTTAACCATGTCTGACTAGCTTATGCAATTGGCTAACAGAAAAATTAAAGTTTGTTTCCCTAGCTTGAATATTTTTTCTGGAATAAGCAATTAAACAACCCTACCCCTACCTAGTTTTAAGGTGAAATGTTTGGTATTAAAACTAAAGTAAAAATAGTTAAAAAATATTTGCAGTTGATTAATGTGTTTCATTGTTTGGGATTTATTTGCTCATATGAAAAGACTCATAAATAGCAAGTTTGATGCAAAATTTTTAATATCAGAGGCTGTAACATATGTTACCTGATGTAATAAATGGGCAAGCTCATTGTCTTTACGTAAGATATGCCTAAAAATGTTTTAATCTCCTCGAGGGAATTTTGCAGACATATTAATTCTTATAGTACAACTCAAGCTGCATTGAATAAGGGATGTTTGCACTCTCTATGTTGGGGCGTTAGTCTGAAACAGCGTGTTACATGCGTTACTATATCAAATTAAGGAAATGTAGTTTGGAAGTTTGAGCTAAAATTGTGAAAAAACTTGCAGATGTTGGATATCTTACATTGTTTAGGGATTTTAAACTGGCTCCTATGATAAAGACTTATAGATCTGTTAGTTGTCATCAAGTTTTAAAGATCAGAGAGTGTTACATATGTTAGCGTGATAAGTAAAATCATCAAACAGTATTTTGACATTAAGCTGAGTAAGGGCCTGCTCCATCCTAATCCCCTTTGGAATTCTGCAGACAAATTACATCTTATGTAACCATTCAAGGTGCATTTAATAAGAAATGTTTGCACTCTGTGAGTCGGGGCGTTAGCCTGTAACAGCTTGTTACATATGTTACTATATCAATTTGAGAATAAGAAATTTGAATGTTTGAGCTACTAAAAGAAGACATTAAAATTATCTAATAAATTGACATTCTTATAGTCTTTATACTGGATGTCTATACTACATATTGAAGCTGTTTAACATTAATATGGCTAACTGTGGTGTTATGTGCGTTACATGAACCTAATTATAATTTAAAAGCTATAATTGTGGCTATCGTCATTTAGTTAAACAACTTCTATGACTTGGTTTCAAACTGTTTTATTAGATTTTACAAACATATACTCAATTGATGAATAGGAAAAACCAAGTTAGCTTTTCTATCTTAAATATATTGTCTTATGGGAGCTAATACACAGCCCTACTCCCAGGTTTACAGAGAAGCGAATTTTGTTATTACCGTTAAAGTAAAACACATGAAAGCGATTACAGCATGTGGATATTTTTCATTTTCTTAGTCTGTCTTGCTCATATATCTGCAAGATGTCATTAAGTTTAAGATCAGGACACTTAATGTGTACTTATAAGTCTTTGGTGCCAAATCACTAGAAATTATATTCCTTTCTGATTATCAAGCCCATGGACTGTTTTTACAGATGTTATCAATGACCTTTTGGACACATTTCCTAATACTGTGCATATAATGCTAAATATAGAGCCACAAATAGAAAAGATAGTTTTACATTTTTACAAGAAAATACAATAAATGAAATGGTCCAAACTATTTCTCATCGATTTAACACTCATGTTAAACGTTTGTCGTTGTCTGCTTCTGTGGTAATCATTATTATCACACGCCTCCTTGCAACTAGTAGAATCATCACACAATATTTCAATCATTTACTGTTATTCAATTGTACCAACAGTCCACTCAAAATTGATGAGCCATTATCAACTTTCCAATTTTGCCATTTATGGCTTGGAACATTCGGAAACTGATATGAATTCCTAATAGTTGGCTCTTTGAGTATGTGTTTCAAGTGATACTCTGCAAGTAGGAGAAAGACTAAAGCTTTACAAGGAGGACAACTATGCCATTAAGAGCAATGAGTACCTGGACTGATGTACCTTGATATTTCTGTGATAAAGAATCATATCTTAGCTGGTTAACTTTTATAAATGTAGCCTTTCCATAAATGCAACCCACATATTTTCATCTAATAATGTCTATGCACTTATTATCTTTCCCCAAGCATTCAAAAACTTATTTGAAGTCTTAGTACTACTGAAGTGCTGAAACCGAGGTAACTCTTTCCCTTCAGATAAACGAACTAGATGTATCACAGCAGGTAAAGCAATGAAATGCAGGATGAACAGAGCGCAAATAGACCCTTTCAATTCAATGATTCACTAAGTTTCTAAGATAAGAGCGCTTATTAAAGGATGTAACATATATAACTCGTCATAATAAATGAGCAAGGGCATTGTCATGACATCCTTTTTGATTACACAGTCAGAGGCAAGTGTTTTCAATTTCAGTGTTTTCAATGGATAATGAAATGAGGCACCTTATCAACTTGTTTACTCTGTATAAATCTTCCATAGAGCATAATATAGAACTACTGGTTATCCCATTCTACCTATAGTCCACTTTCCTTCTTTTGAATGCAACAGCAAATGATATGGCCTCGAAAACCATCAAGAGTCAACATTGTAACTAAAGAAAACTTATAAAGTTCTTTGGGCGCAGCAAAATACTATTGATCTAAGACCTGAGGACTTAAGCACCAAAAGACTGGATAGGTTCCATGGCAAATGATTAAAAAAAGCAGCCTATCAAATTTCTGTTTGACCAATGTCAGAAATCTTAAAGTAGAAATCTTAAAGTATTCTTAGAGGTACACACGGTAGAGACATAAATTTTGCAAAATCAGAGCAAATTTATCATTTGACTAGCACAGATGCAGATGCAGCTGCAGTTAGATTGCTCTTGCCACCTCACAGGAAGAGATATATACCAGAGTCATACTCCATTGTATGCATATATGTGAAATGGCATTAAACCCATATTTAATCAGGTGTTTGATCCTATGACACTGACATGCTGTTTCTGCTTTTGAAGAATGCTAAGGAGTCAAGTTTGGCTAAGTCAAGTTGTTTGACGCTGGCACTGGCCACACATACAAAGAAAATAAAGTCTTTTGGTGGCAAAAGAGGAGGATCACACGAATGCTTATAAGTGATTTTTGTCACAATTACCAATTTTAAAAAGTAATCTTAATTAATGTAACACATATAACACCATAGGAAGCTGTATGTTTGTTAAAAAATCTTTTCTTATGTATCAAAGGTATTCAGCATGCAAACTACATGAATAATTCAAATAAATAGATAGTTTTATGTCTTCTTTCTGTTTCTCAGACTTTCAATTCATTTATTCTTAAATTGATATGGTAACATACGTATCATACCATTACAGGCTAAACCCCTAGTTAATAGAGTGCAAACATCTCTTATTTGATGCAGCTTGAATTGTTCTTTAAGGTAGGATATGTCTGCACAATTCCCAAAGGGATGGAGAGGAACAGGATTGTACTCAGTTTGCAGTCCTAATACAATGCCATGATTCTACTGGTTGTGATAAAATGGGTGATTATTTTGCCATAGAAGCAGACACAATGATAGACATTGTGAGGGTGACTTGAATAAAGATTGCTATTGAATAATTTTATTTAATAGGAATATTTATTAAATTGAGTCATTTAAATGAGAACTATTATTTTCTATCTATATGTCTATATATTTTAATATTATAGGCATAAGGAAATATGTGATTAAAAAGGTTATATATAACATAGGTAACACAATTCCATGGGCTTGTTATCAGCAATGACTGTAATTACTAAGACTAAGGCACCAGAGTCTAGAGATAAATAGGAAAACATGTGAAAAACGGTTTTTTTCTGAAATATCATCTCTTACTTCAAAGAAAATTTCCTAGCTCATTCATTATGCCCTGTAACATACGTTACATACTTTAATAAGTGCGCTGATCCTGATGTCAAACTTGCAAATGTATGATTCTTTATTGCATTAGCAAGACAGTGCCAAAAATGTAAGATATCCACGAGCGTCAAATATTTTCATGTATTTTTCTTCAATAATAGATACCAAAATTGGATACTTAAAATTGGGGGTAGGTTGTTTAATAGCTCATATAAAACAATGTATTTGAGATAGAAAATCCAACTTTGTTTTTTCTATTAGTCAAATGAATATTTTAGTAAACTAAGATTAAAAACACTTGTAAAAATGCACAAATTGTCTGTAAAATGAATGATGTTAGTCACAATTTCAACTTTCAAAGGGAAATTTAATCTATGTAACGCATATAACACCATTGAAGGCTGTAATTTTGTTTAAAATGCTTCTTTTATGTAGCTTTGGCATCCAGCATGCAAACTACATAAGAAATTTGAATAATTAGATGGCTTAATGTCTTCTATCTGTAGCTCAAACTTTCATTTTGATTTTTTCCTTAGTTTGTTACAGTAACATATGTAACAGGCTGTCAGAGACTAACGCCCCGGAGCACAGAGTGCAAACATCTCTCAAAAGATGCGGCTTGAAATTTTCTTCAAGATAGGATATGTCTGCAAAATTCCCTAGGGGGGGGGAGCAGGACCTTTTTTAGCTCGAAGTCTATAAATAAATAAATATACTAGCGTGGTTGTGAATGTCTGGAGTCTCCATACTTTATCAGTAATGTGTTTATTTGTGAGACCCCACCCAGGAGGTTGGTGTCTGTACTGCATTGATCCCTTAAATAATGCTCACATCTGACTTTGTTTTTTCCTCAGCTTTTTGGCAGTGCTCCCTAAATCTCCAAATACAGACCAGAAACTGCAGAACACGGTGTCTGATCAGGGTATCCACTGTTTGCTTATTCTTACAGAACGTTCTATAAAAATGAAAATGCTACCCCTTAAAACGAAAATGGACTGGTCCAATTGACTGGAGTGGGAAATTTAATTCGGCGTAAATGGGTTTAATAATGTAATTTAAATAGAAATTTGGTATCTTTTGTTTAATTCTTGTGACATAAATCTGTTAATTGGCTATTAATTTATTGTCAGTTGTGAGAATATCACTTCAAAAATTAGACGGTTTGGTTGAACGCAGTCACGGAAATAATTACTGCTCATAGACACCCTACTTACTCCCTTGTTAATTGTTAACCAAACGCTTAAGAGAATGAAATGAAGTGTATCTATGGTTGACAAAGCATCTTTTATTATTTAAGATATGTTTTTCACGCTTTTAAACTCTGCAATGTTTAAATTCCTTGTGTGCATTAAAGGCAATGTTTAGGTTTCTGACATTACCGCCATTTTGTTATGTGAAAATACGAAAAAAAAGACGATTTTGCTAGCATTTTAACTGCATGGTTTTATTTTGTTTTTGTATAAAAATTCGATATTCTGGTTAGGAAATATGTGTACTTTATGTATCAAGTGTCAAATATATCCAAATTACTCATATTAATTAGCTTTAGAACCGACAAATTCGGTGGTAAAATTGGAAGTTTTATCATTTTCAAGATGGCCTATTGTACAGAATGGAATTTGTCCAAATTAACACTAAAATTAACCATTATCCAGTGATTTTATTCCAACATAACAAATATGAGATATACTTACCAACTTATTCTCTTAAATTCCGTAAGAATTTTCTCCATTTAAAGCTGCATACTCTGTAACTATGGACATTTTTCGAAAAAAAAATATTTTCTTTTTAAATCATTTGTAAAAGTAGAATTAAGCTATGTTTTCACAATAAAAATGTTCAGTACAGCTGAAAACTGCATGGAAAAGTGAATTATCTTATCAAATAGGTGTTTTTTTCTCTTGTTGGTAATTATTTGCGTCCCTCCAATAATTCTAGACCGTTGAATTTTAACATAAATGCAGTGGTTTGATAGTGATAACCTGTTAATATTTACGAAAATGGTAAAATGTTTACCTGAATTTGAGTATTTTTACTGTGTTCTTGAAAAATAAAAACATTATTTTTGAAATTAGAAGATTTAAAGTTACAGACTATGCAGCTTTAAAATGAATATTCACGATTTTAATATTGAAAACTTTCCTATGGATCATCGCTATGAACAGCCTTTTTGAAAATGGCGGCAGAAAGGCATTAATGTTGGCGTATACCCGATTCACGCGTAGGCAAGGGTTACTTGATTGTATTGATTCCTGATCTTTGCACCCTTACTAACTTTTACTAGAAAGACCGGAAACTACTTATTGGCCGAAAAACGCAGGAAAACGCCAGAAAACACCTGAAATATATCAAAATTTGTGTCGCAGAAGTGAAGGAATGTAACCTGGTAGTATATATGGGCTTTATGGAAGTTTTAAATAAGATTGAAGCCCAAATATGCTGGAAAAAATCTGCAAATGCACCATAGAGTCGCAGTTTTCGGCGCATTGATGCGTCAGCACAGCATAAATAGCTATATAATAAGTTACTATGTTCTTGAAGTATTTGTTTTTTAATACAGATGTTTATAGTAGTATATTGAGTAAAAAGGAATAGATAAATCAAATTCGACCTGTCATGTTTGCCTATGAACGCACATCCACAGTTTCCAGCCAGCACCAACGAGGAGGTATGACTAGGTCTTGTTAAAAAAACTTAACGAAATTCCAAAGAGTCGAAGTTTCATTATTTTTTTTCCAACCATTTGCCACTTTAGATTTTTCCTATCAGTTAATGCCGCAGACTCCATGCGGATATTTGATATGAAACTTGAGCAAACTCTGCAAAAAATGCATTCGTAAATGATGTATACCCAGGACAGACACTGCTTTAGACACCTGTACTGGGTGTATATAATTTACGTCGAATGAATATATAAAAATGTTGCCAAAACTGGAGTCACATTAACAGGCGTACGATGCTACATATGCTAATGATCTACATGATGTGCTAGTTAGCAATCCTAATAGTATAAAAGATATTTACAGGAGCCAGCCCATGAGACGTTTGGTTCTATTGTGATTTGCGGCAGACCAAAGCTCAATCGAGGCAGAGCCATTGGTATACCGTTGTTAAGTTTCCAGTATATTAATTCACAAACCTTATTTCAAATAACTAAGTCAATACTCAAGTTTTGCAGAATATGATCAAGTTTGATAAAAATATGATTTTAATAAAAATATGCAACAGGACCAGATTCTCATGAGTCGGCGGCTAACTTGACAATTTTAGTATACGAAGTCTTTTCCGCTGAAATGTATGATTAAGAGAACAACACTTTTTATCGAGTCATCTGAGAATCTCATTTTAGTAAACTTAACTAGTCACTTTGATGTAGTTCAACATTGTCACGATCACATAAATGAGTTCAAACAATGACGACGTCGAATACACAATCACACACAATTCGGATGAAAATAAACATGAAACTTATGCAACCTGGCCACTCTCGATAATGTCACAGGAAATGCAAGAAGCTGAAAGAATCTACAATCAACATGTACACAACGTCGGTGCTATACGATTCAAAGTCGCCCTGTTTCTTGTACCTACTGTCACATAATCAGTTTGAGTATTACCACAATCACATATATGTATTGCACAGAAAATGCAAGAAGCTGAAAGAATCTTCAATCATCAATCCCCTCTCTTAAATTTCCACGAGGCATCAAACCAGGGAATTTACCTAGGTATTGAACAATCGCTAAATTGCTCTGAATGCCACTTTCGGGAGCGAACCAGCATGCCTTCTTCATGTACGACTTGTCCAATTTTGATTTAGTGTAATATGTCTGGATAATGGCTACATTTTCCGGTTCTGGTTGGGGAACCAAAGGAAAGTACTGTATCTTTTTTTGCACCTGCTTTTTGGTACAGTACCCAAATTTTTCCCGTTTAAAAATAGTCATTAAATCCCCATTGTCTTGGATTAAATAATACGAGTAGGGTGACGTACCTGCGGCACGATCCCATACACCACAGTCATCCGAGAAGGCACTTCTTTTGTTAGAGTTTTTCTTTTTTACATTATAGCCATTATCCAGGACAAAATATACATTTTCTTTTAACCCACCAGGAATTTTTGGCAGCCCTGACTTATTCTCGACAAGAAGTGAGCAAATAGTTCCAGTATCGAGATACCTATTTTCCAGTTTACCTTGTAAAATCTGAGGTGTGTCTTTGGGTAGGTCACATTTCGAAGGAATGCTTTGTGATTCCATGTCTTGCTCAGAGTTATCATTCTCATTTCGATCGGGTGATGGTGAATGCATTCTATCATAATCTGACCTACCCAAATGAACATCATCAAACACCAACAATTATTGGCATTTTAACATTTATTAGCAGGATAAATTTCGTGCTCAGAGTTGACCATGCGAAAAATTTTATAATCAACAAGAAAAATAAAACAGTCCTAGAATATTTTAAGCGACTAGCAAAAGCTCTGATCAGACTGCGCGTATGCGTAGGCTGGTCTGAGTCTTTGCTGGTCGCACATACCACATTGATGGAAATCTCATGTCGCGGCTCATTTGTCCTTTAAATCACACCTCTGCATATTCTACTAGTCGGTCATTAGGGTATTATGCAATCCATAACGTGCCTTTAATCTCTTATCGGTTTATTGATGACACGCGCTAATCAATAAATCATATGATAAACAGATTATAGGAAAAGGGATTAATTTTTGTGTACTGCTACTGATTATGACAAGTTCATCACTGATAGACAGATAATAAACAGCGAAGACTCTGATGAAACACGTATAATGCGACATCCATCAGGGTCTGTACCGTCTTCAAAATAACATTGTTCTTGTTATTTACGGATAATCTATATTTGACTGAAAAGTAAAAGAATCGTTTTTTACATTTGGAATGTTAACTATGAAGCCCGGGGTGTGGTACAAGACCGGCGAAGGATAGTGCGAGGCTGTAAATTGGCACAGACACAACAGGTTCTTTCGCATATCGTTAATCTACGAGATATTTCCAACAAGCAAAACCGGGAAAGAACGTGCGAGGCCGTACATTGGCACATACTCAACAGCTTCTTTCGCATATCATTAATCTACGAGACTCTTTTTCAACAAACCAGATCGGCGAAGGAAAGTTCGAGGCTGTACATTGGCACAGACTCAACAGCTTCTTTCGCATATCGTTAATCTAAGGGACTCATTTTTAATGAAAGAAAGTGCGAGGCTGTACATGGGCATAGACTCAACGGTTTCTTTCGCACAGATCTACTGATAAACCATATAATAATTAGTGAATTATTTCAAAACCTTGTCAAGTTGATTCTAATTAAGCACAACAAGCCAAACAAAATTAATTGTGCAGTTGGTGAAATCTATTCACAATTTTTATTAAACATGATTAATAATTGGGCCTCGACGGTGAGACATCTGTATACTGTTCAGCTACATAGACTACTCAATTATTATTTAACATGTATGATAATTGGGCCTCTTTGTAACCAGTCAGCTCAGCTACATAGACTATCTAGAATATTATAATTTGCATGAAGCGAATAACAAAAGCTCTAATCAGACTGTGCTGATGCGCAGACTGATCTGTGCATTTGTTGTTCACAAACGTGGAAGCAGGTTTTGTAGATTCGTTTTCCATGGATGTTAGCTATTCTTAATTATTGCTAGAACAAGTTAGGAAATAAGATTATTCTTCGTTTAAAGTATTTTCCGGCAATGTAAGTGTTTTCCGGCAGTGAAATCACCATTTCTCTTCCCACAATACCTAATTTGCCATGCATTTTTTGTGTGTTTCCAATCGAAATAGTTATGAAATATCATCACTGTAAGTGTTTTCCCACACTGTAAGTGTTTTTCGGCAGTGAAGCAACCATCACCAAACGACCACGATCGTTTTCGGCGGCGTAGTCATTAACCCGAGACGACCCGACCCTATCCCGGGACCCCACAACCATACGACTACCCCCCCTCCCCTCTGACATGCATTTTAGTTATATTTTAGGTGTTTTCCGGGGTTTTCCTGCGTTTTCCGGTCAATAAGTAGTTTCCGGTCTTTCTAGTAACCGCGTAGGCAATCATATTGGTAAAATAGATGAGAAACCAGTCCCTTCAAATATACGTCCCTGGTAACAGACAGTCCTAGTTATACTTGTAAGTTCAAACAGCACCACATATATGTATATTTTTATAAATCTGTAGTTCTGAACGAACATGCATGTCATTCACATTACTGTTACTTGACTCAATAAAGATAGATGTACAAATAGGTGAACAAATAAGCCATTCATGAAAGTTTGGAAGTTATCAAATATGCTCAAAGTGAGTTTTATACATGTGGGCACATGCGCAGTTTATGTTTTATCATGGTCATACTTGGTTTGGGTGGAAGGCCTTGTCCCATTTTTTCTCACAAACTACAGGGAATAAATTTAAAGGTGGAAAAATCCGTCACTTTGAATGTTCTGGGGAACTTCGCGAATGGTGAGCTGTGAGAGATATGGTGAGCGGTATATCCGGGCTCAAATATAATAGAATAAATAACAACACTGGAGACAGATATCAAGTTCCAATTTTCTCCTTCCATTTATGTTACTCAAAATTTAATATTCATTACACATGTACTTAAACCGTTCAAATAATATTTATACCACCCTTACCAACTTTAGCACGACATATCTCGTGATGTGCAATGTCTACACCGATGTAGGTGGTATACAATAGTTATACCATGTTTGTCTACCTGTACGTAAGATAATCCACTCGCTAAATTATAATTATTTATAGTTTTGTCATTATGCACGCAAGGTTGTAATGGACCCAAAATCTGTAAACCACTAGTGCTTTAATGATTTTTTGCATGATGTTATTTCACTCCCAGGCGCAACATCATTATGATATAAGAAAATCCCTTCGGCTGATTCATTTAAGAAGGGTTGTCAGTTAGAAGCGAAAATATGTGCATGAAGTACTAGTTAACAGCTTGTTCAAGCTTGCCAAGGAAAAAAAGTGTGGTTAGGTGAACTGACCATCCCACCATGACCATTGTTGTTTATTGGAACATAAAGCAACAAACCAAACAAAAAAAAGAAAATCACAATTTTATGCATAAAAGTTTGCTTAAAGCTGCATAGTCTGTATCTTTTGATCTTCTGATTTTAAAAATAATGTTTTTATTTTTCAAGAACACAGTAAAAATACTCAAATTCAGGTAAACATTTTACCATTTTCGTAAATCTTAACAAGTTATCACTATCAAAACAACTGCTTTTATGTTAAAATTCAACGGTCTAGAATTATTGGAGGGACGCAAATAATTACCAACAAGAGAAAAACACACATATTTGATAAGAAAATTCACTTTTCCATGCAGTTTTCAGCTGTATTGAACATTTTTATTGTGAAAACATAGCTTAATTCTACTTTTACAAATGATTTAAAAAGAAATAAAAATTTTCGAAAAATGTTCATAGTTACAGAGTATGCAGCTTTAAGGTATCTCATTCTGGACCTATGATTAAGCATGTCGATGAAAAACAGTGTAGATCCTTATCAGCTGGCTTCCTCAACTGATTGGGGTTTATGCTGATTATTTTGAAAAGCGTAAATTATTGAAAACATCTATAGGCACTGTAGTTATTTAGTTGGTTTAAATATATAGTAAAACCTCGAAAATTCGGAAATACTCGCTTTGGAACACACTGGATTCAGTGAATAGGACATATTCATGATCTATCTTAATAATTGTATATATAAAACACATGTTTTGTGTGAGTAAAAGAAACATCTCTGTGAAACATTGCTTTTAGGCACACAAAACATATTTTTGATAGGAAAAGATGATAATAATCAGTTTTGGGGGGTTATATGAGTCAATGTCAAAATTCGTCAAATTTTGAAAGAAGTAAAAGGAAAAATATGAATCAAATAAAATGATATTCTTTTTTCATGAAAGTAACTAGTTGTTTCTGAAAATACTATGAAAAACGAAAAGAAACCTTAACAGCCAATCAGATCCTTATGATTAAGTTTCAAAGATCACATGACCAGATAAAATGTCAATACCGTAACAAACTTTAATTCCTGATTTTTCTTCAAATCTCTTCATGGATATTTATTTTGTTGCATTGGATAAGTTCAATAAATCATGTGTTTAATTGTGTCAAAGGTAAAATTTGAACAAAATGATTATTTATGACATTGAGCAAACGTAAAATGATTTTTTTTAACTTTTAAGTGATTTTGCCCACTATTTTCTTAGTATTTTGTTTAAAAACCACATTTCTAGAAAATTACAATGCTTTGGTATGATTGTAATCAACCAAAGGAATTGATGAGGTACTTAAAATCTACATGTTGTCTCTGTCTGATATACTTTTTTCCAAAAAATATCACTGTTACGGTACTTGACAAAAATGTTACGGTATTGACCTCTAAAGAATATATGCTAGCGTAATTCTTCTGTTTAAGATTTGGTGTAGAGCACTGTTGACCAAATTGAAATGTTAATACTCTTGACACATGTGCACAGAAAGAATTTTGGAATATATGGTAGATTGCATTTATTTCAAAATATTGTTACGGGTTTGACAAAACCGTAACGGTATTGACAAACCCTGCCTGAAAACAAAACAATATGTCAATACCATAACAAACTGTTTATACTCGAATTCATCATTCATTTTGTGTTTTATGCTTGTTTAGATTTGATAAAGCATTCTTATCATAAATTCGCTTAATAAACTTGACTAAAAACTAATATCTTTGCATTCAAAACTGTACTTTTTTGACAGCATATGTCAAAACCATAACAAGATGTGTCAATACCGCAACATTTTCATCGTTACGGTATTGACTGTTACGGTATTGATATATTCTACATATTTTTTTACCTAATATAATGATTACTCCCTAAAACATCGCAACAAGAGTGATTTTTTGTTGAGAAATTTTATTTGGTCAAGATGTTAAAACCAGAATTTTTTTATCAAATTCCATTGTCCATTTTTGTGTTACGGTCATTTGACACAAAAAAATATACTATAAAAATTTCACTCACCAAAACAGTATTTTCTTTTGCCAGTTCTGTAGATACTTTACGAAACACATGTATTCTTAGTAAACAGAAAGTGTCAAATTAGTATGACAGAAAACCAGATTCAGCACCATTAGGGATCCAGTATTATTTTTGCAATTTATCAAGTGTTACGGTCTTGACATAAACGCTTGTTACAGAGGTTTTTTCGCAAAAAAATGCAAAAAATGTAATGAAAATCACATATTGAAACCTCCTACAATTACTTTGATAATGCTTTTATCAATACAGCCAGTTAAAATTCCTGAGAAAATAACAGTTTTTTTAATAATTCTTGTCGAAAGTTCAATTTTTTCCATTGGACGGGCAAAAATGCCAAAAAATGGGGTTTTAATCCAATAAAAAATATATTTACACACCAATATTTTTCAATTTTATCAGCTAGCCTTATTAAGTATGATCAGTAGTATTGTGTGAAGAAAAAAAAATCATGATCACATCAGCGGTTTTCATAAGATATGAAACGGACAAGAATTTTGACGAATTTTGACATTGACTCATATATACTCTTATGTCTACCTCCTAATACATATAATTAGAACTTATGAAATTTTAAAGAAGCTTTTTGACAAACGGTATGGACACAGATCAGACTGCTCCGACTGGGTCCACACTGTTTTTCCCCATACTTAGATAAGTCAAATCATGTTAGCAAAAATACTACACCACTTAAGTAGGCAGCATTTTGAGATAAATTGTTGCAGGGGCCTAACATGTTGCCCTTAACTTTGTTCACTAACACAAACGGTTAAGTTTGAAAACCCGATTTCCAGCGTCCTATCATGCTCCTTATTAATAAATTGTTCAACTGTACCATTTTTGATCATCCCTTTTAATTTTTGTTCTATTTCATTTATTTCCTCTTGAGTTGTGACGGCATACAAGGATACCCCACTTCTCCACTCTTCGTTAAGAGGACCTTGTGGATCAAAGTAATTTGGCATTAAATCAGACCCAAGAAGATTAAGTTTTGCAACACACTTAAATCCAGTCTTTTCATACATGGCTAAATACTGCTTCACACTTGGATAAAGTTTGCAGTACCGCTCACATGAAGGAAGATTAAAGACAAAGATTACTGTCCAATAGAGATCATTAAAAGATTAACTGATAAGGGACAGTTTCAATAGCTCACAAAGTTATAGGGGCCTCAAGAGGGGACTTACCTGTATAAATCACAATTTCAATCACTAAGATAAAGATCAATATTTTATCATAAAATACCAAATCCCTTCATGGGGCCACTTTATTGCCCCTGTAAGGAAGTCATAATCACCTCATTATGACTGTCCTTTTGATCTGCCCTGTATGACCCCTGGAGAGAGTCATAATGAGTGGTACCAGTATTATTGCTAAAATATTTGTCTCTTTAAGTTGAGCAAACCAGTTCGCTTCTTTTATCAGAGGCGGAGTAGACTCAGCAACAATCATTACCCCGTTGTGACGTAACACTCTATTTGCTTCTCGGAACATCTCTTCAAAAGCTGGGAAATTCTCGCCGTCCGCTGTCTTGTCTAAATGGTGGAGTACCTATAAAAGGGGAAACATGAAGGGCAACATTTGAATGTGGCCTAGGCCTCCAGATAATAGTGCGTAATGGAAAATTATTGTAACACAGTTCTGTTTCTCAACAGAAACATATATTGTGTGAACTCATAAGAATCGGCTGAATGAAACGGTTCTTTTGAGCACCCAAAACACATGTTTAATTTATTGGGCAAGACAATAATTACAATTGTAGTATGGCCGATGCTTTTTTTCTTTGATCTTTGCTGATGTTTAAATAAGACACCCTAGAATAACGACGAAGGAGGAGCTTAAAACCGTTCTCTAATTTGCAATTTTAGTTAAAAAGCGATGTAGGCTGGAACTTCCTAAATAGCGACAAATTTACCTGTAGATAAATGTAGTATAATTGACAGCTTAGGCCGGATGCTGGGAGGAGCTAATGTAAATTTTGTCAGGTGTCAGTAACACATGTTTATTTGCGCCTGCGCCATACTACAAGCTAGATTAAGGATTTTCTTCTCACCATGATGAGAAGTGTTAAGTTTTAAATGGCTTATCCACATCTGGGCCCAAAACTACAATGCCTCCTTAAAGTTAGGTGCTAACTTAGTTAAGTATTGATATATCAACCTTTAATAAATTGCCAGGCTTGTAGCAGTACTTAGGCCAAATAAAAAAATAAGTGTGTTTCGGGTAACGGGTTTGAAAATTTAAGGTAGGGTAGGCCCACGTATATTTTTTAATTATTTTTTTCTGAAAAAAAAAAAAATAATTTTATGCATTTTGAAAGGCGAACTGCCTTTCAAAATGCATTAAATTATTTTTTCCCAGAAAACCTGAAAAAAACCTTAAAGGTTTCACCAGTAAATTTAGGTAGGATCGGGTTACCCTAAACAAATGTATTTTTATTTGGCCTTATGGTCAAATATGTCATTGAGATCTACAGAATACGTGAAACAATTTTGATTTTAGAAGTGCGAAACTTTATTTTTCACATCCTCAGAAATAAATACTTAACTAAGTTAGTACTTAACATCAAGGAGGCATTGTAGTTTTGGGCCTTATTGCCAGACTGTTTGGAAGAGTAGCTGACTGAACATACCTGGAACAAGTAAAATCAAATTAGTCCATTTTGAGTAAACTTCACAAAATGCAATGTAATTCGATTTTTTTCCAGAATCGTTATTCTGTTTTAGCATCCATAAGTTCTATATACTTTAATGAAGAAATAATAAGGTCTTAAACATAATGTTTAAAACCCGTCCCCAATCTTTGTTATGGTGGGGATTTTCAAAAGACGGCTGTTAGGAGTACATGCGCGGATCCCAAGGGGTACTGTGATATTTTCATACATACGTAGGCTCGGGTCATTTATGGGGTTCAAAATTTGGAATTTCAATGTTTTTTGGGGTCCTCAGAAAAATGAGTATATTTTGGGGGTATAAGATTTTGTGGATATTTTTTGGGGTCATTACAAAATTGGGCTAAAATTAGGGGTCATTTCTATGCATTTTAGTTTTTAGGTACAAAATGGGTGATACATTTTGGGGATGCTAAAATTTCAAATATTTATTGGGGTGCTTGAAATTCCTGATATTTTTTGGGGGATGAACGGTAGATACTGGCCCCTAGCCTACGTATGAAGAAAAACTGAGAGTACTTCCCCTCCTGGGGCGAGGATCCGGTAAGTTCTGTCAGGGGAGGTCCAGTACCAGTACTCCCATGAAAATACTAATATACAACTAAAAGTGGGTCGTCATGGGCCCGCCAGCGAAACGCCATTTGATGGCGTTTTGCTGGCGGGCCGATGATGGCCAAACATCGAATGCTGGCAGGGTAGCCTAGTAGTGTTCCACGGGGTCCAGACCAGGCCTCAAGGTTATAAAACTTTAGTTCATTATCAAACTCAAAATAAAACGCAATGATTGGCTGCTTGCGGACGTGTCCACAAGTAGCCAATCATTGCGATTTATATTAAGTTTGAAGCTGTATTCAAGTTTTATAACCTCGGGGCCAGTACTTCTGAGGAAAAACTAGTTTTGAGATTTTCCAGGGGGAGGGGTCCGTGCATGGAGTACCACATAATAATCATATATTATACGCTAAGATATCTGGATAAGAAGTTAATCACAGTTTTTTGGGCCACAATTTCCTCATGGAAAGCTTCTCTTTAAGTTTACGCACGGAATCAGCGTTTCAAACAGCGACACAGCCCAATAAGGTCACAAATCCCATTTCCAGAGATCTGTCCCCTTTTTCAATATACTGTTGAATTGTACCATTCTGAATCATCTCACGCACCAATCGCTCCATATCGCCTATTTCTTCATCTGTTGTCATAGCGAACATGGAAACAGTATTTCTCCATTCTGCCTTAAGCGGGCCTTCAGCATCGTAGTAGTCTCGAAAAACCTCGTTTCCAAGGAGATTTAATTTAATGGCACATCGGAACCCAGAGTCTTCCAACATTTTTATATTCTGTTGCATTGTCGGAAAACGCTTGCTATACCTGTCAGCTAAATTCGGGATTAACTGAGCAAACCAGTTAGCCTCATGAAGTAAAGCTGGAAGCGTCGTAGCAATAATCATTACGCCATTATGACGTAACACTCTTTTAGCTTCCTTTAGTGTTTCTACCATGGTGGGGAACTTCTCGCCATCGGAAGAGGCGTCTAGATGGTGGAGAACCTTTGAAAATCACAAACAGTGTCTCTTCTATAACTCGAATCAGCCTGATAGCTCAAAGATCTAACTCAATTTAAGACATGTAGAGGATCTTACATGAGTTCTCATGTTTTATTGAATTTGTTAAACGAGTTGGGGAAAAGAGATAAAATGCGAGGCTTGCCGAGCATTTTATCTCTTTTTCGCAACGAGTTTAGTAAATTCAATAATACAAGAGTACAACTGTTAGATTATATTTATCATATGACATTAAGCTTACTTTGGATTCTCATTTCTGTCGTAAAACGTTATAATTTTGTCATTATGTACGCAACGTTGTTATGGACGTCGTAACGTTTCCCGAAAATCGATAAACCACTAGTGGTTTACAGATTTTATTGCATGGCGTTATTTCACTCCCAGACGCGACGTCATATGATAAACACAAATTTGTTAGATTCAGATCACAAAAGTCATGATCTCTGAATTAACATGAGCGGATCCAGAGGGGTAGGGGGTCTAGTCCCTGAAAAATCACAAAGTTTAAGGGGTTCATAGCAATACTAGTTTGGATCCCCTGAAAATTCGCAATCGCAAAACTACCAAGCCAGCATTCAAAGCTGGGCCATCATCAGCACGCCATTTTAATGGCGTTTCGCTGGCGGGCCGATTATGACTCGCTTTTAGTGGTATTTGGATCCTCCCTCCCCTTATAAAAAGTCTCAAAGTTCGGCCCTCTCTGAAAAAACCTTCTAGATCCGCGCATGATTAAACGCATCTTCTTTATTACTTATCATTTTGTGTTGTGTGTACATGTGTATGAAACGATTCTTGTTAGGTATACTCAGAAAAACAAGAAATATCACAGTCACGTGACGAATGCCCCCAAAGGAATTGGTCTAGCATAAGACGCATTCGAGGAAAGTTAGCTGTAATATAGGAGACTTGCTCCAGAAAAACTTAGAAATGAGGCCAGAAGTCAATGTCAAAGTAAAAGTGACCCAAAATGGTATGCATCACTCCGCCATCTCAAGAGGAATCAACACACCAAATTTGGGATTCCTACATCAAATAACAAATAGGAGATATGCTCCAGACACGATTATTCTAGAAACTAGGTCATAGGTCAAGATCACAGTGACCTAAAAATGGTATGCGACATATCAGCATCAAAAGTTGTATCCATACAGCAAATTTGGGATTCCCATCCCAAATAATATAAGAGATATGTTCTGGACACGATTATTCTACAAACTAGGTCAGAGGTCAAGGTCAAAGTGACTCAAAAATGGCATGTGACACTCCGCCATCAAAAGTTGCATCCACACACCAAAATTGGGATTCCTACCTTTAATAATATAAGAGATATGCTCCGGACACTATTTTTATTAAAAACTAGGTCAGAGGTCAAGGTCACAGTGACCCATAAATGGTACAAGACACTCCACAATCCCAAGATGCATATACACACCAAATTTGGAATTCCTACCTCAAAGAATATAAGATATATGCTCCGAACACAATAATTCTTAAAACTAGGTCAGAGGTCAAGGTCACAGTGACCTGAAATAGTATGTGACACTCAGTCATCTCATGAAACATTTAAACACCAAATTTGGAAAGAAAATAGGAGATATGCAACAGACTCAATGCAGTTTCTAAAAACTAGGTCAGAGGTCAAGTTCAAGGTCATAGTGACCCAATTGTGGTATGCGACACTTAGTAGTCCCAATGTGCATTCACACACCAAATTTGAGATTCCTACCTCAAATAATATGAGAGATGTGCTCCGCACACGATTATTCTAAAAACTAGGTCATAGGTCAAGTTCAAGGTCACAGTGACTCAATTATGGTTCCCTACATTTCCTCATCCCAAGATGCATCATCACACCAAAGTTGGGACTCCTAGCTCAAACAATATTAGAGATATGCTCCAGACATGATTATTCTAAAAACTAGGTCAGAGGTCAAGTTCACAGTGACCCAAAAATGGTTTGTGACACTCCGCCATCCCAAGATGCATTTACACACCAAATTTGGAATTCCTACCTCAAAGAATAAAGGAATATGCACCAGACTCAATGCAGTTTCTAGAAACTAGGTCAGTTCAAGGCCACAGTGACCCAATTATGGTACGCGACACTTCCTCATCTCAAGATGCAGCCACACACCAAATTTGAAATTCATACCTCAAATTATATAAGAGATATGCTCCGAACACGATTGTTCTAAAAACTAGGTCAGAGGTCAAGGTCACAGTGACCCGAAAATGTACGCAACACTCCGCCATCCCAAGATGCATCCACATATCAAATTTGGAATTCCCACCTCAAAGAATATAGGAGATATGCACCGGACACGAAGCGGGACGGACGGACATTGTGATTACTATAAAAACTAAGTCAGAGGTCAAGGTCACAGTGACCCGAAAGTGGTACGCGACACTCCGCCATCCCAAGATGCATCCACTCACCAAATTTGGAATTCCTACCTCAAAGAATGTAGGAGATATGCATCGGACACGAAGCGGGACGGGCGGACGGACAGTGCGATTACTACATGCCTCCCAAAGTTTCTTTGGGGGCATAACAATTGACAGAAGGAAATTAAAAATTCTTTGGACTATATAACATTTGAGTAAACAATTTCAAAACAAAGTATGTTTTTCGTATCTGATAGACCTACCCATATGCAATTCAGAAAAATGCAAAATGTAATTTACGGGTCAATGGTTACGATACAGTACCACGCCAAATGTACCAACCTATTTACCCAAAAGTTCACAAGCAAAAAAATAGCGTTTATATTTTTTTTGCTGCAACCTTCATCTGGTCATTGCTTATGTTCTAATTCCAACCACAGGCGTGTTAACACCCATTTGTCAGTAATTGCACCTAATAACGTGGCAACTTTTTCAACAAAAATGCACAGAAATGGCATACTTCAGCCAATATGGCAACAAATCGGAAGTATAACACTGACAACAACTACATGTATAAAAGTAGGTGTCATTCTTTTGACTGAAAGCCAGCAATGATTTTGGAGCTAGTCATTATGGAATACAAACGATGAAATAGGTATCAATCATTATCCCCACGCTTTTTTAAAAAAAGCGAAGGGGATATTGTTATCGCCTCCGTCCGTCCGTCTGTCCGTTATGCTATCTCCACCTAAACCATAGGACGAAATTCAACCAAATTCGGTGTGTGAGTTACTCACATGAATGGGGCGCGCAACGAAAATTTTTTTTGGCCCCGCCCCCTGGGGCCCTGGGGAGGGGTCAAAAGGTCAAATATCATTTAATTTCAATTACAAAGTCAATTTCAAAGATTTTTTATTCCAAACTTTATGTGTGTTCTCACAAATGAAAGATACAAAACATATCAGACTGTTTTTTTTTATTCCGTTGCCTGGGTCATGCCCTAGGGGTGGGACTTGGGGGTACTTAGGGGTCAAAATCAAAGTCCGTCCTGCTGTCTATCCGTTATGCTATCTCCTCCTAAACCATTGGACTAAATTCAACCAAATTTGAAGTGTGAGTTACTCACATGAATGGGACGCGCAATGTAAAAATTTTTTTTGCCACGCCCCCTGGGATCTTGGGGAGGGGTCAAAAGGTCAAATATCATTAAATTTCAATTACTAAGTCAATTTCAAAGATTATTATTCCAAACTCTGTATGTGTTTTCACAAATGAAAGATACAAAACATATCAGACGGGTTTTTTATTCTGTCGCCCGAGTCATGACCTAGGGTAGGGACTTACGGATACTTAGGGGCCAAAATCAAATTCCGTCCTGCTGTCTGTCCGTTATGCTATCTCCTCCTAAACCATTGGACGAAATTCAACCAAATTTGGTGTGTGAGTTACTCACATTAATGGGGCGCGCAACGTAAAATTTTTTTTGGCCCCTCCCCTGGGGCCATGGGGAGGAGTCAAAAGGTCAAATATAATTTATTTTCAATTACAATGTCAATTTCAAAGATTTTTATTCCAAACTTTCTGTGTGTTCTCACAAATGAAAGATACAAAACATATCAGACGGGATTTTTATTCTGTCACCTGGGTCATGCCCTAGGGGTGGGACTTTGGGGCACTGGGTGTGCCCAGGGAGTCAATTTATTTTTCAAACATGGTCATGTGGCATATCAAACCGACGGGGATGACGAGCAGAACAGAATGCAAGTAACATTTTCATCCTAGGGTCAAACTGGTGACCTTGGGGCGAGGTCAAAAGGTCAAATATCATTAACATCTCAATTTCAAAGATTTTTATACCAAACTCTTTGTGTGTTTTCTCACAAATAAAAGATAGAAAACATATTGAACTGAATTTTCATTCTGTTGCCAGGGTCATGCCCCGGGGTGGGACTTGTGGGTGCTAGGGGAGTCAAAAACTTAAGCGTGGGGTTTTGCGATGGCGCTCCATCGACTGCACGCTCTTGTTTTTGAATTTTAATGGCTTTTCAATATAGTGGTTGCACTATGTGGACCTGTACTATACTGTACTTTAACCATTGAAGTGTGGCTTAAATCAAACATTCATTTTGATTGCAGATATCTGAAACTCTGAAATACTTGCATACTTAGTTTAATTTTACTGTATTGAATGTTAGAGATGGATCCGAATCTAAATGTCCTTCAATTGTTTTCCTGAGTATACATACATCAGCATTTTAAGGAGCAAAGTGACTCAGCGTTAGAGGACTCGACTTGAAATTGAGAGGCACTGTGTTGTATCTATGAGCAAGCTTAAGCCCCGTTCTCACTGTCCCGGTTTAAGGTGCCGGTTCACCCCGGTTTGATGATCCGGGATGAACCGTGATGAACCGTGTCACAACCGTGGCGGCACCGTGGACAACCTTGGAGATCCGGGATGAACCGTGTTGAACCGTGTTAAACCGGCTCATGTCCTAGGTTGTTTTAAAATGTTTAAAACAACCGGGACTCACCGGGAGTAACCGGGAAGGCTGTCAAATACCGTGATAAACCGGGAAGACGCCGGGAGCAACCGTGTCTCCACCGGGACGGCGTCGGGGTGATACCGGCGTAATCCGGGAACATCCGTGTCTCCACCGTGATAAACCGTGCGGTTCCACTGCCTATGTATATGTAATAAAATGCAAAATAAAAATGAAAAATCACTCCTGCTGCACCTAAAATGAAAGTGGATTCATCCAAATGATAAGGATTTGAAAGTCCATTAGTCACAAGTTGGTTAAATTGTCAGCAGTATGAATGTGCTATGAATAAAAGCACTTATAGTTACTGAAGAGTCAAGCATATATGAGCCACGACATGAGATCTCCAACAATGTGGTAGTTGCCATTAGCAAAGCCTCAGATCAGCCTGCGCCTAGGCGCAGTCTGATCAGAGCCTTTGCTTGTCGCTTGATAATTCTATGACTGTTAAGCTACTGACCAAACAATTTTACAGCTTAATTGGGGACTGCACAGGCTTGTCTGAGTCACACTTCTCAAAATATCACATTGTTGGAAATCACATGCCCCGCTCAAAGTGTTTATATATTTTTACGAAAAAGCAAGACAATCTGGGCCTAGAATTACAATGTATCCTTAAAGTTAAGGAGTACTTAAGTTAAGTATTGAATTTCCAGGATGCGAAAAATAACGTTTCCAAACTGATTAAAACCAAAATAGTTTCATTTTTTCTGTAGATCACAATGATATCTTTGACCATGAGTACTACATCGGTCTTGGCAATTTATTAAAGCTGCATACTCTGTAACTATGAACATTTTTCGAAAAAAAAATATTTTCTTTTTAAATCATTTGTAAAAGTAGAATAAAGTTATGTTGTCACAATAAATCTAATTTCTACAGCTGAAAACTGCATTGAAAAGTGAATTATCTTATAAAAACAGATGTATTTTCTCTTGTTTGTAATTATTTGCGTCCCTCCAATAATTCTAGACAGTTAATTTTTAAAATAAATGCTGTTGTTTTGGCACTAATAATTTGTTATTTATTACGAAAAAGGTAAAATGTATACCTGAATTTTAGTATTTTTACTTTGTTCTTGAAAAATAGAAACATTATTTTTAAAATGAAATTATCAAAAGTTACAGATTATGCAGCTTTAAGCATTTAATGTACATGTTGAAGTATCAAGACTTAAATTAAGTCTTCTTTAACTTTAAGGAGGCATTGTAATTCTGGGCCCAGATCAACAACATTTAAACTCGTCGTAAAAAACAGGTCTGCTTCTGCTTATTTGTCATGCAAATGAGCTGCGAGGTTACTAGGCAATTTGCTTTCGCTACACAGATCATGATTCCTCTAGTAACTCGTATATGGATGTGCAGTCCAATTTGTGTCATAACTGTTATGCGATAGAGACAGAAGAAAACTGATGTTACTCCACGTTTTTATCCTGGTTTTATAGTGTAGAGTCGCACCGGGACGCAACCGTGGCCCTACCGGCATGTAACCGTGGCGCAACCGGCAGTTACCGGGACATCACCGTAAACAACCTGGGTAAAACCGGGGTATACCGGCACGAACCGTGGCTCCACCGTGCTGCACCGTAAGTGCTCCGTGGTGAACCGGGGCTCAACCGGCGTCATGCTTTCTCGAGAACCGGGGCTACACCGGGGTAACGTCGGCACAGTGAGAACGCAATTTATTTTTTATGAAATGTGTCCCGGTGCATCACGGTATACCGGCTGTCTTGCATCGGGATGAACCGTGGCTACACCGGCACAGTGAGAATGGGGCTTTAGTTCTGGTTCAATGAAAATGTCCCAAGATTGAAAATTGTTGACTGTAAAGCAAATACATTTTGATTTCAATTAATTCAAGTCACTTCGATGAGCCGTATTATTATCGTAAAATACTATATACATCATTGGCAATCGTTGACCAGATGTGCTTGGATTTTAAAACATTCAAAGCATTATTATACATTGATTATTGCATTAAATTCTAGTCGAATGCAGTAACAAGGCGATTCATGTGATGTTATAAAACTGTTACGTTAATTTGGACCACTAATTCTGATACAGACGACCCGTTATAAGGACCTGTATTAATGAAAGCTGACTGAAACGATGATCAATTATATAGCCATCTATTCCGCAAATCTTGGTGACTTTTTCGTTAAATTTATGCAATACTAGCGACCACATATATTTCAATGAAATAACACTCGCCGGATTCCTCAGGGCACGTTTAAATCTTTGGCTTTGCCCTCGTTTTTTTTATGTCTTACTCTGGATCCAACGAACGTGTTTACACAAAAAAACAATATTTGTTATAACAATACCAGCAAACCCTGTCTTAAGTGGCCATTCAAAAATAGACAAAACAAAGGTCTTACAGACAGGTGTTATCTTATTGCATATCGAAAGTATTGCAGAATGCTCCACAGGAGCATTCTGCGATACTTTTGACCTGCATTAAGCGATTATCGGCCTTAAAACATATTTTGGGGATTTCTGTTGAGTTTACTGTAATTGTTTTTTTTTCAAATTGATAACTAAGATTAGGCTCTCCACCAATTCCTTTGAATTTATGAACTAAATCACCCTAAAATACTGGCTCTGATATGCTGTGTTGAAGCAGAGTTTTTAAACAATTTTCCAAGACAAGAATACCATAAGCGTCCAGCTTTTGTCCTAATTAATCCTTTTACATTCTGTAATTTGTATTATATTTGTATGTGTATCTTACCAATTTGAAATAAAATATGTTTAAATTGAACATTTATCGGAGTGTTTGTGATATTTAAGAGAAATGCTTTTACGAATTTATGATATCGATAACCAAACCTGCTGCTAAGCCACACAGCTGGTGTAGAGTTTTGAAAATTGCAAACAGTAAGTAGATATGTTATTAGGCTTTCAGAGAAGCGATTAAATATGCCCTGATCAAATTGCCCTTGGTGGGCAAGCTGATATGCGCATTGTTAATCTTAACGCCACAAACGAGGTTTTCCCATAAATATTCATTAATTGCAACGCCACAAAATGAGGTTTTCCCATGATGGGAAAACCTAGGCCTCGTTTGCGGCGTTCTGATTACAGGTAATTGCGGTGTTGTCGTTAATAAATAAGCAGGCAGGGCCATAACGTATCTTACCAGACTGAACAGTATGGCATCAAAGCTCCCATCTTCAAATGGTAGGGGTGGCATCTTGGCTTCAACAACTCTGTCGATGATATTCTTATCCATAGCATCTTTCAGTTTATCTTTGGCCTTGTCCAACATTCCAGCAGAGGCGTCCAGCAGGGTGACCTTACCCACTCCATAATCAATCAATGCTTTGGTAAAATTACCGGTACCGCAACCAGCGTCTAACAAATGTAGTTCCTGCAAAAACCAAAACTCCCCAGTAATGCCGATTTCTACGCTCATCTCTGCTATTTATGAAACATCATTCTTCTCACCCTTGCAGTGCACGGGCATTGTCACTGATAGGTAGCGCCCTACGTACTAACCTGCCACCTTTTGCTCGTTGCACACTGGGAATGAACCCCCATTTCCCTGCCATTTTATTATAATAATTGAGCAACGACATGTGATTTCCAACAATGTGGCATTTTGACAAGTGTAGACTCAGACCAGCCTGTGCAGCTTCCTTTTAGCCTTAGAAACGTCAAATGGTGTTCAGTCAGTAGCTTAACACTCATATGATATTTGAGCAACAAGCGAAGGCTCTGATCAGACTGCGCGTATACGCAGGCTGATCTGAGGCTTTGCTGGTCGCACATACCTCATTTTGGAAATCTCATACACTGGCTCATATTATATTATGCGATCACTGCTTGCATGACTTAGGACTTTACATCCGGAAATTGTTGACTAGTAGAGAAATGGTAAACTTTCAAAAATGGGACTTTTATTCTAACAATAAATTGTGTCACTGGAGGAGCGTCAGAACTGAACAGGATTTACCAGATTTGGCTAGATCCCACAATTCATAGCGTGAAATGCGAGAGTCCTAGATGAGATATCGTCAGGTCTCCCGAGAATGGTATTCTATGCTCATCTCTCCCATTTATGAAGCATTTTTATTGTCGTCCTGACACTGCATGGGATGCGATGTGTGGAAACTGATAATTCTGCAAACCAGCGAAATTCGAAGCGATACATTTTTTTCGTAAACGTTCATTTATAGCTTTCCAAAATAGGCAAGATATCTAGGTAAGTAGGGGTGCAAAGATCAAGAATCGATACAATCAAGTACCACACCTAACCCAGGATACCAATGGGAAAGTGACAAACTCACAGTTTGACACCGCAAACGAGAGCCAAGAGGTCAGCCCTTTCCCAGCAGGTGACCACAAGGCACATATAAACAGACGCGCACAGTTTCTTTTTATCTGAACGGTTACCATCTTCAAGACGCAGTGTGTGTGTGTGTGGGGGGGGGGGGTGGGGGTGGGGCTTTGGCTAGCCTGTTTGGATGTAAAATACTAATATGGGTGTTCGCTTGACGCCAATGCAATAAGTACTGGCATTTCATGAGCTGGCTCAATTAGGTTACAAATTCTTCATCAAAGTCCTGTCATAGAATCACAAAATCAACTATGAGCCGTGACGTGAGATTTCCAACAATGTGGTATGTGCGACCAGCAAAGGTTCAGACCAGCCTGCGCATACGCGCAGTCTGATCAGAGCCTTTGCTTGTCGCTTGAATATTCTATGATTGTTAAGCTACTGACCTAACAGCATGTGGAGTTTCTTTGCTTAAAAGGAGGCTGCACAGGCTCGTCTGAGTCTACACCTGTCAAAATGCCACATTGTTGGAAATCACATGCCACGGCTCCTATACAATCAACAAAGACTCAGATCTACCGTGGCATCCGTACAGTCCGATCATATTCTTAGCTTTTTGCGTGAAGAAGTTCTCAGTCACCCTTCCGTGCAAAGCGTATACTCTGATATGACATGGTTGTTGTGCAGCGTGATCTCAGTCTTCGCTGGGTGTACAGCATAGGTCCAGATAAGCAAACTATGTAGCGAAAAATGTGATTATTTACTTAGCTGTGTTTTTGGCTGCTGGAAATTCCGACCTTTACCCCTTAACCCATATAAGCCTAGCGTCCTTTTTGTGGGGCATCGGCAAACAGTGCAAAACCAGATCAGACGCCGCAACATGCGGCGTCTGATCATGTTCTCCACTGTATGCAGACAAAAGTTTCTTTTAAAATTTGAATAAAAGTTAAAAATACCACCCAACAACCCTAAAATTGGAAATGAGCTCGTCCTACTGATAGAGGCAGGCAAGTCTATTCGGCTTAAATGGGTTAAACTATGAAAAGTACAAACTTTAAACCGGTTTAAGCCCTCCAGTTAAATATTTTACTGACCGTTCCAAGGCGGTACTTCTTTTGTGGATCTTTTATGTGTTTTTTTTCTGTCTTGTGTTTGCTATGCCTTTGTGCACGTCTGTTTATATGTGCTTTGTGATCACCTGCTGGGAAAGGGCTGAGCTCTTGGCTCTCGTTTGTGGTGTCTAACTGTGAGTTTGTCACTTTCCCATTGGTATCCTGGGTCAGGTGTGGTACTTGTTTGTATCGATTCCTGATCTTTGCACCATTACTTACTTTAAGTGGTTTCCCTCCGTGAACGTGCAGGAGTCCAGCCATAACATCAGCCCCCATGGCACTGCGCTCATCATCGTAATTCTTGGAAACTTTCTGATAATCCTCGAATGTACTCATGGTGGTATCTAAGACAGTGGTACCTGTGATAAGGGTTTCAAGTAAAATAAAATATCACATGACGTCACGCCTGGGAGTGATACAGCACCAAGTACACGTATTAACCCTTAAAGCGCCAATCACGACTGCAGCAGACGACAAATTTTGCGACATCTTTCCTAGTTTTCGAAAAAATAAGGTACGATAGTTCATGAGAATCGTCTGCCAGCAGACGATTCTCCTGAAATAGCATGCCTTATTTGAAAAAGCGGCAAAATTTGAAATTGTCGTCTGCTGCAAATTATAGGTGGCGCTTTAAGGGTTAATATAGGGATCACGCATGTTTTTCATGCATTAACATTTGCTGGGTCCCGAGGAAGCTGTTTGAACACGAGGCCGTTAGGCCGAGTGTTCAAACATCGTCCGAGGGACCCGGCAAGTGTTAATGCAATGAAACAAACATGTGTGATCGTTATTCTTGCATATTTTACCTGATTTTAGCATAAACCGCGCTGAAAACGTCTCTTAAACATTAAATATCCATTTTCTTACACTTGATTTCTCAAAACAAAATGGCGTCAGGGTCAAACTTTCGAACGTCATTACGTCGCCACAACGTCATGCTTACGCGTGCAACGTTTTCGCGAACGAAAGCATCGGCGAAATGTAAACTGGTTCCGAGTTGTTCAAATTAACAACTGGTCATGTATAATGTTAGGTGCGACGTTAACGGTGACGTTGACGTCACGAAAACCATGCCAACACAATAACAAGTTTGAATGCAGCGTTAAAAACTCGATAAACGTCATAGTTAAGGAAAATGATAAAGCGGTATTTAATAGAAAAACCCATAAGCTTTTTATCTAATATAGGTCACTGCCTGTATAGAACTTTTAAACTGGTTCCGAGTTGTCGGCTAACTCCGTGACATTCCGTGAAACGGGCAGATTTCTGCCCGTTTGATTTATTGATGACCTGTCCCTACAATAGCCAGTGTAGGGGAGAGAACCAGTCTACGGCGAAATGATCAGTCACGGCCGCAACGCTTTCCCGTGTAACAGGGCCGTCGTCAGCTTTTGGAAAGTGGTACGGCCATTGAACGCCGTCGACGTTCACCGGGTGCCGAAGGCACGAGTGGGGGAGAGCACGAGAGGGGGTACGTCCCCCTCTCGTTAGGGGGGGTCTCCCCCATGAAAATTTTGTAATTAAAGATGACTAAAGAAGCGATTCTGTTGAATTTTGAGACCATTTTTGCTTGTGAAACTCAGCATATTTTAGACATCATAGCCATATTTCAAATGCCTACCACATACGCTTTCGACTGCACCCCCCCCCCCCCCCCCTCCCACAACCACCAAAATATCGGGCCTAATCAAAGTTAACTATTTTTTCTAAAAGTATCAGTTAATTCTGATACAGATATCCCCGCTATAGTTGTTTGTTTTTATTTATTTATTTATTCTTTTTAAAAATCATTTTTTTATCTATTGGTTTTGTGTTATTTTGTGTTTTTGTTTGTTTTTTCTTTATATCTGTTCATTATATTTACGTACATGTAACCGTATATACATTTAAACCAGCGCACAGCTTTCTCAGGCTTTTAGATAAAAGTGCGTAATAAAAATAGTTTTCCCTATTTTTTAACCAAAAACATATGTCATGGGTACTCAAAATACCGTCTCATTGAGGCATTTTTTTGTGAGAACTCAAAACAAATGCTAAATTTTCAACCAAAAGATAAGCATTGGGTACACAAAAGCATCGTCTTCATGAGACGGTTCTTTTGCGCACCCATTACGAATTGTCAAACTGTTGGATGAGAAAATATTCACAATTTCATGCTGAACTTTTTTCGCCTATCTGCATGATTGTGTAGAATAGTTGTGCGCCAAGAAAAGTCTAAAATCAGGCTGTGCCTTTAAGCTGTCTGATTATCAGTCTTCGCTGGGCGGATAATAAGGGTATTGTGCCTATATATAGAGTACACAGTGTTAACCCTTCAGACTGCGCGGATGTGCAGGGTGGTCTTAGTTTTTAATGGACACAGGTGTAATTCTATGCTATGTTATGTCATTATTTA
This sequence comes from Loripinus fragilis, assembly GCA_964019695.1. NCBI lineage: Eukaryota > Metazoa > Mollusca > Bivalvia > Lucinida > Lucinidae > Loripinus > Loripinus fragilis. Next base: position 78,917,594 of record OZ026528.1, on the reverse strand, counting down.
GTATATGTATACGTTTAGTTTAGAAACTACACAACTGAAATTAAAACTTTCCAAACATGCACCTTCGTCGTTCGTTTCTTGCAGTGAACTCGTTCGCGATTGCTTTCAAGTCGAGAGCGTCTGTTCTTTCATTGTGTACATGTAAGGTAATAAGATTGTTCATTCTCGTCTGAGTCATAGTACTCCTTAAATAAGTTTTCACTCTGCGCAAATCTGAAAATGTTATTTCACTGGGGTGCACGACAACTCGTCGAAAGACACTTCGTCGAATACGACAATTAGTCTACAAAGACAATTGGTCTACTACGACAGTTTGTCGAATGCGACACTTAGTCTACTCTTTTATTTACCTACGACATCTGGTCGAAAAATATCTTAGTGCATAATTACAATTAACCTTACCTTACGAGTACCTTGCGTTGTTATCTTGGTGGCGTACTTGGTTGTAACGGTATTACAACGGTAGGAGCATGCAGCATTCTATGGCATTCTATGGCCAGGATAAGAGAAGCCGCCTCCAAAACACAGGAAGCTCCACAGGAAGCTCCATCCAAAATCCTGAATAAAGAATTAGCCAAAGACTTGCCTGCTGAATTTTGAGGCTGCTAGCCTAAGGAACCTATCGTGAAGCGGTCAATTCACAGCCAACGAAGGAAGTTCATTCCCGAGCTCCCAAAATCTTTGAAAGATTTAACTATTCCTGAAGCCTGGTAGAAGTCTAGCAAAGGTGACCAGTGGTTGTTGTGTGACATTCGATTCGAGGATGGTTCAGAAAGAGTATTCATCCTCTGCACTGATGCAAATTTGCAACACCCATGTCGCAGATGTTTGGTAAGGAGATGGAACTGTCATTGTTGCGCCTAAACACTTTTATCAGTTATACACTATTCACGGAGTTGTTAACTTATAAGTCAGCTGTTACCTTTGGCTTTTTGTATTCTCACCAAGAAGAATCGCCTAATTTACGTACCTTGAAATGTTTTCTGCACGGAGTATCTCAGAGGGATCGCGTATTTATAATATACTCCTCAAAATAATTAAAGGACCAAGATTTTAGAATGCGAGTATAATTAGCTAAAACATTTAAATTCTGTAAAACTTGGCCCAAATCTAGGCCGAAATGTCCGTGGCCGAAATGTCCGAGCACCATTAAAACACCATAAAATCATGTGAAAACAAAGATTTTAGCATCTAAAAACATTTTTCATTCATTTCAAGCAGTTCTGCGGTCCATGGATCACACACAAAAAATGATATTCCAATGCATTTGGGTCAAGTTTAAAAAATGACCAAAAATCTTGTTAGTAACATTTTGTAACATATTCTTTTTTCTGTTTCACTTGGCAATTGGGCGTCAAAGATGTCCAAAAAAATTAGGCTAGGTCATACAATTGGTTTTCAAAATACGTTCTACACAAAATGCATCAATGTTATAATTGATAGGATGGTCCCTCAATTATTTTGAGGAGAATATAAGATACTAGACTCTGCCCAAGTTTTGCATTTTTGTGAAAATCGAGTATACCCTAAATCAAAATAAAGTTGTTTCACTTCCGTTTTTTTTCTTGATAATGTTTGATATTTTCGACCAGTTTTAGACAAATTTTAGACACATTTCGACGAAAAATAAAATTCGACCAACTGTCCATTTCGACCAAACGTTACATTCGACCAGTTGTCTAATTCGACCAAATGTCGTATTCGACGAAGTGTCTTTCGACGAATTGTCGTGGACCCATTTCACTGGTGGCATTTGCTGCTGGAATCACCAAACTTGAGTATAATGACGAGCGTCACAATTTCAGAATAAATCGCTCGCATTGCTGGTTTGAGCTCACGTAACCAAAAATGTCTAATAGTTTGATTGTGCCACTGCCTTCGTTTTTCTAGTTAGTCTCTGTAGCCGAGTATACTGGTTTGAGTCTAGCTTTGTCGGACCGTGACCGAAGACAGGTTTTGTCGCGTCGCGGCCCAATTATAATTACTGTCTTTAACAGACATTTCTTAATCGTGTTTGTTTAACCATTGTCTTTCACACCCTGAGGCGGACGAAATATTGACGAGCACAAGGTTTATCGTTTAATATTATTAATCTTTGATCATCGCAAAATTGGTCATTAAAAGAGGTCTAGAAGAAGGTTTATTCCTGTTTCTCCCACTTTTAGAAATCCATATTCCTGTTATTCCCACTATGTAAATTTTAGGACAACTTACCTGTATAGTATAGCCTGTTTCAGAATTATTTTATTTCTTCACAGTTATTCTTAGCTAAATTCCTAAAGAGACAAGACGGTATGATTAATCATAATTAATCCAAATTTTTATCCTAATTCCCAATTAAAACACGAATCCTTAATTTGTACAAAATTCTAATCAACTCTTTAAACTAATTGATAAAGAATCAATACATGAATGACTATTCATTAAAGTGAAAACAGATCACTTAGGGCGTATATACTCTGAACGATTTTATGTATCAACCTAAGTTCTATAATCATGATAATATGGCAAATATACAATTTCGGGAAGATTTTGTGAAGAACAAGCGCGATGGTCAGACTCTTGTCCTAGGGGGCTACAGGTATATGGTTAGTACATAAATTATCTAGGCGACTTTTGTCAACTGTTAACATTTGCAAACAGTTTTTACCCAGATCAGGCCCAACACTGGGCCCTGATTTGTATGCATGACGTTACAGTAACGTCATGCATACAAATCAGGGCCCAGTTTAGGCCTTTTCAAGTAAAAGCCATGTTCAAACAGCACGTGAATCTCATGATTTGAACATGGATCACCTTCGCATAACGAATTCCCATGCAAGAATAGAGGATTTACATATTTCGGGAAACGTAATGCCGCCCATAACAATGTTAAAATTTGTAACGTTTTACGACAGAAATGAGATTTCAAAGTAACCTTTATGTTATATGACAAAAATAATTTAGCATTCGTGCTCCTGTTTTATTGAATTTATTCGAAACTCGTTGCGAAAACAGGTAAATGCTCGGCAAGCCTCGCATTTTATCTCTTTTCCCAAACTTGTTTAATAAAGTCAATAAAACATGAGCACTCATCTAAGATCCTGTTAGCATTTTTGTCTGTACGAGCAATTTTTATTTATGTATACATTATTTTGAGAGTGTGTCACAATTAGCATATAAGCTGTTCTACCTTGAGGTCCTTTATAAATATCTATTAACATATATACATTGATAGTAGGCACTGCTACGACGCCCATTTAAAACAAAAACATGGCATAATGCCTGGTCAAAATCTTAAGACAACTTATAAATACATATTTTAAAAGGGACAAAAATAAAAACAACGACAAATAAAATCTGCATAAAAGTAACGTTCTGCCCTAATTAAAAATGCAATTTTATGTGTCTTGTGCGAGCGTATGTAAGCTATACATAATAATAATAAATTTGAGTCAGTGCCTGAGATTTCCAACAATGTGGTATGTGCGACCAGTAAAGCCTCAGATCAGCCTGCGTATACACGCAGTCTGATCAGAGCCTTTGCTAGTCGCTTGAATATTCTATGATTGTTAAGCTACTGACTGAACACCACTTGGAGTTTCTAAGCTTAAAAGGAGGCTGCAGAGGCTCGCCTGAGTCTGCACTTGTCAAATTGTTGGAAATCACATGCACTGGCACTTATTATTAAAATATGCATCACATATTTTATAAGCTCCTGGGTTTATCTTCCTATACACACGCACAAACCGTCATACTACAACTTGTCTATGCCATGATGAGATGCCACAAAGACACCATTTCGTGAAAATATTGAATTGGATGACGAGTTTATGTCATGATAAAATATTTAGACCCGTGTCGTGAACTACTGTCGTGCCAACCAAGAGTGACATTGACGTAATATTTTGTTTACAATCGTTAGTAAAAGATTAAATTGTACAATCCACTTGATCTAACGCGAATAGATAGATCACGTATGTATTAATCCTATCCGCAAGGATAGGATTAATACACAAGTTATATAACGATTAAATGCCCCTGATTACTTTCTAAACAAAACATGACGTCACTGTCACTCTTGGCTGGCTATGCAGTATTTGAGATCATCTGGGGTCACGTTTACCCGTCGCCTCCAGAACTTTATACCACCCTTACCAACTTTAGCACGAAATATCTCGTGATGTGCAAGATCTACAATGATGTAGGTAGTATAAAATAATACCATGTTTGTCCACCTGTTCGTAGGATAATCCACTCGCTAAAGCTCGTGGATTATCCCCACGTACAGGCGGACAACCCATGGTATAACTATTACATGTCGCATTAGAGCAGGATCGAAGGGTTCATGACAAACGTTTGAACCCCCCTCCCCCCCAAAGGACGACGGAACTTCCATTTTCATTGAATATGAAAGGACGAGTTCATATCAAGAAAAAAATAAATGGAAGCATTGTAAACAAGGAAATTAAAACAGTAAATAAATCGGCCTACCTTTATACTATAAAATCATGCAGGGTGATAACAGTTTGACCTCGCTGACACACTTTTCTTACATGGTGTATAACCAAGGACAATGGAGAAGAAATGAACCTTGTGCACTTTTAACATATTTTGCACAGTAACAGCAAAATTAAACTACATGTAAATGTATACATCGCTTTGCCCGTATTTACGTGTATTGCCGGTACTTTATCCGCCTATTCTATGGAATAACATGCGGCGGCATGCCTTTTATGCCCCTATTCCAATCTACCGAATCACCAAGAATCGATCAATGTTAGGAATCGGCTGGGTTCGTGGAGAATTATAAAATTTTCAACCCATTCCGTGATATTCGACGATTCCGATACGAAACAGCTACGAATAATTCGCGCGATTCGGCTGGATTCGGCCTGAGTCGCCACGATACTCTGCCGAATTTACTACGATATGCAATAACATACACGTATTTGGAAATACAGAAATAAGTTAAAGAATCGATCTCGAATTATACCCCTATTCCACACAGGCCACGAATCGCCACCAATTGATTTTTTTCTTATTCGGGTGGGATTCGTGAGGTTTCATTAATTTATTTTCACCAATCGTGATGAGCTACGAGTCATTCCCGATTCAGATACGATGTCGTTACGAATATTCAGGGGAATCGGCTCAATTCGGCTGAAAACGGGCAAGAATTCATTACGAATAGCAAAATAACATTAGAACATGCTGCACGAAAGTTAAGGAATCAATTACGAATCAGTTAAGAATATGCGGAATGCAGCACGAATTGGGCACAAATTAACAGAAATCCGCGACGATTCGCGAGATTTTCTCTAACGATAGCTATAAAAAGGCCCGTACATGCTTTGGGGCATCAGTTCCAAAATGAATGTTCCTCGTAAAAAGCAGTAGTCCTGCAACTTGAGTGTTGAAAACGGCTTCTTATATAGCTAGAAGAAAACAACTACGTTAAAGTCGAGAGGCCCTGACCCAGACTCTTTGACTTGGAAAAATATGGCAGTTCGCCATTGGCAAAATCGCCAGCCAGGAGCTACTGACTGATCCTGATTGTGCTCCAGAATCTGCCAAATCTGTTTCAACTTCTAGGACTGCTCACATGCGCGAGACGGGGTAATTAACCTTAGGGGAAATCCTTCTATCTATTTCTTGGTTTTATTGCTTGGCTTAATCTCCCGAATCCCCACGAATGAGCTAAGAGTAGCTACGAATGCCCAAAACAATGCAAAAAACGCCCCCGAATCGATTACGATTCAGTTACGATATCCAAGAATGCCTTAGGAATTTGGTACGAATCACGCACGATTTTTCGAATCGGGGAATTTGTGGCCAAAGTTTTGAAGTTCAAAACTTTTGAGCCAAATTCCCGATAGACCTACGAATTGCAAGAACTCACTACGGCCTATGCGAATCAGTTAAGACCATCACGAACTGAGTACGATTCAGCCACGAATCCAAATATTTGTCAATTCGTGGGATTCGGGGCCTGTTTGGAATAGGGGTCTTAGTTAAGAATACACCGAATGCAGCACGAATTAACAGAAATCCACGTCGATTCGCGAGATTTTCTCTCACGATAGTTATACATGAGGCCCAACCATGCTTCGGGGGGCATTAGTTCCAAAATGAATGTTCCTCGGAAAGCAGCAGTAGAATTGATCCTGCAACTTGAGTGTTGAAAACAGCTACTTACGATGCTTGTCCCAGTGAATCGTGGACTTTTGTTATAACACGAGACTGTGTACCAGTAATTCTATGATATTTTCAGGATGTGTTTATATACTTATGGGAACTATTTTGTACAAATATGGGTGGAATCACAGTTTAAATCACACATTTATGAACCTTTACTTGAGGGTATGTCGGCGTGAGTGGCGCACGTCAAAAATTTTGTAATGAAACTCATCTAGTCCAAAAGGTAGTGTACATTCAATCAAATTTCGCTGTTGTATTTCAAAAATGCATTACCACATCAACTAGTTACCATGCATGGTAAAGTGTTGAAAAATTGAAACTTTTATGGTCTTTCGCATTGATTTTATAAAAGATTTTACATACCTACTACATTTTTATTTTTCAGAAAATGCTAAGGTTAGAAGAACGATACGGCACAAAAATTCGGCTTTCAATAATTTTTAGCTAATTAATCACATAAAACTACGTTCTTTTAATGTTGAATGATTGGTCGAAGAGTCACTAGTATCATTAAATGGATTTCGTGTAAAATTATTTAATACCACAAAGACAAGCTCATTTCGTCAATTTAATAGAGCACATGCTATTTTTCTGTCAGTTATTTTAATGGTAAATATGTTGCCTCTTATTAAATCTAAAAGATCGCGCATGTTTGTTTGCTTAACATTATTTAAACTAATTATTTAGTCTTTACCGGAACCAGCCATTTAAGCTTATTTAAAAAGAGTAGAGTCAAAAGATTTGATCACCCCTCTCTGAAAATACAGCAAAATAATTTGCGACGTGCTCCGCATACATATCATACAAATTTATTTCATAGAATTCCTGATAGACAATCTCATTTTATAACAAAAGTCCACGATTTACCGGGACAATCCTCGTTTATAGCTAGAAGAAAACAACTATGTTTAAGTCGAGAGGCCCTGGCCCCGACTCTTTGACATGGACAAATATGTTAGTTCGCTATTGGCAAAATCACCAGCCAGGAGTAACTGACTGATCCTGATTGTGCTTCTGAATCTGCCAAATCTGTTTCCACTTCTTGGACTGGCTCACATGCGCGTGACCAGGTAGTTTCTCTTAGGGAAAACCCTTCAACTATCTCGTCCTTGGTTTTATTGCTTGTCTTAATCTTCTGATTCCTCACGAACGAGCTAAGAGTAGCTACGAATGCCTAAGAACGCCTCCGAATCGATTACGAATCAGTTACGACGTCCAAGAATGCATTAGGAATAGATACAAATCAAGCACGATTTTTCGAATCGGGAAATTCGTGGCCAAAGTTTGAACAGTTCAAAACTTTTGAGCCGAATTCCCGATAGACCTGCGAATTGCTAGAACTGACTACGGACTGTACGTTTCAGCCACGAATCGTAATACTTGTCAGTTTGTGGCAATTAGTTGGATTTGGGACCTGTGTGGAATAGGGGTATAAACCCCCATTCCACTGGACGGCTATTCCGCTACATGTACGATTCGAAGTGATCGAAAATGATTGAAACTAATTTTTCCCCCAACTTTGAAAAAGTTGAAGGGGCATATTGCTTTTGGCTCGACCGTCCTTCCATTCATTCAAAGTTTAAGACATCGTTTTGAAATTTCATAGATTGACTCAGCATCAAAAAATAACTGACCCGTGTTTTTTAAAACTGGATTATCTCTCTTTGTGGAGTTATGCCCGATTTAAAGGGTCATAATGAAATCAGAATATTTCAAAAACCATAACAGCTAGGAGCTTAAAACTTAGTCAGCTTATAGTGGACGTGGTGAAAATTTAAAAAAAAAATAATTCTATTTTTTTTAATTATTGCCCTTTGCAAATTTGGACATAAAAAGCTTAATATCTCAAAAACCGTTATAGCTAGGAGCTTCAAACTTGGTCAGCTTATTGAGGACAATGAGTAGACTACTTGGTGAAAATTTAAAAAAAATATCATTTTTTTTTTTTTTAGTAATTGCCCTTTGCAAATTTCAACATAGAAAACATGATATCTCAAAAACCGTTACAGCTAGGAACTCCAAAATTCGACAGCTGATAGATGGTAATGAGTAGATTGCCTGGTGAAAATTAAAAACAATATTTTTTTTTTATTATCGCATTTGCATTTTTTTGAGTTAATGTCCTTTGCAATTTTGGATATCGAAAACTTCCCATATAGATATCTCGAAAAATATCACAGCTAGTAGCCTCAGATTTAGTCAGCTGAAGGAGGATGGTGAATAGATAACCTGGTGAGCAGGATGGTGGACAAGCTAATGGTTGGGGGCATAGTGTTTCATAAACACAATTTTTAGTTATCGTTTGTATTCCATAATGACTGGCTCCAAAATCATCGCTGACTCTCCCTCCAAAAATGGCACCTAATTTTGAAGCTGTTGTCAGTGTTTTACTGCAAATTTGTGGTCAAATTTGTCAGGGTATGCGTATCCATGCACTTTTGTTGAATAAGTTGAGTCATTATAGGGACAATGACTGATAAATTCGTGTTAACTTTTGTCTGTGGTCGGAATTAGAGTATAAGCAATGAACTGGTAAAGGTTGCAGCAAAAGTTGTAAGCGCTAATCGTTTTGCTTGTGGGAGGGTAGGTACATTTGGTGTGGTACTGTATCGTGACCAATGAACCCGTAAATTGCAATTTGCATTTTGGTGAATTGTATAGTAATTGTTCTATCATTGACAAAAATACTTTATTTGAAAATTATATTCTCAAATGTTATAAATTCAGAATAATTTTAATATCATTCAATTGTTTTTCTGAGTATATGAAAAATTCTGAGAATGTTTTTTCTTTTCTTAAAATTGACATTTTTTACAGCCATTAAAATCTCTGCATAACGGGGATGTTTGCACAATGTTATAGTTAATAACGATATGTTTAATTTTGATTGAATTTCAAACTCACACAGTTCTGTCAATTGGCGCTTGTTTTTTTCTAACTCTAGACTGTGATACTTTTTGGTGTGCAAACTACATACGGCAATTTTAGATGGAACTACAAATTCTTTGTAGACATCTAAAGTTTCATCAATGCAGGCTTTTAGTTAAGAGTGCGTACCAAAAATGTAATTTTCTTATTTCTAAACCAAAACATATATTATGGGTACTCAAAAGAACCGTCTCAATGAGACGGTTCTTTTGGGCACCCAAAACATATATCAGAATTGATGGGTAAGGAAATATTTACAATTTACGCTCAAAAATTTTCTTTATCTAAACCTATGATCAGATAATTCACCAAACACTACATTACTTTTCACAAGCTCCTTGTCATTTGTCTGTTCTCGCGACGTTTCGAACTCACGTGTATTTATCAATTCGCGTTTGCTTTTGCTCACGCTGGGCTGTGGTTTGATGTGTCTTTTTATTTTTTTGTGGTACACAAGGCTTTACTTTAGAAGGAGTTACACTTGGACGGCGTTTTCTTGCACAGAAATTGTGATCTTGATCAGAATCGTAGACTTATATGTTTAGTGTGAGCAGGAGCTGTGGGTTTTAAATTGACCAGCCCCAAACACGTTTCACTGACACAGTGTGAGTAGTCTCCCCTGTATTTGCGATGCCATTTTAGTCTATTTAGCATCAAGAGGACCGTTCATGTTCAAGCAGACACCTAAGGACATTCGTGAAAACCAGACATCTACAGCTATAAGGATAAAGCCTTGTCAGGTGAAAACCTGTTTTCAGTGTTATCAGGAGTTCTGGTCCAGGTAACACATTAACCAGACTGTCAAGATAAATGTATGCAAGCCGCAACATGTGATTTCCAACAATATGGTATGTGGGATCAGAAAAGACTCAGACAAGCCTGCACGTACGCGCAGTCTGATCACAGCCATTGCTTGTCGCTTGAATATTCTATGAATATATTCATTCATCGATGCGATATTTAATCGGATTCTTCAAATATTGAAGAACGATTGGATTTATAAAGAGTATACTTATGTAATATCTTCTATTACAGGAAATACAAGTATGGTAATGAGCTCACTTGTTCCTCACGAGGAATTCGTTGAATGTCTTTAGTTAAGCTTATGTAAGGTCAAGAAACTCGTGATTTAGGTGCAATGATAGTTCAGCAAGGCAATAAATGAACGGTTGAATGTTACATGGTCATGCGAGGCTGGACAGACCAAATGAGAAATTATGGTGGGTTAATGTGCGTTTACCCACCCACCCAAATCATTGTTCGAAAAATGGTTCGTTATGTTAAAGATATATTGCAAAAGGTTTTAAACGTTTAAGAATATTTGTCTTTATATGATATTTGATTGGTTATCGGTTTCTTTCAGATACGCTTTAGAATTGAGAGATGATTTGATGTTCAGTCTATGGTGTCTTTCGAACCGAGGACTGCTTTGTGGTAGCCTAAGTAGGGAACTACATTTGAATGGAGGGATACTGGCTGGCTGTAAATTTATTGTAATGAAATTTTGTCTGATGAATAAAGAGAAAGCGCTCAGGTCTGTGCTTGCCATCACACACGTATATGTTATTAAGTTAGCTATTTATGCTTTAGGATAGAGTACAAAGAGGTATAGACGGTTATGATGTACATGCAAGACACTAAATACTGATGTTGAGGCATATAGACATGAACATAATAACAGTTGATAGTTCAAGGTTGTATTTCTGGTTTCCCAAATTCAGAAGTTAAGATAATAAATAATTTATGTGTCGTCTGAATAAAATGAAAGAGAACATACATGTAAGCTACTGACTGAACATCATTTGGAGTTTCTAAGCTTAGAAGGAGGCTAACAGGCCCGTCTGAAACTACATTTGTCAAAATACCACATTGTTGGAAATCACTCGTCGCGGCTCATTTTATGGGACATAAATTATTTATGGGATAACAATATGAGCTAAATAATTTGCATGAGCGAACAAGCGCAGTTACCACGTTCACATTCTTCATTCGGCAGTCAGCGATAAAAGGCTAGAAAGTCTCGTTTCGTATTAGGGTAGTATTTGGTTTTAGAAGCCACCATGTCCAGATGGCTGGCCTGGGGATGGGACTGAGGGTCCGCTTACAATTTTGATATTGGGCTACTCGTTCACAGTGGGGGTTGTACACTTTCTGAAAGAAAATTCAGCCACTCACAATGCGACACTTAATTCATCCCTGGTATAGTTCATGATTCAGTTTAAAGAGATACGCGGAGCTTCCATCTCTCAGTGAAGACGAACGTCGAGGTGGTATCAGATTTTCAGCCACATAACTGTATCCTGGAGGTGACATTGGGTCAAAACCACTAGGTATATTGGACTCGGACGGGGTGGAATACATTGCGGGTCAGCTATTTGCACCTGTTGCAGAATACTTAGTGACTGATTACAAAGTCGCAAGAGTAATACTTATGCAGATTTTTTCAAGGCGACGTGGCTTGTTTTAATGACAGGTGTGAACTGATTAATAAGCTGCCTGCGGAATGGGTTCGGGGTAACGAAACATAAGTGTCTGTTTGAGCACGAGCAGTTGAGTGAGGCACACCAGGATGATGGAACTCACTTAAATCATTCAGTGGGTTATCCCAAATATTTCAAAAATATACGAGCCGCCGTTGTATCTGCAAGAAAATGCCTATACATGTTGGGTGACGGTACCAATAGGTTGTCCGCAGGCCATAATACAAACCTTTTAAAAGAAATCATATATTAACTGCGCATTCCAACAACTTTCTTTCATATAGTCCTTCAGTAAAACACAGTACAAATAAAATAAGACAAAAAAGGACACCTTCTGTGGCATTTTGTGCACACTGGGAATTCCCAAATTTGCCACCGTCTGCGACCCGCTTATTTATTTTTATTTTCATAAAATAATAACATTTTTTTTAAACTTTGCAAAAATTAACCTGGTGGCAATAAATCATTTGAACTATTTCTTACAACTAATTTTAGCATTAAATTTATAAGAATTTAATTTCATAATATTATATAAGCCAATAAGAAGAGCTTGTTTTACATTAATTTACCATTCAAATTGTGTGCCAAAACATTTGTGTACACTGAGACCGAATGAGAACCGTCACCACATGAAGGCAGTAAACGTTGTAATTATTATGATGATGAGTTGGAGTTTAACGACGCATCAACCCTTTTGGGTCATTAGCGTCATCAAGGTTAGGTAAGAGAAGTATTACTGAACATTAAAACTATAATAGATAAGCTAAAATATTAACAATTTGACACATAAAACATATGAGTATAGCAAAGACGATAAAAAAGTAATCATTTTACAGCGAAGATCATGTACAATATCTGACAACAACATAGGCTAATCAGATGACTATACATGATCTTCTCCTGCAAAAAAGAAAATGATATGATGAAAGTAAGTTTAAATAAGTAAACAGTTCAAAGGAAAATAATAGCTACAGTTTCTTAAAAAGATTAATCTCTTTTAAGAATAAAAAGACATTATCAATAGGTACATCATTAAACAATTGTTTGATTGTATCAACATGAAAGTATTTGTTTCTTATATGAGAAAAATCACCACATTCAAGTAGAAAATGGCGGACTGTAAAGAGTGTATCACATCCAAAACAATACGGTGGCTCCTCTCGTTTTAAAAGATAAGAGTGTGTGATCCTTGTATGACCAATACGTAGACGAGCAAGGACGACTTCCTCCTGACATTTCGTTCTACTGGTTGAGATTGTCCAATGACAGGTTTAATCTCAAAGAGTTTATTACCAACACTGTTATTCCATAAAATTTGCCATTTGTTTAAAATGTACCTATTGATAAAAGATTTAAAATTTGCATAAGGTATTGAAAAGTTTGTTGGGTGTAAATTCAATGAATCCTTTGCTTTTTGATCCACACTTTCATTGCCAGCAATGCCAATGTGGCTAGGGATCCAACAGTAAACTATTTCATTTAATTCTGATAATTCATGATGTTTTTCAAGTAGTTTTTGAATTTGGGGATTTTTTGAAGATGTATGATCTAAAGATTTTAATACTGATAGGGAGTCTGAAAATATAATAAATTTGTTAGAAGTTTCACAGTCGGCAATAAGATCTAATGCTAAATCTATAGCTTTTGCTTCTGCTGTAAAAATTGAGGACCCATCTGGAATTCGCATAGTTTCAGAGAAGTCATCAGATACTACTGCGCATCCTACTTTCATATCGTCTTTTGAACCATCTGTATAAATGTGCTTATAGTCCATGTAATGTGATTTTAGCTCCTGGAAATTAGATTTCATGATAATTGGACTTGTTTCTGATTTCTTACCAGAGTGTAAATCGAAAATAAGTTTTGGTTTGTTTATACACCATGCTGGTATATTTGGCGTAATAGTTTTATCTATGTTTTTAAAGTTTATGTTTGCAGATTCCAGGACTGGTAAAGTTCTGACGCCAAAAGATTTAATAAAATTTGGTTTGCTTTCATAAAGATCTGTGTATTTGGGCTGAAAGGTCACATCATGAGCTGGATTTGAATTATTTTCAGCAATTCTAATAGCATATTGTAAAGAAAGTTTTTCTCTACGTGTATTTAAAGATGGCTCATCTGCCTCAACATAAAGACTTGCAGTAGGTGATGTTCTAAATGCTCCTAAGGCTAATCTAAGACCTTGATGATGGATAGGGTCAAGCATAACTAAATAAGATTTTCTTGCCGATCCATAAACAATGGATCCATAGTCTAGTTTTGAACGTATCAAAGATCGATATAATTGTAAGAGTGTTGTTCGATCTGCACCCCAAGTAGTGTGAGATAAAACTTTCAATATGTTCAAGGATTTAAGGCACTTTGCCTTCAAGTATTTAATATGCGGGATAAAACTAAGCTTTTTGTCAAATATCAAACCAAGATATTTGTATTCCTGTACAACAGGAATAGGCGATCCATATAATGTAAGAACTGGATCATCATGTTGCTTTCGCAATTGACAGAAATGTACACACTGTGTTTTTGACTTGGAAAATTTAAAGCCATTATTAGTGGCCCAATGTTCTATCTTGTTTAAGTTTTGCTGTAGATGCCTTTCAATTGTTCGCATACTTTTTGATCGAAAGCAAATACAAAAATCATCAACATAGAGAGAGCAATCTGTTAAATTATCTAGGCATTTAACAATATCATTGATTTTAATATTAAAAAGAGTTGTAGATAATACACCACCCTGTGGGACCCCCTGCTCCTGATCATATAAATCAGAAAGAGTGGATCCCACCCTCACTTGCATTGCGCGATCAGCAAGGAAGCTTTCAATAAAAGTAGGTAGTCTACCTCTTAGTCCTAGTTTATGAATATCTTTCATAATGCCATATCTCCATGTGGTATCGTATGCTTTTTCCAAGTCAAAAAAGACAGCTACAACGTGTTCCTTTTTAACAAAGGCATCACGTATGAAAGTTTCCAATTTAACTAAATTATCATTTGTACTACGGCCAGCTCGGAAACCCGACTGATACCGTGATAAAAGATTGTTGGATTCTAAATACCAAATCAACCTTTTATTAATCATCCTTTCCAACGTTTTACAAAGACAACTTGTAAGAGCTATAGGTCTATAATTGGTTGGCTCAGCATGATCTTTCCCTGGTTTGGGTATAGGTATTACAGTGGCTAATCGCCAGTCTTCAGGAAAATCACCAGTAGTCCATATATGATTAAATATACCTAAAAGAGCTTGGAGGGAACTCTCTGGAAGATGTTTAAGCATTTGATAATGTATTTCATCCGGTCCAGTTGCAGAATCATGTGATTGTTTAATTGCATCCAAAAGTTCATCAAAATTAAAAAGATTATTATATTCCTCAGTATTTGCAGACTTGAAATTAAGTTTAATTTTTTCTTGTTCTGCTTTAACTTTTTGAAATTTTTCAGAGTAATTTCTTGAACATGAATTGTTTAAAAATGTTTCTCCTAAGGTTTCAGCTATATCAAATTTACTTGTTGCTTTTGTTTCTGTAACGGGATGATTTAAATGGGTGTAACTGGGTGATTTTGTCTTACCAGATATTTTTCTTATCATATCCCAAACTTTTTTTATAGGGGTTTTGTGATTAATTTTTGAAACGTAAGATCGCCATGACTTTCGTTTCGATATCTTAATTGTTCTGCGAGCCTTTGCTCTAAATATTTTAACATCATTTAAATTGTCCTTAGTTGGATATTTTTTGAATTTATTTAGAGCTTTTTTCCTCGTTTTAATAGCTTCTTTACATTCATCATTGTACCATGGATTACTTTTTGTTGGATTTGTCGAGGTCTTAGGTATACATTTGGAAGATATATCAATAAGGGAAGAGGTGAAATCAGACAAAGGGTCTGAAGAATCTTTGAAATTTTCAGTTGATATTTTATCTGAGCATAAACAGTGAAATAATTCCCAATTGGCTTTTTCAATTTCCATTTGGGATTATGATCCTCTATTGTGGTAGTATTACTTTCAATAAGGATAGGAAAATGATCACTATGGTGTTGATCTTTACATACAGACCAATTAAAGTCAAGAAAAAGTGATGGATGGCATAAGGAAAGATCTATAGAAGAGAAAGAGCCTGTTGGATCGTGCATATATGTGTAGGACTTGTCATTCATAAGACATATATCATTGTTTGTAATAAAATTTTCAATGAGTTCGCCTCTGGAATTATTTTCTTTATTACCCCAGAGAATATTGTGACCATTAAAGTCACCTAAGAGTAGATATGGAGAAGGAAGTTGCTTTAATAAAGAATCAAGATGTTCAATTTTCAAAGAAAAAGAAGGGGGGATATAAACAGAACATATGGTTATTTCTTTATCTAACGTAACAGAAACAGCTGTTGCTTGCAATTCTGTTGTTAGCTCTATATGTCGTTGAGGAAATGAAGATTCAACAAATATAGAACTACCACCTGAGGGTTTTTGACATTCAGAGTGTATGTGATTATATATAGAAAAGCCTTTAAGGGTTATTTTGTCATCAGGTTTTAAAAAAGTCTCTTGAAGACAAAAAACAGATGGTTTTTGTTGTGTAACTAAAAGTGATATTTCATCAAATTTGGGTTTTAGACCTCGACAATTCCGTTGAATGATCTTGTGTTTAAAATCCATAGTTGGTAAAACAAGGAAAAGAACTAATAAATGTAAAAGATTGGAAACTTCCATATTATATTTATGTATTTGGTGGAAGATCTTCTTCCATCTCTTCTAACCCATTATACATATTTGTGACTTTAACTGATTCACTCTGGACTCTAGTAAGTCTAACTGGTTTGGCTCTAGGAGACTTACTTTTGCTCCTGTTTTGAGCCCCTGACTTTGAAACTGATCTGGACTCTCTACTACCTTTTTCAGTTGATTGTGGTTTATTTGATTTGGCTTGTGAGTTTGAAGGAGCTGGTTTTGAAGTTGATGCTGTTGCTTTTGGCTGTGGCTTTGTACTAGATGTTGATGTTTGAGATGTACTTTTATTGTGTTTTTTAGTCCTGGGTTCAATTAACTTTGTGCTGGCTGTTATAACAGTATCATTTTCCTCAATTTGTGTACCTGTAGTTTTTGTTTCAGGTTTTGTTGCTACTGCAGACTGTACTATTCGAGAAAAAGTTATCTCAGGGGTCTGTTCAAATTCTTTTTTGGCTTCAAAGTATGTTATATTTTTAGTCACTTTAATTCTCATAATTTCCTTCTCTTTTTTCCAAATTTCACAGTCACTAGATCTAGATAAATGATTTTGGCCACAGTTTACACATTGGATGGGATTTGGACATTTACTTGGAATATGACTATAGTTTCCTTCACCACACTTGTCACATACTGAACCTATATCTACTGGGCAATTATTTTCATGATGTGCAAATCTCTGACAGTTGAAACAACGTAGAGGATTTGGCACATATATTTCAACTGGAATAATCCTGTAAAATATTCTCAGAGACTTAGGTACAGTAACCATATTAAAGGTAAGTAAAATGGTGTTTGTCTCGACTGTTTCATGGTCTTTATTAATCTTGAATCTCTTTGCGGCAACAACTCCTTGGTTTTTCAGGTAGTCTACTATGCTTTGTTCACTTTCTCCTTTTAAAGCCCGATCTCTGATTATTCCTTTTGAAGTATTTAATGTGGTATGCTCTGAAACTGTTACTTGTAAGTTGAAAAACTGTTTAACTTTAAGTAGGTGTTCGGTTTGTGTCTTTCTTGTGGTTTCAACAAGTAACGTTTTGTTTTTCAATTTTTTAACTGTTTTTGGTGTGCCAATGAGGGCTTCTATCTGTTTTTCAATGATAAAAGGAGACAGAGATGTTATTGGTTGTTCTACATTGTCCGATTTGATGACCAAAAATTTTGCAAAATTGTCAGAGGGCTTATACATAAAGGAGGTATCTATTTCATCATCCGAGTCCGATCGTAGTCTTTTCTGTGTAGTTCTTGATAGATTAGGATAGTTTTCCTGTGATAATACAGGATTGGGAGTCAAACCCAAGCCTAGGCCTAGGGAAGAAGGGGGGACCATGGTAGAAAGAATTTCAGCATGATCCATGATGTTTGGATTAAGAATTCGATAGCTATGCTCTTCACCCACCGTGGAGCCCAACAAGGGAACGTAATATGGAAATGGTTCTCCTATTTCCTACGTTGAAGCTACATACCTACTATACTCCGGTTCATATTTTCCAGTAGTTCGTCCGGCTTAAGATTAACGTCCAATACATATCAAATACTGATTCCCTTAAGAAAAAGATTTAGTATTTATTGAACGTCCCCACCCAAAATTTTGACGACCCCCCTCACCGCTCTCAGAAGCCTTTTTAACGCTGGTCTATATGCCCCAAGATTAGCCCATGAGCAGTCACTCTTGAAACCAAATAGTAAGATAAAGAAGAAAATTGAACCCGGTTATGTACCTTAAAGATACTTTCATAAAGACAGAAGGAAGAAAGAATAAGATGGTTTCTAGAGATGGACCACCCAGCCGATTGATCCAGCGCCGGACCTAGCACTGGACTCACGTCTAGCTGAATCCGAGACCAAAACAATGTGTTGGAAAGCTGGAGATCCCTGGGCTTTCCTCAATTGCCAGGATTCTCTTCTCCCATTCACGCGTCGCAAACCCACGGCAAACAGGCAGCACACTGTTTTAATAAGGGTTTTCACCTTATCTACTACAGCAGTAAAGCAATCTGTATATTTTAACCCTACAGACACGGTATAAGCCCGGTTGTGATGTATAGTTAAGAAAATAAACAGTGATAGATTATTTAAAAAGTTTGAAATTGAAATGATTGTAATAGACTTGGTCAATTTAAGTCTGTTTGAGTTTTAATGCTGATAATGAAAAAGACACAAATTGTATTAGAGAAATAAATGAATTTGAGACAGAAAGAACTACAGTATGTTCTTTTGAATAAGATATTGGAATTTAGCAAAGATATTTCACAGGTAAATTGCTCTTCAAGTTAAATCTGAAGATATCCCTACCATAGAGAATTTTAAAGCTTTACAATATAGAACTTTAAAAAATATAAGAGCAAGAATGCAATTTAGGTACTGGACAGTTAATCATGAAAACTGTCATATAGACAAAGCAAGAGTTTAAAAACAAATGTTCAACAAGACATAGAACTCAATAATTAAGACGATAGCAGCCATAAAAACAGCTACACCCGACCCCTATCTTCTTTACAGTTTTACTAGTGTAAGACAATTTTGATAAACCTAAGCTTTTGGTTACTTATGAAAACAAGTTGATATAGTTGCGTTTTTACGGACAGTTACCACTGGTTTGCGTGAGGACTTTAACCCCAACCAGTCACCTCTCAAGTCTGCAAAACAAGAGACGCAAACAGGCCTGCTTAAGTACGAAGGTACATACAGTCTGTCCCCAGTGGTGCCGGACAGCCATCTATATTTCTAGGGCGCCAGAGGGCGAGCGCCTGGCTTACCTTTAGCTTTAAGCAGAGGGGACAGTTATTCAAAAATAAAGTCCCCCGTGCGAATTAAGCCCCCGAACCACGGCAAGGCGGTAAGCGAACTCGGGGGTTGTAATTATTATGTTTAAGGTGTACATGTACAGTCACTTGAATGATTGTTAACGAATATACACATGCAAGGTCGTTTATAAATAAATAATTTTGGCAGCAAATTTATTCTGGTTTTAAATGGTCATGTTTTGATCTTAAACATGCGTGTCGGTTGAGATCTGCCAACAAGTAGTTATTTTGTTTGTTTGTTTGTTTTGTTGCTATGGTCATGGTGGGACGGTCAGTTCACCTAATCGCACTTTTTCCTAGCATGACCAAGCAAAGCAGTTAACAAGTACTTCGGGAACATACTTTCGCTTGTAACTGCCAACAACCCTTCTTGAATGATTCAGCAGAAGGGAGGAGAATGACAATAGAAATTATTTCATGATCAATCTCCACGAAAGTATGGGACCGGGCGGCCCGATCCAACAAGCAGTTATCAAGAATCAGTAAACATAAGGATGACAAGAACATATCAGTCAGGTGGGGAAAGTCAGTTACCCACCCGTATCAGTCAACAAAGGGAAAACTCTAAGAAACACTATTACGTCACCCTCCGGCGGGTGAACAAAGTCAGCCAATATCAGATCACTCAATACAAGGGGCAATGAGTCCACAGCAGCGAGCAGGGAAAACAGTAGTGATTCTTGTGATTCCGACCAGGATTCTGATCACGTCCAGGTTTTTCCGGTTCAATAGAAAGTTGCAGCATCGTCAGTTGAGCGTTTGCGCATTCCACCATATTTGACAGAATCGAAATCAGGGACGAAACTGTTATGCTATCACAGCCAGTCAGGGAAGATGATTCTGAGAATGATTTGTCTAACGCTACAAGAGCACATATTGATAGTATAAAAGGTGAGCAGCCACATATTCATTCCGACCAGTCCCCTAGTTTGAAGGAGCCGATTTCAGTTTCAATTTCTTCACAAATACCAGCTGAAATTCAACGTAATATTTGGTCAAATAAATATATTGATTTTACAAATTTACTACCTAGCTATGCAACAAAAAATTACAATGCAGCTTGAAAATAATTCATTTAACATAGTTCCTCAAATTCAAGGATTACAAATATCAGTCAATGGACACATGCTATCTTAAGGTTTGTGGCAGTGTATGCTGAACAATTCCCAAACGAAACAGCACAGCTGATGAAATATGGCGAGGTTATTAGGGACTTGTCAAAAAAGGGGTCCTGGTTTCTCATGGTATCATTATGATATGCAATTCAGACAGCTTAGGGAATTGGTATCTCTTAGATAGGACAACATTCATTACGATCTTTTGGCGCCAGCGGCTATGTACAGTTTCCAAGGTCACATGAAACCAAAACGCCAATTCAATCAGAACTTAACCCGGAAAAATAGCTATCCCTTTCTCAGAAACGTCTGTTGAACCGTCAAAAAAGACTGTAAATAGGTCCACAAATGCAGGGGATGCAGAGGTCCACACCATGCAATACATTGTTCGGTAAATAGCTATTCATAGCTAATGTTATACTGTTTGTATCTCCGACTATATAAATAAATTTTGTATTGTATTGTATTGTATTGTTCACAAGTAGGATAGAAAAATCCGTCCCGTGGATCGCCGTTTAGCATCACGAGGCTTGCTGATTGATGACAAACGTGGGACGGATTTTTCTATCCTACCCTCACACGAATAATAGATTCTTTTTCTTGCTCGCCACTGTCTTTATTAATTTATTTTAAAAATAAGCTTCCAGAAGTCCCTGAATACGCTAAGATGCACATTCACATGATGACGTTACTTGACGTCCTGCGTAAGATAGCATGGGTAAGATTTTCTATCCCAGGGTAAAATCTTATATCCTTATCCAGTGTGCAAGAATAAGGGGTCCTTTTAACGTCCCACTTTACTACTTTAACAGCCCTAATTTTATATGATACATGGCGACCTACTTTCGAACGATTTCCTTGGCAACCAGACCACATGCCAATTCTACATCCTGTCTAATTTGAACCTAGAGACATTAAGCTTTAAAATGTTGTACAACAACCTAATCCGACCGGGGGGGGGGGTGCATTAAACTCAAAATTTTGAGGGGTTTTAGCTGTTCTGCGGATCACCTATCAGTGTTCCGTAGCTTTTCAAAGTAGGTCAGTACCTGACTGTCTTATGCAACTACTACTGATCTGCTTTGTTCAAGTGGTATATATAGTAATTGTAGTCCTGGCGTATAAACGATTTATAGTCAGGAAAAAATATCAGAAAAGTTAACAAGTATAGGCATTTTGTGAAGAAAAGGGTTTGACACCTTGATTAGGGGTAATTTGGCATGCTGAATCCGAAAACCAATGTTGGCAAGCTGAGAAATGACGTCTTAATGACCTTATTTGCATATTTTCAAAATGGCCGCCAAAAATCATGGAATTTGACATATTAGTGAAATGTTTTTGGTATTAAAATCATTTGTATTATGTCCTAAGATACTTTTACCATTAGAGTACATGGTATTTGGTGGCAATTTACATAATTATTCCAGGATATTACCGTATTCATGGTAATAAATGTCCAATTAGTCTATATAATCATATATAAACTTGCCTTATTCAGTATCCTGCTATTTAAATGTTAGTTTTATTCATAGCACGATTTGGACAGTTTACCAGCTTTTTGAGTAATAAATAAGAAAGAAACTTTGATAATCAAGAAGTTGTTTTGTTTCAAAATAAATATGTCATAATGTCCATGCCGAAATATATGGTACATTTTGTTTCTATAAAAAGTCACAGCATGCACATTCCTTAGTACCCTAGGGGCTAATTGGACCAACCTTGTACCATCAGGAAAACTTCTAATATGTGTCAGTTTGTTTTGTGAGACCACCTAAATGTGGAAAAATATTGTCCTAAAGAATAAACTCATTTGAGCTATGTGAAATTGCATGGTTTCCGTGGCAACGCATAATACGCTTCTAAAGAATGGGGATGTCCCTACAAAAGTACTCATATCTCAGCAGCAACTCATCCAAACTTTTAAACTTGGTACCAACTGAATGTTGCGACATAGGACTTTTATCCAATGTTCAGATATGCAAATTATCAAATTTGCATATTCACGAATATTAATGAAAACATTAGAAAAAAGAGAAAAATCTTAAAAAAATAAGGGATTTACAAGTAAATTTATCTACATTTCAGCTGCTTACTATTCTATACTATCAGCCTCAGTACCAATTTAATGCTAATACATAGCATGTTTACTTAATGGTCCAATATGCAAATTATCTAAACATTTTATTCATGAATATTAATTAAATATTAAAAATGAGCAAAATTGGAGAACAGTTAATAGAATGTACATGCAAAATTACTCATATCTCAGCTGCTATTTATCCTAGATTTCATACTCACTTACTTTCTAAACTTGTTCCCAGATTAAAGTCCAGAAAAGTTCTTTAATAGTAATTTTTGATACGTAAGTTATTTAATTTGTTTATTAATGAGTATTTTGGAAGATACAACCTTATTGATTCGCTTTCAATTTTTCTTTAGTTTTCTATAGATTTCATCAATATTCATGAATATGTTTGTTAAATGATTGTATATCTGACCATTGGAATACATTATATGTCTCAGCCTTAATATGATACTAAGATTTATTGTCTAGAACAAATAAAAGATGAGATAAGTGTAATTTTAGAAGTAGACCCCACTATTTTTTCTACGTTTTTTCTCTCACTTCTAATGTTTATATTAATATTTATTAAATTTAAAAATAGATAATTTCACATAATGAATATTGATTATAGTAAAATGTCTTAGCGTTTAGTTTGTACCAAGTGTGGTAGTCTAAGAATATTAGCAGCTACGAAATGAGATATTTTGTAGGTGCGCCTTCTTAATTTTATTATCTTTTTTCTCTAATTTCTAACATTTAAATTAATATTCGAGAACATAATCATAAAATAATTTGCATATCCGATCATGGCATAAAATTTGCTATGTCTTAGCATTTCTTTGGTACCAAAAATAGTACGTGAGTATGATCAGGAAATACCACAATCACAAACTACAGACAACCCCGTGGCACAGCGAGGAAGAGCCGCTCAACCATCACGAGACACCAGGAAGACAAATTAAGCAAATCAATCAGCTCTCTCTTCCCCATCAAGATGATTGCAATACTAGAATGGACATAAAGTAACGTACAACAAAACATAGAACAATTACAGACTCCCACAATGGGAGTAACAATAAACAAAAAGTCAACAACAACAGAACCACCGCCTTAGAACGGACAGCAGCCTAAGCCACCAGGGGGGGGGGGGGGGCTTAAATGCATTTTACTGGCACCAAATCTTTGCCCTAGATTCTGCTGTTGTTGAAGTACAAGAAATGTTCAGCTCGCATGGAGGCCATCTAGCTAATGCAATGTATCATCATGGAAAAAACACTCTAATCAAATTACTACACCATGATGAAACAAAGAAAAGGGCTCATGACTCACAGATAGTCAGAGCTAAAGAAAACCTCAAGTTGAGCCACGGTGGGTCCAGCTACAGATAAGCATCAGGCACCAACCCACCGATTAAAGCTTTACGTCAGAGCTTGTTAGTCTAAGACAATTAGCAGATAAGATATGGGTAATTTTGTACCCATTTTAATTTTTCGACAATTTTCTTTCTTTGTTAAATGTTTTCATTAATATTCACAAATATGTAAATTATATTTGTAAAACAGAATATTGTGTTATAGTACTATGACTCACCTTTCATTTGGTACCAATTTTTGGAAGTCTAGAATAATTAGCAGCTGACATATGGGCTATGTCGTACGTACACCCCTTTAAATCTTCTAATATTTTTCTCTTATTTCTAATGTTTACATTGATATTCATGAATATGCAAATTAGATAATTTGCACATCATACTATTGGGTTAAAGTGTAAAGTCTCACTTTCATTTGTTACAAGTTTGGTAGTCTAGAATAGTTAGGATACCAATCATTTTGTAGGTACACCCACTTTCTTTAGAATCATATTGTGGATCTTCACATTAATGGGGGGAGGGTAAATTGTTCTATGCAAGACTCCATGAGCGATGTTATTCTTTGCTATTTAGCGACCATTTGTTTTGCTAGTAACTGACAGCTTACTTTTCTTGAATTAGTGGAAGAGAGAAAAATCCATGAAAGAATGTGCGGCATGCAAGTGTCGATCTTGGATCTGCTTGCAAATGACCCAGCTACAGTGCCCCATGGGTTGCCCTGGACACCATGCAATTTTATATAATCCAAACAGGTTTTTTTTGGAGACAATAAGAATTTTTGGTATTAAGTGGATCCACTGAACAATTTTGCACCCATGAGTAATTGTCCTTGTGTGCAAGGTAAGTCTAATAATCCCCCTCCCCGTCCCAAGGTGTGTGTGGGGGGAGGGGTAAATAGTTATTCCATGATCTTACTTCTATTTTTAGTTTCATAAATATTCGTGAATATGCAAATGAGATAATTTTATATTTGACTATTGGATGGATGGACTTGTCAAAGTGTATCACTGATGATATAATAGCATGCAACAAGGACAGATTGGGGCAGAATTCATTTCATATTTGCTTTTTATAATTTTCACTTATTTTCTGAAATTTTCATCAGTATTGAAGAATATGCAATTTAGATAATTAATCTGCATATCAGACCATTCCATCAGATGAAAGTACTATATCTAAGCTTTAATTTGCTAGCAAGTTTAATAGTGTAGGGTGAGTTGCTGATGAGGTACGAGTCAGTTTGTAGGTACAAGCCTACTTTGTTTAAAATCGCATTTACCCCCTCCCTAAGCTGAAACTTACAGAATGTTGATTAAATTCCCATACTTTCCTGCAAACAATAGAGATATCATTGTTATGCATTTTTTTAAAGTTCTCATTTTAATGAAATCATTCCTGACATATTTGGGCCACATAATATGCATGGACTATCATGAAAAAAATCTTACTTAGTCGGATGCAAGATTTTTTGCTCAAGTTGTCTCCCCTGATTACCTCTTGGTCATATTTTTAATTCTAATTGCATAAATTGATGTCAGTGAAGACCCTCAATAAGGAGAAGATGATTTTGGATTGATTTGAACCAGTTTTGCATCCTTAACACGTTACTATTCATATTTTTATGGATTTTTCTTCAATTTGGCGGCCATCTTGGAAATATGCAAATTAGATAGTGAAGACGCCATTTTTCAGCTTGCCAACATTGGTTTTTGGATTCAGCATACCAAAATACCCCTAATAGGTATCTCAAAACCTTTTCTTCACAAAATGCCTGTACCTTCTTAAATAAGCGTCTTTTTCTGATTTTTTCCCTGACTATTATAGCAGACACGTTTTGTTTAAAACATCAAAATACAAATCAAAAGTAAGCTCTTATGCATCATTATAATTTATACTTGTACTTCTTATAATTAGGTTTCAAACCTCGACAATTCCATTGAATAATTTTATATTTAAAACCTGTACTTGAAAATAATATTAAAAGGGGTAATAAAATAATGGTTAGATTGAAACCTTCCATTATTTAAGTTATTGGTAATCGTGACAGTGTACCTTTGGGGAGGTGATCACTGGAGGATCTTCCATTGCAACCTCTTCATTATTTTTACTAAACACAGAATATGGATTGTTTGAGATTTTTCTGCTTTTTCAGCTTCTTTATCTTTCTGTGCTTTTTCTTTGAGATAGATCTGTTTTCTTTCTTCTTTTTTTTCAATTTATCTTCCTCTTCCTTTCTCTTCTTCTTATCTTTCTTCGTCATTTCTAAGGTCGACAGGATGACAGGAGTTACTTTTTCCTGGATGAGGAGAGGAGTTACGTTTTTATTGTGTACCGTGCGTTTTCTCTGTTGTCTGTTGTTTTAAGTATTCAGTAAAGCTGTCGTCTGTCTGTGTACTTTTGTTGTCAGTTTGTGTAGATATGTTGCAAGTGCCAGGTTTTACTGCACTTGCATAGGTTTTTGCTCCATTAAATTGTTCATACTATTTTCGTGCTTCTGGGAATGAGATGTTCTGTTCACATTTAATTTTTAATATTTGCTTCTCCTTTTCCCACTGTGGGCATTCTTTAGAGTTTGCAGGGTGGTCACCTGAGCAGTTGACACATTTGGCAGGTTTATGACACTGGCCAGATGCGCAATGTTCAGGTTAAGCACAGTTGCAGCATACGGGATGTCTACCACACTTGTTTTCGTGGTGACCGAACACTTGACAATTGTAACATTGAAGTGGATTCGGTATGTAGGCATCTACTTTAACTTGAATAAATCCTATTTTTACAACTGTTGGTAAGATTGGTGTATTGAAGGTTAAAACAAATGTGTTGGTTGGTTTTAGTATACCATCACGAGGAACAGTGATTCTGCGAACATCTGTAACTCCCTGTTCACCCATGAACTCAATGATATGTTAGGGTGTCACTTTGCTCAAGGCAGGACAGCGAACATTACCCTTGGATGTGTTCAGTGACCAATGGGGTGTTACAAAGCACTTAAGGTTACAGAAAGTCTACAGATGCACATTGAATTAATAAGTCACCAGATCTTAGTGTTTTAATGCTCTTTGGTTCTCCTGTCAAACTAATAATTGTTATATGCACCAGGAACGAAGACAGGGAAGAAATGGTCTCTTCCTGGTCAGAATGTATTAATAAAAATCTAGGTACACAAGTTGTTTTTGTGGTGGTAGACGAACTTGATTTAGTTGGTTGAGACGCTGGGTACGAGTTTTCAGAGTCAGTATCTGAATTTGCTATGTGACTTTTTTTGCTTTTTGTTTAGCCATGTAGTTTAGTTTTTAGATTCATCCTCCATGCTCTCCACCCACCATGGAGCCCAACAAGGGAGCACTTTAAGGACATATGCTACTAAATACTTCCCATATTGAAATATTTTCAATAGTTTGCTTTATGCATGGGCTATCCATGTATAAATAAAAAGGATATGTCACCGTGCTTATTTTTTCAGAATCTCATATTGAAGTTTACAGCATTTGACCAATTTTCTAGAAATATAAAATAATAACACTAGTCCTAATTATTGAGCTAAAACGGTTGTAATCTTCAGCCAGCTTCTTTCTTTTAACTTAAATTACTGCCAATGACCTTAAACTTTTAAGAAAATGTGCATGTTTACTTGTTATCCCATGCTGTGACAAGATACTGCATGATATATTTTGGCAATTCGTCGAAAAATGGAATTTGTTTTTAGAATATATCATATATTAAAAATCTGATATTGAAAATCTTGAAAATTTATTTTTAATTCATCGACTATTATAATACCTTTCAGAAAAAAGAATAAAAATCTGGGGTCACCGAACTAATTCTCTTTCTAGAGGGCAAAATTTAACCCCACCCCCATAGGTTTCATGCGTAATTCAATATAAAAAGTTCGGGGATGACCATTTCGGTCGTTTTGATGATGATGATGAGTTGGAGTTTAACGACGCATCAACCCTTTTGGGTCATTAGCGTCATCAAGGTTAGGCAAGAGAAGTATTACTGAACATTAAAACTATAATAGATAAGCTAAAATATTAACAATTTAACACATTAAACATATGAGTATAGCAAAGACAATAAAATAGTAATCATTTTACAGCGAAGATCATGTACAATATCTGACAACAACATAGGCTAATCAGATGACTATACATGATCTTCTCCTGCAAAAAAGAAAATGATATGCTGAAAGCAATTTAAAAAAATAAACAGTTCAAAGGAAATTAGCTACAATTTGTTAAAACGATTAATCTCTTTTAAGAATAAGAAGACATTATCAATAGGTACATCATTAAACAATTGTTTGATTGTATCAACATGAAAATATCTGTTTCTTATATGAGAAAAATCACCACATTCAAGTAGAAAATGGCGGACTGTAAAGAGTGTATCACACCCAAAACAATACGGTGGCTCCTCTCGTTTTAAAAGATATGAGTGTGTGATCCTTGTATGACCAATACGTAAACGAGCAAGGACAACTTCTTCGTGTCTGACATTCCGTACTACTGGTTGAGATTGTCCAATGATAGGTTTAATCTCAAAGAGTTTATTACCAACACTGTTATTCCATAAAATTTGCCTTTTGTTTAAAATGTACCTATTGATAAAAGATTTAAAATTTGTATAAGGTATTGAAAAGTTTGTTGGGTGTAAATTCAATGAATCTTTGGCTTTTTGATCCACACTTTCATTGCCAGCAACGCCGATGTGGCTAGATCATCGTTTTGATGATGCCATTTTACTAGTACATGAAGTAAATTAGCATTAAAATGTTAAAAAGAAAAAAAAAACACACTGAAAATATGTGCGCATCCGGGAATCGATCCTGGTCCTCTGGCTTTGTAGAAAGACACGCTAACCACTAGGCCACGAGGTCAGGTCGTGCGCCGCTCTAAATAACCATACAAATAGTATAGACTCGGCCACTATCGTATTCGTAACCAGGGTTATTGTGTACGTCGTGTGATTTCGACTGAACTACATTTATCTGTCTTTAGTGCTGAGACGATCAGTTCTGAAAAGATGTCAATAGATATTTCGAACACACTTTAATTAGTTATTTTGTGAAGAAAATGTCGGAACACCGATATGACATAAGAATATCGGCAGCTGTGTTGATCCGAATCCGTTAAGGGTCGAAAGACAGGACCCAGACAACTTTCCCCGTTTGCAGACGCGGGAAAGGTGCGCATTGGAAATAGCCGCATATGTCTTTAATGGAGTGGATTTCCGACCTCCAGTGCTAGAGTTACATAGAAGGTATACTTTCACAAATAGAATCTGCACAATTGACCCGTTAAGCCACTGCCTTCCAGGATTATTTTATAAAAGAAAGAAAATATAAGATAATGGACACATGGTTGGCATCAGAACGATACTATAGAACTAAGATATAAGAAATATTTTTTTTTTTACATTTTCAGAATCCTGCGGCTCAGCATGACAAAGCCGATTAGAAACACCGGGCCGTGTTTCCACCTCAGTCTACCCCGTCAAAGAGACGTGTTTAGTCATACAGAATTTATAAACGTCCATATTCTGCATGCTCAGTCTTCCAGGCCATCCCCTTTGAGTTACGAGAAAGCCACCCACGGCAAACTGGTGGGTCCTACTCTTAGCACTCCCAGAGGAGACAAGTATTACAATCAATATCGTCCCCTGTGTGAAAAGTGCCCCAGAGACCGCGGCAAGGTGGTAGGGACTCTCCAGGGTAGAATGGTGGTGAAGTGTTAAACAACTTCTCATGCAGACTAGCAGTTTACCGAAACCACCTACATTCCTTCGTGACATTATTTTCATATCAATAAAACACAGTAACCTTTTCACTATATGTATCATCAAGATTGGTTCCATAGCAAATAAAGCCACTGTGACCTATAATTTGACGACCTGTAATTCTCCTTTCTTTTGAGACTTGCTGATATTTTTTCACGATTTGAGATGTTTTGTTAAGATTTGAGAAAGCTTTACATAAGGTCATCATGACAAAATTTGTAATGTTGGACCTAGAGCTTGTTTCTCCATGCTAAAGCCCCATTCTCACTGTGGGGATCAAGCCACTGTTCATCCCAATGCAGGACAGCCGGTATACCGTGCCGGGACACATTTCATAAAAAATTAATTGTGTTCTGACCTTGCCGACAAGCACCACCTAGCCCACCACCACCAGTAGCAGACCCCTTAAGCAAGTGGACGAGGAATGCCCACATTGTTTTCTGACACCATTTGTGGCAGTGCGAGGACATTATTGGCTGGGTGAGCATCAGCCTGCTCATCCAGAAAACCACGGCATAAGGAAAATCAAGTATAAATCATATTGTAAGACAATCAATGACTTAGGCGGATGGCTGGACAAAAGATACATCTAGAAAAAAGTGGCAGCCCAATTGTGTGATAAACCAGCTGAGGCAATTGTATCCAAACCCTGAAAATATACCATAAATATCTCCCATTGTACTTCTATGCAGATTTTTAATGATGCTCAAGGGCAGTTAAATCAACAGTCTGAGTTAAAAAATAAACCAAAGCTTGTGAACAAAAAGGTTTGTTTGCCATCTGCAAATGGTACTAAATTAAGATACGATGGTAGTGTCACCATGCAAGTATTTATCGGTGAAACCGATATGTCTCTATGTGATCAGAGATTTGAATAGGAATTTGAAACTTGGATAAGACTGGTTGAAAACAATAATGTTAGGTTCTATTTTGATTTGAAGTGTCTCAGAATTAATGGTAAGCACTATGTAAATTTATACATGTAGCATCTACAGTAAGAATGAACTAGAGGACCTGAAGGTCCTGAGGCGCTCACCTGATCTCCTTAATAATGTTAAAATAGGTCAAGGTCATCTACAGCCTATAATGGAACAAATTTTATTTTTACCATATACATTTTGGTCAAGTGATCTCAACAATCTAATGAATATTCCATCACAGCCCAGTGATTTCTGAGAAAAAGATGTTTAGATAGGTATGTGGCGGTCCAAATGAATCAAATTTGACCTTGCCATAAAGTAGGTCAAAGTCAACCTAGATTCATCATTTGTGCTAACCTGGTAGGGCCCACATCCCTGACCCTACATACCAAGTCCCAAATCCAATGGCCTTTTGGTTCCAGAGAAGAAGAGATTTAAAGAGTTTATACCATATATGGGCATG
The DNA here is from genome assembly GCA_964019695.1 of Loripinus fragilis. Taxonomy (NCBI): domain Eukaryota; kingdom Metazoa; phylum Mollusca; class Bivalvia; order Lucinida; family Lucinidae; genus Loripinus; species Loripinus fragilis. Next base: position 78,886,764 of record OZ026528.1, on the reverse strand, counting down.
GTGGCCATGTTAGTCATGTGACCATAACAATTTGTATAAGTTTTGGCTAACCAATCATACGGAGTTGTCATATGAAATTTGGTTTCAATTGGCCAAGAATTGTCTGAGAAAACTATGCTTTAATATGTTGATGGGACTCCAATATAAGCGACCTTGGCTGAAAGGTCAAAGATCAACCTTGACCTTTGAAACTTATTTATAGACACTAGATTGAACATATTAAGTGAAAATAATGACTTTGGCTTCCACAGTATTCAAAACTCAACTTTTCAAAAAATTTCCCATTCAAATGCATTAGGAAGCAAACTTGACCTTGACGTTAAGTAGGTCAAGGTCACCCTAGGATCATCATTTGAACAAACATGGTAGGCCCCACATCCCCAATACTACATACCAAGTCTCAAGGTCTTCTGGCTCTGGAGAAGAGGATTTTTAAAAGGTTTTTACCATATATGGGCGTGGCGGCCATCTTTGTCATGTGACCAAAAAATTTTGTATAAATTTTGGCTGACTTATCATAAGGAGTCTTCATATGAAATTTGAGCTCAATTGGACCAATGATTTCTGAGAAAACTATGTTTTAATATATTGATGGGACCACAATATGAGCGACCTTGGCTGAAAGGGCAAAGGTCAACCTTGACCTTTGAAACTTATTTATAGCCATTGTCTAATTAGTTTCAACATGTCAAGTAAGAATAATCACTTTGGCTTTAACAGTATTCAAAAAATCAACTTTTCAAAAAAAATCCCATTTAAATCTATTAGGAAGCAAATTTGACCTTGACGTTAAGTAGGTCAAGGTCAACCTAGGATCATTATTTGAACAAACTTGGTAGGCCCCACATCACTGATGCTACATACCAAGTCCCAAGGTAATCGGCCTTCTGGTTCTGGAGAAGATTTTGAAAGGGTTTTTTACCATATATGGGCATGGCGGCCATCTTGGTCATGTGACCAGGAACATTTGAACAAACTTTCGTTCCCCCATCCTAAGGAGTCTCCATATGAAATTTAAGTTTGATTGGCCCAGTGGTTTCAGAGGAGAAGATGTTTGAAAATGTTGACGGACGGACGACGGACGGACGGACGACGGACGCCAGAGTCACTGGTATACTAATAGCTCACCTCGCAGCCTTCAGCTCAGGTGAGCTAAAAAGACATACTTAATTAAACGACATACAGCTGTAATTTGTAAAGGCAAGGTACGGAAAATCCATAACCACTTGTGGGGCAAAATTATGAAACTAAGAAAGGTTGCAAAGATCAGGAATCGATACAATCAAGTACCACAAGTTTCACAAAGTGATAAAGGTTTGATTGTTAACCAAATGGATCTCCAAATAATAGACACTGTCTCAATATTAATTGCAATACAAATAAATTCATAAAAAATCATAGACATGGTTTACTGACTAATATCGGGAAGATATAGTGATGCAAATAAACTCAGCCATGCAACAAAAGAATGGTGACGTTAAAGATACATATCTACCATACTCCGGTTCATATTTTGCAGTTGTTCGTCCGGCTAGAAGCCATTTTAACGTTGGCTCATATGCCCCAAGATTAGTCAATGAGCAGTCACTCTTGAAACCAAATAGTAAAATATAAATGAAGAGAAATTGAACCTGGTTATGTACCTATAAGGTACTTTAAAATAGACAGAAGGAAGAAAGAATAAGATGGTTGTAAGAGATGGCCCACCCAGCCGATTGATCCAGCGCCAAAGCACTGAACTAGCGTCTAGCTGAATCCAAGACCAAAGCAAATTATTGGAAAGCTGGAGATCTCTGGGCTTTCCTCATTTGCCAGGACTCTCTTCTCCCGTTAACGTGTCCCAAGCCCTCGGCCAACAGGCAGCAGCGGTTTTAATAAGAGTTTACACCTTATCTGCTACAGCAGTTAAGTAATCTGTAAATTTTAACCCTACAGACAGGGTATAAGCCCCGTTGTGATGTACAGTTCAGAGAATAAACTGTGATAGATTTAAAAAGTTTGAAATAATAAAAATAGACCTAGAGAAATATTTTGAATTTGAGATAAAAAGAACTATAGTACATTCTTTTGAATAAGATATTTGAATTAAACCTAGATATTTCGGAGATAAATTGCTCTTCTAGTTAAAATCTGAAGATAACTGAAAATTATATAACATTAAAAAACTAATAAGAGCAAGAATGTAACTTAGGTATTGGACAGTTAACCATATCTAGAAATCAATAATTAAGAAGAAAACAGTTATAAAATATAAACTACTTTATTTGAACTTTATCTTCTATACAATTTTACTAATGTAAAATAGTTTGATATATGTTTTTTCTTAATATAAGCTTTAGGTTATTTATGAAAACAAGTTGCTCTAGTTGCGGCTTTTACGGACAGTTACCACTTGAATTCGTGAGGACTTTAACCCAAACCTGTCACCTCTCAAGTCTGCAAAACAAGAGACGCAAACAGGCCTGCTTAGATATGAAGGTACATACAGTCTGCCCCCAGTGGTACTAGGCAGCAATCCAAATTTCTAGGACGCCAGAGGGCCAGCGAATGGTTTAGTTTCAAGCAGTGGGGACAGTTATTCAAAAATAAAGTCACTCGTGCAAATTAAGCCCCCAAACCATGGCAAGGCTGTAAGCAAACTCGGGGGACATCTGATCAGACAGTTTGTAGCAACTTAATGTTTCATCAGTACCAAAAGATGTGTGAAGGTCCAAATGTGTATCACAGAATTTGCTGGTATAAAATTCAAGACTTGAAGTTTGAAAACAGGAAAAGAAAAACAGGAAAAGAAAAACAGGAAAAGAATAATTAAATTTTGCTTTTTGTTGAATATACAGTGATAAAAGGTATAACAAGACTAGCACAAAATGTTAGTACAACCATCATAAGGGAAATAATAATATGGATACACTCATGACGTAAGGGAAACCTGATAAATCAGAGACCCACTTGAAGAGCGCTTCTTCACTTTTAAATGATGACAATTTCAACAAGGCTGCTTTGACAAAATCTCTTGAGAAAAAGACACTTATAAGCATATATCATGCTAAGAAAGAGCTACATGCATTAAGGGGCAAATTTGGCTCCCTCTGGAGCCATACACTAAAAGTTGCTTTTCACCAATTTCATCCTATCAGATTATTAGAAGAATAACCCAAGTTTAAAATTCTGACATTTATTTATTTATTTTTACTGATGCTATGGTAACAAAAATGGCTGACAAAACAGGATTAAACTAGAGAAATTGCCATTTTGGGCCAAATTTAAGGCTTTTGGAGACTGATTTGAAATTAGATATCAGCAGTTAGCACAAGTGAATACCAAAAACACTTTTTATATGTTGTATGACGTGTTAATTTTCATCATCTATGAAAATGTCTTTTTGGTATTCGCTTATGCAAAACGTAACTTTCTCTTATCAAATTTGCTCCAAAAAACGTCGCTTTCTTATTTCTAGCCTAATTCAGATGCCATTTTTGTTACCACAGCAACGGTTAAACTCTAATCGATAGTAGACTTTAAAATTGGATTTTTGTCGTAATAAACTAATAAGAAGAAACTAGTGAAAGGCAAACCCTTTTAAGAACATATTTGACTTCTCTACAGCTGGTGATTGGGGTTGTGTGGCGGCGGTAGAACGTCTTCCTGCCCTTCACTATAGTGTAGATTTTATTTTCTTGTCCTTTGGGATCATGGCTCATTATGGAACTTTGAAACTATTAGAGGGTCACTGATGAAGCCTAAATGGCAGAAACTAGCTAGTCTGGCCCAGGAAATATGCACACTCTAGTTTCAGTTCTGTGGTGCAGTCTTTGCTTCCAAAGGATACCCTTTTAAGAACATGTAGCCTCTTTGGTGCATTAACAATTGAAAAACAAGTAGAACTAGTAACAGAGTCAGTAAGTTGATAGTAAATGCAGATGTGATATTGAAATGTGCATGTGCTCTTGATTATGTCCTCCGTTGGCACGGAAGTTTGAAACTGGTAAACATTGCCTAGCTGTACAATTAACCATTATTCGAGAAAGAACAAGGAAGAAGGGACGTTACAGCTTAGATGGTTATTGAATCTTCAGCACAGTCTCAGTGAAGGCGATGTAGCTCTCAGGTCTTGTGACATTAGGTGATGTGGATGCACTCTATATCCATCTGTTTGTTATAGGTGAGTTCTGGGAAAGGAGGAAGAATTACCGGTGTACATTGTCCTACAAAAGCAACAGTCAAAGCTGGAGGCGTACAATATAGCAGACATTCAGGAAGTATTAGAGACGGTGTACCAGGACTGGAAAATTGGCCGTGGCACTAGGCATGGGTGGTAATGACTTTGTACCAAAGTGTTATCAAATTTCACATAACACCATACTCAAGTTATCCCTACAGACAATGATGTATCATGCATATTCCGTAAAGTTCAAGCCCATGAACCTGTTTGCTATCCAGAAGGAGGAATGCTTACGCTTACCTGATGGACAGGTTTATACCCTGCCATCTTATTGGATAGAGCAGCCCCAACCTCCTTCAATATTGTTTTTGTTTCTTACCAAGTTAGGTAAATATAAGGATCCTTTTCTTCTGCCCCTCTCTCCGTCCCCTTGTTAATTTTATATATACATATGTATTGTTGAAAAATGGAGATCTTGAAAAGAAAATAATTATAAAAAAAGTTGGTTGGCAGGTGTATATATAGGATAAAATTATAAGCAACTGTCTCATCAAGACATGGATTTTTCCCAGATGAAACATGAATTTGTTACAAATATCCTCAAACGGTAGATATGTACACCACTGCGAATTCTTCACATAATGTCTGAGCCATAAGGTAGTTCCCAAAGGCATGCAAATAAATCTCAAGATAAATGCGCCTGGAAAACCCTCATCTAGTTTTCAAAACCGACTATTGGATATCCAAAAGGTCTTGTTTGACATAATGAGACTTTTACTAAGTCGAAACCAGTCAATCATAAAACAAATTGACACTTCACTCGCTCAAAAACAGTCAGAGTTGAGCTTGAAGAACAAGCAAGTGAGTAAGGGTGCAACGACAGACATTACTGTTAGAGTATTTGCAGAGACCAACCAGCACAAAAGTAAACTGTATATTCGCTTGCGGGCTAAATGTTCGAAGAAACTGAAGGACTTGGGAATTCCCAGGACTTCAGGCTAGTCAATCTGTCGAACTACCTAAAATATGCAGACAGATAAGCAGGTGACAAACCATGATTCTGTTGTGGTCAACCTTTCTAGCGCTGAACTCACAGAATCTAATAAATCCCTGCTTTTCTAAAGGTCTAAATTTTTGCCCTCGACCCAAAAGCTATGACAAAGGAAAGCTTGTTGAAGACACTAAGGCCTTCACAAGGCATTCGAGGCTCAAGTCTCATTTTTCTGTCAGTTGTGACGCTGGTGAGGGACTAACCAACGGCCCTTCAGTCTCGAGCCAAGCACTCTACCACTGAGCCACTGCGCTCCCTGCCACCCAACTGAGACAATATCAAGAGTTTGTGGATTTGCGCACAGAGATGGTGTAAGGCATGTCAGGAAGCATGAGTGGAAAGGGATAGAAAAGACCTTCATACACACACTCTGGTGAATTTTCTCACACTAGTTCTGAGGTGTAACAATATCGAATTCAAGGGTCAGCACTATTTGCATGTCTAAGGCACAGCAATGGGGACAAAATGGCACCAGCGTATACAAATATGTTAAGGAGTCGTCTTGAAAAGCAGCTATAAATGTCAGTTATCATGAGGCCATTCTCATGGATTAGGTTCATTGATGACATAGACTTGAAATGGCTGCATGGTCGTGACAACCTAGATACCTTCCTACAAGAAGCCAATAGTTTCACTCATCTTTACGATTTACAGCTGAATGACAAGCACGTGTTCCTTAACACCCAGTCCAGATTGGACGAGGATATAATATGCACAGATCTTTGCACCAAACCTACAGATACCCCACATTATCTTCTACCTACCAGTTGCCATCCTAAAGACTGCTGCAAGGATATTCCAAATAGTCTTGCACTGTGACTCAGGCGCATTTGCTCTGCCTCAAACAAGTTTGAATTAAGAGCCAAAGAACTGACAAAACAGCTATACAGCCGTGGTTATCTGAAGCAGGATTAGCTTCTGCCATTGACAAAGTCGGTCAAAAGAGCAGAGATTTTCTGCTGTCATACAGGCCAAAGTCTGCTGAGGTCGGCACAATACTCCCATTTGTGCTGACATATCATCCTGACCTACCTAAGATCAGGGATATTGTTGACAAAAAATTGGTCCATCATCGATTCATCAGAAGAGTTGAGGGGTATTTACCAGGGAAAACCAGTCATGGCTTTTAGACGCACCAAACGCCTTTGTGATTTCCTGGTACGAGCACGACTCAAACCAAACCCTTATGCGGAAAACCAAAATGATGAATGTCGACCCTGTGGCAGAAAAATATGTCAATGCTACAAAATGATAGCCCCTGCTGGTACTGTGAAGTCATTTTCTGGGGCACGGTAAGACTGAGGCAGAACACAGACTGCACACAACACAGAGATATGTTTAAGACTTCTGTTCTACAAATATATTTATTGCCAGAATGCCAATTTTGTGCGCTGGGTTTTATTCATGAATATTATGCAGCCATATTAGTGAAAATCGAGCATATTTACTGGCTCCTTCATGGCTTTAAACCGTCAATGAATGTTGTCTATCTGATCTTGGAGTAGTTGCAACATGGCTTTAAACCGTCAATGAATGTTGTCTATCTGATCTTGGAGTAGTTGCAACAAACAGTATGTAGGAGAGACCAAATGCTTAATTGAACAAACGTTATGAATGGCCATCGTGAGACACTCTATGTTTGAAAGATCAACAACAGCAGAACATTCTCACTGCAGATCATGACTTCCTGCTTCTGTGACAACAATGAGTTGTCAGATTCTACCAGGAAACTCCGTGAGAGCTACTAAATCTGAACACTGTGTCCATTTGACACCAACTAGTGTGACTGACTCTATCTGGTCATATACTGGTGTTTTGTTTTAATAGACGATCTTCCAGGAGCATAGAGCCGGGCCGCATAGCGCAGTCGGTAATGTGTCTGGCTACAGATGCGTGTCTGACTGCAGATCCAGGGGTCTCGAGTTCGATCCCGGTCCGGTCCCATACTTTCATGAAGATTGATCATGAAATGATTTCTACGTTCATTCTCCTCCCTTCCGCTGATTCATTCAAAAAGGGTTGTTGTCAGTTACAAGCGAAAGAATTGGACGAATTACTAGTTAACCGCTTGTACAAGCCTGCCCAGGAAAAAGTGTGGTTAGGTGAAGTGACCGTCCCGCAATGACCATAGCTGTTGACTTGGGACATAAAGCAACAAAACAAAACAAAAACCAGGAGCATAGACATGTTTTTAGACATCTGTTCTACACAAATGTTCTCAAAATGCATTTATTGCAAGAATGCCAATTTTGTGCGCTGTGTTTTATTCATAAATATTATGCAGTCATATTTGTGTTTACGCAGTCATATTTGTGTTTACCCATTTTGTTAACTGTCTACTAAATCTAATTTGTCTTGAAACTCTGATGAAGGTGAAGGCCAAAAGCCCTTAGTTTCTAAAATTCATAGCACTGTTTTTTTTTTAATTTATATGTATACTTTTATATATTTTTTATTCAGTTACCTGTGATAATCTGGAATTTCTTAGATACCATGAGGTATGTGCCACCTGGTATCTGAGTAAATTTGTGATAAAGGCTGTCAACCAATATAAAAAAAGAATGTAGAATGTCAGTGACTGACAGTTGTCTGTAAATAAGATATTGTAGAAATGATCACCAACAGCAGAACATTCTTACTCTGCATCATGACGACTGCTTCTGTCTGTTCCATGGTGATACATTGCATTAGTTAGGTTTCCATGCGAGCTGAACATTTCTTGTTCTTAAACAACAGCAGAATCTAGGGCGAAGATTTGGTACCAGTAAAATACAATTAAGCCTTAAGTTCCCAAAGGCATGCATATAAATCTCAAGATGAATGCGCTTGAAAAACCCTCATCTTTTTTCCGAAACCGACTCTTGGGTTTCCAGAAGAAGGCGTCATTAGACACAATGAGACTTTTACTAAGTCACAACCAGTCAATCATAAAACAAATTGACACTTCACTAAAAAAAAAACTCATGGTTGAGCTTGAAGACCAAACAAACTCAGACGTTGCTTATGGTGTATTCACGGAGGCCAACCAGCACAAAAGTAAACTGTATAATCGCGTGTGCACTAAACATTCCGAGAAACTGAAAGACTTGGGAACTCTATGGACTTCAGAATGTCAGGCTAGTCAATCTGTCGATGGAAAACTACCTACATCTAGGCAGACAGGTGACAAACCTTGATTCTGTTGTGGTCAACCTTTCTAGTGCTATACTCACAGAATCTGAGAAATCCCTGCTATCTAAAGGTCTAAATTTTTGCCCCAAACCTAAAGGCTGTGACTACAGAAAACTTGTTGAAGACACTAAGGGCTTCACAAGGCGTATGCGGTTCAAGTTTCATTTTACTGACCATGGTGACTCACTGTCAGGAAAAGTACCCCCACTTCATCCCAAGGAGTCAGTGACTGGTAATCCCCTAAACAAGATCGTGATCTTGAGGCGAATGTGAATTGTGTAGAACCAGCAGTTAGATCACACATTCCTCCGTAGCCAAAACATGCAAATCTGATCGAAGTGCATTATACAACCTCCTTAAATGGGAGGACATTGTAATAAAAGCCTGCAGACAAAGGATCATCAGTTGTTGTCATGGTTCCGGAGCTGAGAGATAACTCAATGATTCTACTTTTTACAAGCCCTTGGATCATGTCCCTATACCAAAATTTGCAAAGCAAGTGTCAGACGCGGTCAGAGAAATGCAGGATCAGGGTCACATAAGCCAAAAGAACATGGTATACCTCATAGTGGACCAACCTAAAGCAGATCAATTCCATCTTTTACCTAAAATTCATATAGCTGGAAACCCAGGCCGCACCATCGTCTCTGCCATTGGCCACCCAACGAACATGGTATACCTCATAGTGGACCAACCTAAAGCAGGTCAATTCCATCTTTTAACTAAAATTCATAAAGCTGGAAACCCAGGCCGCCCCCATCGTCTCTGCCAATGGCCACCCAACAAATAAAATATCAGAGTTTGTGGATTTGCATCTACAGTCTCATGTCCAGACTTAACCATCATACCTTCAGGATACCACAGATTTCCTGAAGAAACAAGAGGGTCTTAGACCCATTACATCTGATGCTTTACTTGTTTCCATGGATGTTACTTCCCTCTACACTAATATACCACAAAGCGATGGTATAAAGGCATGTGAGGAAGCATATAAAAGACCCTCCTACACAAACTCTGGTGAAACTTCTCACACTAGTTCTGAAGTGTAACAACTTCGAATTCAATGGTAAGCACTGTTTGCAAGTCCAAGGCACAGCAATAGGGACAAAAATGGCACCAGCGTATACTAATATGACTATGGGTCGTCTTGAAAAGCAGCTATTAATGTCACCATGATGCCATTCTCATGGCTTAGATTCATTGATGACAGGCTTGAAATGGCTGCATGGTCGTGGCAACCTAGATACCTTCCTACAAGAAGCCAATAGTTTTTACTCAACTATACGGTTTACAGCTGATGGGTCGAATGACAAGCACGTTAACCTTGACACCCAATCCAGATTGGATGAGGATAGAATATTCACAGATCTTTACACCAAAAATACGGATACCAGCAGTATCTTCTACCCACCAGTTGCCATCCAAACCACTGTTGCAAGAACTGTTGAAAACACTGTTAGTGCGCTGTGTTTTATTCATAAATATTATGCAGTCATAAGCATATTTACTGGGCCTTTCATGGGCTTAAATCATCACATAAATCATGTATATAGTTATATTTTGTTAACTATCTACTAAATCTAATTTGTCTTGAAACTCTGATGAAAGTGAAGGTCGAAAGCAATTAGTTTCTAAAATTCCTAGCACTGTTTTTTTTATTAATATCCTTTTGTATGATATAATATATTGATATATAAATTTATTTATTCATAACCTGTGGTAATTTAGAATTTCTTAGATTCCATGAGGTATGTGCCACCGCATATGCCACCTGGTATCTGAGTAAATTTGTGATATAGGCTGTCAAACAATTATATAAAAAGTGAATGTAGGATGTCAGTGACTGACAGCTGCCTGTTAATGAGATATTGTAGGAATGAGATGGCCTTGAGTTGGGTACCATTAAAGACTGGTGCCCAGATCTCGATCATATAAATTTTTAAACCTAAAAACTGCATTGGTGTCGTTTTTGCATGCGTCTGTTGTCATGCCTTCCTGTCTTTTCAATGTATCCTTATGGTCCCCTCCTGGGAAAGGGATGAACTCTTGGCTCGCTTGCATGTGTAGTTTGGCACTTTACCATGTGATTTCATGGGTCAGGTGTGGAACTATATTGTTTCCATTCCCGATATTTGCCTTCTGTCATTAGAAACATCAATATATGGAAATAATTGTGATCTGAAAGGTTACGCGAGGTATGAAGCTTTTCATAAAGTTAACAGTGTGGGGATATACTCGTGGGGATTCCCCAATTAGTATTATTGAGTGTGTCTTATTTTGAAAATATTATATATTTATAGAGGAAAAGCCTTTCTATGGCTGCTGGAGAATTGTCCTGGCTATATTGTCCAGATGACTACAGTACAAGCTACAAACGAGGAACAATCTTTTTCTGGGTTGACATGATGTGAAAATGAGAAAAAAAAACATGGAGGTGTTTAACGAGGCCAAGCATCTAACATGAGTGCTCATGTTTGATAAGACAAAATGGGAGCTTGCAGAATATTTTCTCTTTTTCGTGGCGAGTTTAATAAATACAATAATACAGGGGCATGAATGTTGGATTCTATTTATCACATGGCATTTTGTTTGATTTGATTCTTTACGTCCAATCATCAATCTTTCAGTTAGGGACGGGCCACATGGCATAACGATTACTTAAAAAGTAAGATTTTTTGGCATGAAAACTTCTAGAAAGTATATAGAGTAGTTATAAAGATCTTACATGAGTGCTCATTTTTCTCAACGAGTTGAGAAAAAAAAGAAGGGTGCCCACTCTTAGTCTATAATGAAATTCCCTCACCTTTCCCTGATCAAATTTCATTTTTCCCTGACCATTGAACCAAATTAGGGGTGAGAATTGTTACACTTTCCAAGAGTTCACATGAACAGACTCAATAAAACGGAGTTTGCTGTTTTCTTATATAGTGGGTTCTCTCTATTTCTGGAGTCGACCCGTTTTATCAGATTATTTACAGTTTAATAACAATAAAAAGTCAGGTAAATGCAAATTGTAATGTTGCGAATATTAAATAAAATTGCTTTTTTTCAAAACGTTTCAGTTCTTCTTGATATGTCTCGTTGTGATCAAGATGATGAAAGCTGTTGCAAAATATGTTGTCTTCTTCAGTATTAATTAATGGTTTTAGGGTTAAAAATTAGAAAAATATATCAATCTTCGGTCCATGTATCGAAATATAGACATCAATGTACACACTGCTAAAATATTTCTTTGAAACATTTTGAATATTTGTCACTTTATCAACGATTAATGATTATTCTTTTTTGTACGTAAGCAGGTCATAGTGCTTCCAGTCCACTTGTTTGGCTGGTATGGCCGTACGTTTTATGGTTAAAATGCCTCTCAGTTCTAGAAATGTCTTAAACTTGGGGGAAAGGCAGAAGCCTAGTTACATTTTTACACACAGCCAAGCGTCTCTGATGAACTTGTTAGAAAACATAAGTTATTGCTGAGTGAAGATAAGTTGGACATGAACTTATTATGGACGTTTCCTCACGTTGAAACTTCGCTTTGGCTACACTGCAAAGACTGAGAGCAAACTCAAGAGAGTTTGGCATTACCTAATGTCACTGACGATAGTTTGTCTACAAACAGCATTGAAAAAAATGAACTGTGTGTATAACGTTGAGGGGCAGGCTATAGTGCATACAATTGTGTTTTTACTCAAGCAAATTGCGATTGCAATTCATTTTCGTGCGCTGAGAAGTCTATGAACAAAGTTCTTCCCATTGTTGTGAAAGTGTGACTTGCAGTGGCTGAAGATCCCAAAGAATCTCCCATTTTAACAGCTTTGGAGAATAAAACGAGTTCCCAGTTTGAGCAGAGAAGAGATTCCCTGTTGGAGCAGAGAAGAGAAACTGAGGAAATTGTATTGCCCAGTAGGCGCCACGACACCCCATCCAGATGGCGTCCATACAAAAAGAACTAGCTAAATACCTGATAAAATGACTGCAACACACGCAGGTTAGAACAAAAAGCTTAGATAATTGTTAAATAAAACGTTGGGTTAAAAACGCACTGCATCAGGGCATATAAGCAAGTATATTATACTGTGATTTAGTTAACAAATTCAAAGGAATTGTTGAAAAACCTAATTTTGATCAATTTATTGCTTTTTATGCATACCGACACATCAACTCTTGTGGGACTTTGGCGTCAGACAGTATTACACTAAACATGATTTGGATGAAAAAAGTAAATATTTGTAATATATAAAATGAATGATGATGATGAGTTTGTAAAATGATATTAGGTTGCAATATGATTGTTGACAGGAAAGATCATGTACAATATCTGACAGTTTCAAAGAGCTATTAAGCCGACCATACATGTTCTTTAACTGAACATGGTATAGCTTAAGTGATATATTTAGTGCATTATAGACTGATACAGATATACAACAAAATGCAATTTTAAATATAGTGATTAGATTTCATTAAAAAGATTAATGTCTCTTAAAAATGCCATAATACTATCAATATATCTTGAAATAACAGTTTCATGTTCTCAACATGGAAGCAATTATTTCTTACTTGTGCAAAATCGCCACACTCCAAAAGAAGTGACGTATAATGAATGATGCATCGCAACCAGCACATTGCAGCTGCTCTTCACCTAGTAGTAACTATAAATGTGTTACTCTTGTATGACCTCAACGGAGTAACTCTCCCACAGCCAAGAGAAAAATATTGTTTTTAACACTATGAAGAATACATATAAGGTGCGTGAGAACTTTAGGCTCCGAAAAATGGAAATTGAGCGACAGCAGTGAATTACAGTGTTTCCAGGTATCAACTGACCCCCGTTTTTTCTATTATTTAACAACTTTAATCCTTACTAATAGGATCAACGTTTAGCATGTGGATGTAAATGTGTACTGCGTAACTAAAATTTATTTTTGGGAGCAACCCTTATTTTGAACTAAGGCCCAAATGCCTTGCAGTTCAGAATAACTTAGAAATTTTTTTCTTTAGATATATATACCCATTTGCGCCTCTATATTAGTTATCATAAGCATAAAACACGAGTTTTAAACTACTGATAGGTAGTATATTTATATATCGATTAGGTACATTTGGGGACTGATACAAAGTGGAGGAACAAAACCACGCAAAAATCCATCTAATCCCAGCCTATATAAAAGCTCATACTTAAGTGAGAAAAATATTCTAATTACGCGGTCTATATATCTTTCATTTAAAATAACCATTTAGGAATAAACGGCAAAAAAACGGGGGTCACGTTAACCCTGGAAGCACAGTAACATAGAGGAAAATGCGAGGAAGGCTGAAGACGCTGAGGCCAAAAAGGGTGCACAGACTTGAGAACTATACTCACAATATTGTATTATTTGGGCTAAGGCAGAGTAAAGATGTCAATAGCGGCTTAAGGGTAGTTAAAACCAATTTTCTAGTGTTGATATTGACATGCTGTGATATGAGCTGTGTCATCACAAACAGATAAAATGACTGTACCCAGAGAACGGCCATAGTGAAGACTCAGATCAGCCTGGGTATCTGCTCAGTGTGATAAGAATCTTCTCTGTTATCATGAAAAACAAACCTTGCCACAAATTAAGTGCTCAGCGAAGACTCTGGTCAGACTGTGCCAAAGACCCATGCAGATCTGAGCCTTCACTGGATGCAAAACATTTGGCTGGTTTTGTCATGTTGTGGGTCGTTTTGTCATGTGGGTCATTTGTACTTTTCAGGTACTTAACAAGCATTGAATCTTCCAAATATTACAGCGGTGTCTGATAATGCAGCAAATGAAACAAAGCAATTGAGCAATTGGATTGGAAGAGGTTTGAGTGGCTCAACTTGATGTTTTCTTTAGCTCTGACCAGCTGTGAGTCGTGAGCCCTTTTCTTTGTTTCATCATAATTTGTTACTTGGATTTTAGTAATTCTCCATGATGATACAATCCAATAGTTAGAAGGCTTCCATGCAAGCTGAACATTTTTTGTACCTCAACAACAGCAGAATCTAGGGCGAAGACTTGGTACCAGTAAATTGCATTTAAGCCCCCCGTGGCCTAGGCTGTTGTCCGTTCTAAGGCAGTGGTTCTGTTGTTGTTGACCGCATGCATGGTGGGCAGCCCAAACAAAGTTGGCAACTTTGTTTTTCTCTTTAATTGCACGCTGGTGGGTCGGACATCAGATTCTATGACGGTTCAGACTTATCTATTGATGAGATGGTAGGGGCCTGATACTTTGGCTGTTTGTCGGGCCCACCGGGGTTTACCTGCTGGATTTATTTTGCTCCGGTATTCAGTTTAATATACTGTTGAGTCCTTATCTTTGCTTTACCTCCTTTTTATATCTTGATTTATATGTTCTAGAAGATGATGCATTGATAAGTTAGGGGTCTTGATCCGCATCTGAACTAAGGGTGAGGTTGGTGCACCGTTAAACAGGTTCAAGCCCTCCAGTAAATTATTTTACTCATCGTTCCTAGGCGGTTCTTCTTTTATGTTTTATTCTGTCTTCTGTCTTTTTTTTGCTATGCCTTTGTGCACGTCTGTTTATATGTGCCTTGTGATCACCTGCTGAGAAAGGGCTGACCTATTGGCTCTCGTTTGTGGTGTGTAACTTTGAGTTTGTCACTTTCCCATTGGTATCCTGGGTTAGGTGTGGAATTGATTGTATCGATTCCTGATCTTTGCACCCTTACTTACTCCCTTTGTGGGATTCTGTAATTGTTCTATGTTTTGTTTTACGTTTTTATTTCCCTTTTAGATTTGCAATCATCTTGAAGGGGAAGAGAGGATAGGTTGATTTGCTTAGTTTGCCTTCCTGGTGTCTCGTGATTGTTGTGTGGGTCTTCCTCACTTTTAAGCAATCCACAGCATGCTTATCAGTCTTTTTAGATTCACTTCCTGGTTTGATACCAATTGCAATATTGTGACACATTGAGTGAACTTTAGAAAAAACAGTTGCATGAACATGGATTACAATTATCCGACTACAATATTTAGAAGTATTTTCTCCCAAATGTACGAATTTCTGGTAGAAAAATATATATTTACTTTTTTGCATATTAACTTTGTAAGGTCAAAATGAAAAATTGTAAATAATACCAGAAATACATATATTTGGGTCAAAACACTTCTAAATATTGTATTCAGATGATTGCAGTTCATGCAAATGGTTTGCTCTAAAGTTCACCCAACGCATCACAATATTGCAAACGGTATCAAACCAGGAAGTAACTCTTAAAAGACTGATAAGGCTGCTCCCAAATGTTCAAAAGCTGTATGTTGGGGCATAAAGTAATCTATGTGAGATGTATAAATTGTTCATACAACAATGTGGACATAGGTATCAGTCTCCTTGATAAAAAAGCAATTATTATGTTCTACAGAAAAAAATTGATGCAAGTAAGAGTTTTTGAAAGACATATCCCCTTAATTTCATCAGTCAACTAGCCTCTAAGACAAGCAAATGGAGAGGGAATCTGTGATTTTTGGCACCTACCCTAGTTATTGTTTGTTTGTTTGGTGCTTAACGACGCATCAACCCTCGTGGGTCATTAGCGTCTGACGGTATTAAACTAAACATGATGTGGATGGAAAGAGTAAAAATTTGTAAGATAAAATAAAAGGAGTGAAGATGATGATTTTGTATAATGATAATAAGTTGCAATACGAGTGTTGACAGGAGAGACCACGTACAATATCTGACAGTTTCAAAGAGCTATTCAGATAACTGTACATGTTCCCTTACTGAACAGAATACAACATAATATAATCTGTATTATGGTCTGATACAAATGTAAAACAAAACATGATACCTACCCTAGTTATATAGGCTACAAACTGATAATGGAGGTCCTGACAAGGTGGAACAGCTCATAGGTCATGTTGCAACGTCTTGCAGAGCAAACACCAGCTATAGTAGCGCTTGTAAATAATCTCGCCTTAAGAAAACAATCAATCAATTCTATCAAGACATTTTGGTAATCATTTTGAAGCTGTCCTCCAAACCTTGACTTTCTTTGTGAGTACTGAAGCAACTGCAAGTGGACTGTTAAAAAGATGCGATCTATAACATTTCTATGGTTCTTGTATATTCTAATGGAGGTACTGCCAATACTATGGACCCTTTCCAAATGTTTCCAGAGGGACAATCTCAACTCCACCATGATCAGACCCAGGATTATAACTACTACGAGTCAGCTTAATGATATCCTCGAAAATGAGATGCCCTTAAAAAAGTTAGCAAGTGATATAGATTCTATCACACATATCAGTGATGACCTTACACTCTCCCCTAGAATGGCTGAAGAACTGACATATCTGTTCAAATCTTACATACCTGCTTTGAAAAACATCTTGAAGAGATTTGACGAGTCATCAGACATTGTCACTGCCTTCAGTGTACTGAAACCAATAACCATACCAGAAGTGAAGGCACAGGAATTATAAGAGTTTGGCCTGGAGGACATAATCCTTCTTGGGAAACATTTCTTTAAATCAGATGAGAGGGTCGACAAACTTGTCACAGATTGGAAGTCCATGAAGTATCACATAAATGACATTGTAATGTCTAGATTCCCGTGGAAGTCAAGAATGGCTCTATGACATTTATTGTCTGAAAACACCTACAAGACCTTCTTCCTAAACATTTGTTACATTGCAGAGGCTGCTGCTACTTTGCCTGTAACAAATGCTTGACCTGAGAGGGCTGCAAGTGCTTTGAAGAACCTTAAAACCATACACAGAAACCGGTTAAATGAGCAGATGCTACAGTCGCTACTCTCTGTCTGCATCAATGGTCCTTGAGTGGAAAATGCTGGTCCATTGGGGACGAGAGCCGTTAAATCCTAGTTGGAGGAAACATCAAGGAGAAAAGTCAGAAAGAAATAAAAAAACAACATCATCAGTTACCATGGCTTCTGTAGAGGTTCAAACTGAGCATGTCACAATTGTAGACCAAGAAATTTTAAGAAATGAAATTCAAGCGGCTGTAAAGGCAATAGCCTCCTCTCAAATTATATGCATGGTTTACATTCCAATGCCAGAACGAGGCTTCCTAAGCATGCTCTGTAATACATAGGTAGCGGTTATAGCTGATTAATGAAATATATCCTCTACAAGTAATTAAAACTCCTTTCATCACAGTATTGTTGTGTTCCATTTATATGTACACCAGCTTCAAGACATTATCCTAAAGTTTATTTTCATGAAATTCCTCCCGGTCCTGAAGAAAAGAGACTGAGACAGTCGAACAGGATGACAGCCTCATTGGCAATCGAGGTCACTTATTCTCTAATGTATAAACACTATATATTTTTTCATAAATATATCAGAAAATGGTATTGGAATTTCTTACGCAGTGGTATTAGGCCCCCCATGCTTAAATCATATGAACTGGTTCTTTTCAGTAGAATTTCAACTATTAAATGGATATAGTTTCTTCTCTCTTTACCGAAAATTCTCATATAATCTGACCGAGATTTTTTTAATGTTCTGACAACTTGTTTTGGTTTATTTCTTTTCTTATTCGCTTTGTTTATGTTTTTATCATGTTCCCCTAAATGGAAGCATATAGTCCCCAGTTAATCAATTTTCAATAATTTATCTGTCCATCCATCTGTCCATCCATCCATTCAGTAAATCTTATCGGTTCTGATGCTGTTTGAACCATGGATTTTTTTAATGACTCTAAATGTGTTTGCTTATGTATGAAAGCATTGCGATCCTGAATGACAATTTTTCGTGTTGTCTTGTTCACTAAAAAATGACAGTGACTGAGTGTCACACTCAAAAGTTAACAAGTTGAAATCATTTTTGTTTAGAAGAAGCAACTATATATATACTTAAGGACTTTGAAAACGCATCACCCAGATTAAATCCTTCATTTCACAAATCCTGATAATGTCAGCGAGATAATTGATATTGCATATCATAGTCTGACCACCTTGAAGTGTGTCCTAAAAAATTCATGGCTGTAAATTTACTTTAAGGTATAGAAAAAGTATCCGTTTTAAGACAGGGGTTGTCGATTTGGAAGGCCACTAATTCAGCTGCAAGTTAACACGCGTTAGTTTTGATTCCTGACTCAATAGATTTGCGTCCTTTGCTTATTTCACGATTGCACATTCATCATTGAATGATTAGAAATGAATTGACAGTTCGGTATGTTCAAAATTACACGCTTTAAAATTATCGACATACCCCACCCACCCTGATTACTATAGTCTAGTAATAAAATTCAACGTCTTTGGCCTTTCAAAGTTTCGATTTTTTTACGTCCGGTTTTATTTGAAAAGGCTAAGGGCATACACAAATGACAGATTATGCATAAATTACGCTTGTATCACGTGCCTTTTGTATTGTGCAATTGGCGTTAACGTAAATTTTTAAGACGTTCTCAATCACATGACAGCAGATCTCCTGCCATGATTTACATCAAAACGTCTTCCCAACATGACTGCCAGTCTATCTAGTCAATATCAGGAATGAACGCGTGCATAAAGGCAACTCATGGAGATGTTTTTAAAAAGGAGCTATAAATTGATGTTCAAATTTGACGTTTATTTTCGAAATACTGAAGTTATCAATTATTTCTAATTAGAAAAAGTCTATAAATTCTTTTGGTGACATGGTATCATACACGTCACGGTTTAAGCGTAAAAATGATCAAAAAGCTTCATCTAACTGTGCAGAAAGGTGCTGAATGCTATATGTACCCATGTGGCGTCATCAGCAGCGTCGCGTGATAGTGCAGTCAAATTAAAGACTGGTCAATACCAATTCTGAGTTGCATATTAAAATCTGCGAGTAACTTTTCAATCGCATGTATGGTTTACAAGAATAGTACAAAAATATGGTGATTCGTTTCCAAAGTCCTCTAGTATATTTATAATATTTTACCAGTGTTCCAGAGCAAATGTGGTTGGATACAGGTACAATGCAAGAATAACAATGGTACTATACATTTACCATCTCCTACCCAAAGAAATTTAAGACTTTGTCGAGCAACATTGCGTTAAAACAACTTAATGCTCACTCGTCAAACGTTCTATTATTTACTGTAAGTGAAAAATAAAGCATACATTATTGAGTGAAAGAACAGAAAAATAAAAGTTTCATATTTGACACACAAAATTGCTATCTATAGCTGGAACTGGGGTACACTGTGGTGTAGTGAATAAGCCACTCGCCTTGTAAACCAGGGGTCACGGGTTCGATCCCTGGCTTCACCAGTCTGTTGGATGAGAATTTTAACCGTGGTTCTATTTACATATGACCTAATTTGTTGACGGAAAGTTACACACGATCAATTTTGAATATGGTCCATTTGTGCAGGCTTGATATTCAATTCAAAGAAAATAGTAAGTGTTTCCTGAAGACTGTAATCTCCTGATAGACAACTGTTATGGAGCCGTTTATGGAGTACTGGTACAATTTTTTGTGGATTTCTGTCTATGTATATAATATTGAACAAAAGTTATTTTAGAAAAATGATTTTATTTCTCCAATGGCCAATATAAAATAACTTCAATATCGTCACCCGCCGCTTTAACTGTAAAGAAAGCACCTATCATGAGAAACTGCAAAAATTGTTTTAGAAATACATGATGAAAACAACAGATGGTTCTCATTAAACAAAATAACTTGCAGACTTTCTCAATAATATTTGTAGTTGTTTAGTTTTAGAACCATGGAATAAAATGTTGGTTTCCCCTCTTAATGAAGGTAATCTTAGCATTCAGATTATTTGAAAGTCAGCATGATATTGCATTAAATATTTAGTTTGGCCTAAATAAAAAAACAACAACAGAAGAATACAAGTCTGGGAAAACCCACCCTGCCAGCGTGATTTATATTGTAAACATTGGAAGCGTGTCCTTTTTTTTTAGTAATAGTACAGTATGTGTAAAAGGAAATACGATAGTATTTGAGATTAAAATAATAATCTGCAGAGAAAAATCATATTTAAATTTTTATTTAATAATTTTAACAATATTCTTATGGAATTGTATAATTTTCCACCTAGGAAAAGGTAAGACATGGTCAAGAAGCTAAGGAAACCAATACTGCTAAATATTCCATGCTTAGGGAGCCTCGTTCTGAATAACTGCTTAATATTCATGAGATAATGGTAAGAAAGGCCTATTAATTAGCCTTGATGGAGAAAAAGAAGAGGACTATGAAGACGCAGATGCAGACTTTGAGGATGAGTTTGATAAATGTTACGATCTGCAAGACTGAGTCATTTAGATCATCACATTTGTCAGACAAGTCATCTATCTCAGTATCTGGTTCTGACTCCTCAGGAAGAGATTAGTTTCAAATTTTCATGTTTATACACAAAGATCAAATGTTACTGTTGTTGGATTCAATAAGTTCTGAAACTTGAAAAAGGCTTTAACTACATGTATCTTTATTCATAAAATAATTCAGTTCGTAATGTTCTTAGAGAGGGCAAAGAACACATAAATTTGTACACTTGAACGTTTTCAGTTCTTTGAATAAAAAAATAGTGATTTTGAAATACCAGTAAATAGTCTGAAGAGGTGGGCTCAGAATATCAGGAAGGGACGGAGTTATGATCCCAAGATGTCGACCATGCTTCGCAGGTATAACACTATGTAAAAGTAAGTAATGGTGCAAAGATCAGGAATCGATACAAACAAAGTAAATAAGGTTGCAAAGATCAGGAATCGATACAATCAAGTACCACACCTATCTCACCTAAGTCATTTTATGAGATGTATCGTATTTATCGACTTCAATAAACACAGCGCACAAAATCTATTGTACTTTTTAAACGTCCATATCGCAGGGTGTAGAGTCCTTCTCCTAGAAGGTCCCTCTAGGGGTCTGGAAGGGTTTAAGGGGACAAGCAACTTATAATGGGGCCCAGGGGGAGGCTCCTGGAGGAAAACGGTTCTATAGCATTTCACAAAGCGAAAATGATGTCATATTTTCGATTGATCACTTGTGTATTAGTCCTGTAGTAGACGCAGCCTGATCGGGCCAGGCTAGATCATCTGACTCGTATCAGGCCTAAATCTATTGGCGGTCCTCAACTTGTTTCTAAGGCGGAAAACCTCCAGACGGGTTGGGCTTAGGATATAACGTCTAAGTCCCTGTCTGCGACTGGGTTTGATTAAGTTACTTCGCGTTGTGTTTGATTTTATTTTACAAGTTGAGTACCCCCATTTTATTAGAGATTCGATCACTGGATATGGTTACAGAAATAAGATGGTTTTACATTTATTTAAGAAAGAATGAAATTTGATGAAAGACTGTAAAGGAAACATGCACTTTCTTAAATCCCGACCCAGCTTGGTTGCTCCCTTGGAGTAAAAGCAGGGTAGGGATTTCCCTTAACTTATTATGATTTTTAGAAGAGTAGCTACTTGGTGTCCAATGAGGACAAAAGCAAAACTCAAACTAAATAGTTATGAATTTTAGAAGAGTAAATACTTGGTGTCCCATGAGGACAAAAGCAAAACTCAAACTAAATAGTTATGAATTTTAGAAGAGTAAATACTTGGTGTCCCGTGAGGACAAAAGCAAAACTCAAACTAAATAGTTATGAATTTTAGAAGAGTAAATACTTGGTGTCCCGTGAGGACAAAAGTAAAACTCATAAGAATCCACTTGGTGTCCCGTTGGGACAAAAGTAGAAGCTTAAAAAATAACCCACCTGTATGGTCTGGCTGAAGTGACTGGCAAATAACTTTCCTTGACAGTAGCAAATATACTGATCTGATAATTAAATTTAAACAGTGTAAAGAGATATATTTGTAGTTCACAATAAACGTATATCAAACGTTTACAAAGGGAATTAATTCTGTCTGGAATATGAATCCATCATTGTCACTAGCATCTTGTCCTACCAAGGGTTGCGATTGTCTAATCTAAACCTTGGCCTCGCAGCTTTAATTTGTTTGGTTTTAAGGCTGAATCTTAAAACCAAACACACATGGCTACAAAATCTAGAAAACGCCACGCACCGATTACAGACACAGATTCTGATGAATCATTAACAGCTTCTCAATCTCAATCTAAGTCTTCTGTACCAAAGAAACCTTATGTACCTAGATTTCTAATCATTCATTCAGAAGTAGAGGGAAAGGATATTTCTCTTCTTTCTCCTTTTCTGATAGAAAAAGCAATCATGAGTATAGCAGGTGAGCCTAAGAGCATCAAAAACTTACGATCTGGTGATTTACTAATACAGTGTACAAAACAACCCAATGAAACAAATCTTCTGAAAATGAAAACATTTTGTGGATTGAAATGTACTGTAACACCCCATAAATCCTTGAACACATCAAAGGGTATTGTTCGCTGCCCTGCCTTAAGCAAGCAGAGCTGCGAACATATTCTTGAGTTCATGGGTGAACAAGGTGTTACAGATGTACGTAGAATTAATGTTCACCGTGATGGAGCACTCAAACCAACCAACACTTTTGTTTTTACTTTCGACTCACCAGTTCTACCAGCAAATGTCAAAATAGGCTTTATTCAGGCAAAAGTTGACGTGTATATCCCAAATCCACTTAGATGTATAAATGTCAAGTGTTTGGCCACCACGAAAATAAGTGTGGCAGACAAGCGATATGCGTCAACTGCAGTATGCCTGAACATTGCGCATCTGGCCAGTGTCAAAGACCTGCCAAGTGTGCCAACTGCTCAGGTGATCATTCTGCTAACTCAAAAGATTGCCCACAATGGGGGAAAGAGAGAAAAAATCCTTAAAATAAAATGTGAAAATAACTTGTCATTTCCAGAAGCTCGTAAGCAATTCGAACAATTTTACCAAGCTAGGACATATGCAATTGCTGTGAAACCAGGCACTTGCAACAAATCTACAGAAACTCATAACAACAGCACACAGACGGACGACAGTTTTACAGAAAATTAAAAAAAAACAAACACAAGAAAATCAACAAGAACCCTCTAAAGGAAAACCTCAAGAAAAGGGTAATCCATCTCGTCCAGGGCAAACCCTTAAGCCAGCAACCCTGGAGATGATTAGGAAAGATGAAGAGAAGAAGAAAAAAGAAGAGAAAGACAAACTCAAAAAACAACAAAAAGATGAAAGACGACAACAATATATCAAAGAAAAAGCACAGAAAGATAAAGAAGAAGCTGAAAAAGCAATACTAGCTCAAAGAATCCATTTTCTGTGTTTAAAAAGGATGATGAAGAAGATGACATGGACGATGATTCTGTGGTTTTCACAGACTCTTCCTCCAGTGATCACCTCCCTAAAGGCACTTTTTCACGATTACCAACAACTTAAACAATGGAAGGTGTCAATCTAACCATTATTTTAGTATCTCTTTTAATATTATTTTCAAGTATGGATTTTAAACATAAAATTATTCAATGGAATTGTCGAGGTTTGAAACCTAATTTTAATGAAGTATCTCTATTGATTTCCGAATATAATCCATCTGTATTTTGTTTTCAAGAGACATTGCTTAAACCAGATGATAACATCTCATTACGAGGTTTTAATATATATAACTATGTTCATACTGATTGTCTGAGGCCCTCTGGTGGTGCCTCAATATTTGTAAAATCATCTTTCCCACAAAGAAAGATTGATTTACAAACACAACTACAAGCAACTGCTGTTTCTGTCACTCTAGACAGAGAAATAACCATATGTTCTGTATATATTCCTCCATCATTTTCTCTTAACTCCCAACATTTGGACAATTTACTGCAACAACTTCCTTCTCCTTATATTTTATTAGGTGACTTCAATGGTCACAATATCCTCTGGGGTGGTCAAAACAATGATTCCAGAGGTGAACTTATCGAAAATTTCATTACAAAGAACGACATTTGTATTATGAATGATAAGTCTTACACTTATCATTCTCCAAGTACAAAGTCTTTTACATCTATTGATCTTTCCTTATGTCATCCATCACTGTTTCTTGATTATAATTGGTCTGTATGTGAAGACCAACACAATAGTGATCACTTCCCTATCATCATTGAACAGAACACTTATTCCACTGAGGATCACAATCCAAAGTGGAAATTAAATAGAGCCAACTGGGATCTATTTAATACTCTGTGCACTGGTAAATTGGTGCCAGAAAACTTCAAAGAATCTTCTGATCCTATAGCTGATTTTACCTCTTCTCTTATCGAAATATCTAAAGAATGTATTCCTCAAACTTCGACAAATCCAACTAAAAGTAATCCATGGTACAATGACGACTGTAAAGAAGCAATTAAACAGCGGAAGCAAGCTCTATCTAAATTCAAAAGATCTCCAAATACCAACAATTTCAATGACATCAAAGTATTTAGAGCTAAAGCCCGTAGAACAATTAAACTTTCGAAGCGTAAATCATGGAGATCTTATGTTTCGAAAATCAATCATAAAACACCAATTAAAAAGGTTTGGGATATGATAAGAAAAATCTCTGGAAAAAACAAATCCCCCAGTTACACACATCTAAACATGGTGGGTACTGACAGCAAAGCAACTTCAAAAACAGACATTGCTGACACTTTAGGAGAAACTTTTTGTCACAATTCATCATCATTCAAGTACTCTGAATCCTTCAGAAAGATCAAAACCGAACAAGAAAAAGTTAAATTGAATTTTAAATCACAAAATAATGAAATTTACAACAAAGATTTTAATTTAGATGAATTAGTTGAAGCTATTCAACTATCACACGACTCAGCCACGGGTCCTGATGAGATCCACTATCAAATGCTTAAACATCTCCCAGAGAATTCTCTTGAAACCCTTTTGAATATATTTAATTACATTTGGACTACTGGTAAATTTCCAGAAGATTGGACCTTAGCAACCATAATCCCAATTCCCAAACCTGGGAAAGATCCTGCGGAACCTAATAATTATAGACCTATAGCTTTAACAAGTTGTCTATGTAAAACACTTGAAAGAATGATAAATAAAAGACTAACTTGGTTTTTAGAATCCAATAATCATATATGGCGGTTCCAGTCTGGTTTCAGATCTGACCGCAGTACAACTGATAATTTAGTTAGATTGGAAACCTTCATACGTGATGCCTTTATTAAAAAGGAACATGTAGTTGCTGTGTTTTTTGATTTGGAAAAAGCCTATGATACCACGTGGAGATATGGCATTTTAAAAGATATCCACAAATTAGGATTAAGAGGTAGACTTCCTACATTCATTGAAAACTTCCTTGCAGACCGCGCCATGCAAGTCCGAGTTGGCTCCTCTCTGTCTGACTATTATGACCAGGAGCAAGGTGTACCTCAAGGAGGCGTTCTATCTACAACACTTTTTAGCATTAAATTTAATGATATTGTGAAATGTTTAGGTAATCTTACTGATTGCTCATTATATGTTGATGACTTCTGTATCTGTTATCGCTCAAAAAGCATGGCGACGATTGAACGCCAACTGCAACAAAATTTAAATAAGATTGAAAATTGGGCAACAAGCAATGGTTTTAAGTTTTCCAAATCAAAAACACAGTGTGTACATTTCTGTCAGTTGCGCAAGCAACATGATGATCCGGTTTTACATTTATATGGATCACCTATTCCAGTTGTTGAGGAATCTAAATTCCTTGGCATTTTATTTGATAGAAAACTCAGTTTTATACCCCATATTAAATATCTCAAAGCTAAATGTTTAAAAGCATTGAATCTTTTAAAAGTGCTTTCCCATACTTCTTGGGGTGCAGACCGAACTACACTTCTCAAGCTGTATCGGTCTCTAGTCCGGTCAAAATTAGACTATGGCTGTATTATATATGGCTCTGCACGAAAATCATATCTTCAAATGCTTGATCCTATACATAACCAAGGACTTAGATTAGCTTTAGGAGCTTTTAGAACTTCTCCTGTTGCTAGTCTCTATGTGGAAGCAGATGAACCATCACTATACTCACGAAGAGAGAAACTCTCTTTGCAATATGCTATAAGACTTGCTGCTAACCCATCAAATCCTGCTCATGGTTACATTCCCACCAAATTATGTTAATTTATATGAACAAAAACCTAAAGCTATTAAATCATTTGGCATCAGAATTTCACCACTCTTAGAATCTGCCAATATCAAACCACAAAATATTGAAAAACATTTTACACCAAATATTCCAGCTTGGTGTATGAAACCACCTGAAATACTTTTTGATTTACATTCCGGGAAAAAATCTGAATCAAATCCACACATATTAAAAGATGATTTCAGAAAAATACAAAGTCGTTATAAGAATTACCAACAAATTTATACTGATGGGTCAAAGGAAGACTCAAAGGTTGGTTGTGCTGTTATATCAGACAACCATAGTAATATGCAACGTATACCTGACGATTCATCAATTTTTACTGCTGAAGCCAAAGCAATTGATCTAGCTTTAGATTTCATCACCACTTGTGATGCTAACAATAAGTTTATTATATTTTCTGACTCGCTTTCTGTATTGAAAGCAATGAACCATACTAGTTCAAAGAATCCACAGATTCAGAAACTTTTAGAAAAATGTCATGAGCTTTTAGCTTATAAAGAAATTGCTCTCTGTTGGATTCCTAGTCACATAGGTATCCAAGGGAATGAGATGGTAGATAAGCAAGCAAAAACATCGCTTTCATTAGAACCAACTTCTTTTAAAATTCCATTTTCCAATTTTAAGCCATCTATCAATAAATATATCTTGGAAGAATGGCAAACTTCATGGAATAACAGCATTGGAAATAAACTTCTTGACATCAAACCAACTATTGGTGAATATCAATCAGTTGTTCGAAATATTAGAAGAGAAGAAGTAGTTTTAGCTCGACTCCGCTTAGGTCATACAAGAGTCACTCATTCATACTTACTACAAGGTGAAGAGCTGCCACAATGTGTTGGTTGCGACGCACCATTCACTGTACGCCACTTCCTTTTGGAGTGTGGCGATTTTGCACAAGTAAGAAATAATTGCTTCCATGTTGATAACATGAAAGAATTATTTCAAGATATACATATTGATAGTATTATGACATTTTTACGACAAATAAATCTTTTTAACAAAATCTAATTGCTATTTTTAAAATCATGTTTCAGACCATAATACAGATTTTTTAATGTTGTATTCTGTTCAGTTAAAGAACATGTACAGTTATCTGAATAGCTCTTTGAAACTGTCTGATATTGTACGTGGTCTCTCCTGTCAACAATCGTATTGCAACTAATTATCATTATACAAACTCATCATTATCATTCGTTTTATTTTTATCTTATAAATTTTTACATTTTCCATCTTCATCATGTTTAGTTTAATACAGACTGACGCTAATGACCCACAAGGGTTGATGCGTCGTTAAGAACCAAACAAACAAACAAAACTCTTGACAAAGAAATAACCATAAGTTCTGTATATATTCCCTCATCATTTTCTCTTAATTCTCAACTCCTGGACAGTTTACTACAACAACTTCCTTCTCCTTATATCATATTAGGTGACTTCAATGGTCACAATATCCTCTGGGGTGGTAAAAACAATGATTCCAGAGGTGAGCTTATCGAAAATTTCTTAACAAAAAATGATATATGTATTATGAATGATAAATCATACACTTATCTTTCTACAAGTGCAAAGTCCTTTTCCTCTATTGATCTTTCCTTCTGTCACCCATCACTCTTTCTTGATTATAATTGGTCTGTGAGTAAAGACCAACATAATAGTGATCACTTCCCTATCATCATTGAACAGAACACTTTTCCACTGAGGACCGCAATCCAAAGTGGAAATTAAATAGAGCCAACTGGGATCTATTTAATACTCTATGCACTGGTAAATTAATACCAGAAAACTTCAAAGAATCTTCTGATCCCATATCTGACTTTACTTCTTCTCTTACAGAAATATCTAAAGAATGTATTCCTCAAACCTCGACAAATCCAACTAAAAGTAATCCATGGTACAACGACGACTGTAAAGAGGCAATTAAACAACGTAGACAATCTCTATCTAAATTTAAAAAATCTCCAAATTCCAACAACTTGAATGACGTTAAAGTATTTAGAGCTAAAGCCCGCAGAACAATTAAACTTTCGAAACGTAAGTCATGGAGATCTTATGTTTCGAAAATCAATCATAAACACCTATTAAAAAGGTTTGGGATATGATAAGAAAAATCTCTGGAAAAAACAAATCCCCCAGTTACACACATTTAAACATGGTGGGTACTGACAGCAAAGCAACTTCAAAAACAGACATTGCTGACACTTTAGGAGAAACTTTTTGTCACAATTCATCATCATTCAAGTACTCTGAATCCTTCAGAAAGATTAAAACTGAACAAGAGAAAGTTAAATTGAATTTTAAATCACAAAATAATGAAATTTATAACAAAGATTTTAATTTAGATGAATTAGTTGAAGCTATTCAACTATCACATGACTCAGCCACGGGTCCTGACGAGATCCACTATCAAATGCTTAAACATCTCCCAGAGAATTCTCTTGAAACCCTTTTGAATATATTTAATTACATTTGGACTACTGGTAAATTTCAAGAAGATTGGACCTTAGCAACCATAATCCCAATTCCCATACCTGGGAAAGATCCTGCGGAACCTAATAATTATAGACCTATAGCTTTAACAAGTTGTCTATGTAAAACACTTGAAAGAATGATAAATAAAAGACTTACTTGGTTTATAGAATCCAATAATCATATATCGCGGTTTCAGTCTGGTTTCAGATCTGACCGCAGTACAACTGATAATTTAGTTAGATTGGAAACCTTCATACGTGATGCCTTTATTAAAAAGGAACATGTAGTTGCTGTGTTTTTTGATTTGGAAAAAGCTTATGATACCACGTGGAGATATGGCATTTTAAAAGATATCCACAAACTAGGATTAAGAGGTAGACTTCCTACATTCATTGAAAACTTCCTTGCAGACCGCGCCATGCAAGTCCGAGTTGGCTCCTCTCTGTCTGACTATTATGACCAGGAGCAAGGTGTACCTCAAGGAGGTGTGCTATCTACAACACTTTTTAGTATCAAAATTAATGATATTGTGAAATGTTTAGGTAATCTTACTGATTGCTCATTATACGTTGACGACTTCTGTATCTGTTATCACTCGAAAAGCATGGCAACAATTGAACGTCAACTACAACAAAATTTGAATAAGATTGAAAATTGGGCAACAAGCAATGGCTTTAAGTTTTCCAAATCAAAAACACAGTGTGTACATTTCTGTCAGTTGCGCAAGCAACATGATGATCCGGTTTTACATTTATATGGATCACCTATTCCAGTTGTTGAGGAATCTAAATTCCTTGGCATTTTATTTGATAGAAAACTCAGTTTTATACCCCATATTAAATATCTCAAAGCTAAATGTTTAAAAGCATTGAATCTTTTAAAAGTGCTTTCCCATACTTCTTGGGGTGCAGACCGAACTACACTTCTAAAGCTGTATCGGTCTCTAGTCCGGTCAAAATTAGACTATGGCTGTATCATATATGGCTCTGCACGAAAATCATATCTTCAAATGCTTGATCCTATACATAACCAAGGACTTAGATTAGCTTTAGGGGCTTTTAGAACTTCTCCTGTTGCTAGTCTCTATGTGGAAGCAGATGAACCATCACTATATTCACGAAGAGAGAAACTCTCTTTGCAATATGCTATAAGACTTGCTGCTAACCCATCAAATCCTGCTTATGAAGTTACATTCCCACAAAATTATGTTAATTTGTATGAACAAAAACCTAAAGCTATTAAATCATTTGGCATCAGAATTTCACCACCTTTAGAATCTGCCAATAGCAAACCACAAAATATTGAAAAACATTTTACACCAAATATTCCAGCTTGGTGCATGAAACCACCAGAAATACTTTTTGATTTACATTCCGGGAAAAAATCTGAATCAAATCCACACATATTAAAAGATGATTTCAGAAAAATGCAAAGTCGTTATAAGAATTACCAACAAATTTATACTGATGGGTCAAAGGAAGACTCAAAGGTTGGTTGTGCTGTTATATCAGACAACCATAGTAATATGCAACGTATACCTGACGATTCATCAATTTTCACTGCTGAAGCCAAAGCAGTTGATCTAGCTTTAGATTTCATTAGCACTTGTGATGCAAACAATAAATTTATTATATTTTCTGACTCGCTCTCTGTATTGAAAGCAATGAACCATACCAGTTCAAAGAATCCACAGATTCAGAAACTTTTAGAAAAATGTCATGAGCTTTTAACTTATAAAGAAATTGTTCTCTGTTGGATTCCTAGTCATATAGGTATCCAAGGGAATGAGATGGTAGATAAGCAAGCAAAAACATCGCTTTCATTAGAACCAACTTCTTTTAAAATTCCATTTTCCAATTTTAAGCCCTCTATCAATAAATATATCTTGGAAGAATGGCAAACTTCATGGAATAACAGCATTGGTAATAAACTTCTTGACATCAAACCAACTATTGGTGAATATCAATCGGTTGTTCGAAACATTAGAAGAGAAGAAGTAGTATTAGCTCGACTCCGCTAAGGTCATACAAGAGTCACTCATTCATACTTACTACAAGGTGAAGAGCATCCTCAATGTGTTGGTTGCGACGCACCTTTCACTGTACGTCACTTCCTTTTGGAATGTGGCGATTTTGCACAAGTAAGAAATAATTGCTTCCATGTTAATAACGTGAAAGAATTATTTCAAGATATACATATTGATAGTATTATGACATTTTTAAGACAAATAAATCTTTTTAACCAAATCTAATTGCTGTTTTTTAAAATCATGTTTTGTTTTACATTTGTATCAGACCATAATACACCGGGCCGCGTAGCGCAGATGGTAACGTGTCTGGCAACAGATGCGAGTCTGACTGCAGATCCAGGGGTCGCGAGTTCGATCCCGGCCCGGTCCCATACTTTCGTGGAGATTGATCATGAAATAATTTCTACGGTCATTCTCCTCCCTTCCGCTGAATCATTCAAGAAGGGTTGTTGTCAGTTACAAGCGAAAGTATGTGCACGAAGTACTGGTTAACTGCTTGTTCAAGCTTGCCCAGGAAAAAGTGTGGTTAGGTCAACTGACCGTCCCGCAATGACGATAGCTGTTGACTTGGGACGTAAAGCAATAGAACAAACAAACAAACAAAGACCATAATACAGATTATATAAACAAACTCATCATCACCATTCCTTTTATTTTATCTTATAAATTTTTAACTTTTTCCATCCTCATCATGTTTAGTTAATACCGTCTGACGCTAATGACCCACAAGGGTTGATGCGTCGTTAAGCACCAAACAAACAAACAGCAGCTTTAATTTTCTCCGATTGAATACGTCATAAGCCGAAAATAGTAACAATTAATATAATCAATCACAAAGCGGTGCAAAAATCGATAAACACCGGGCCTCCAGATAAGACGGCGTAATTATTTTTCGTTCAGTTTTCTTATTTAACAACTAAAATATACGTTTAAGGTGCTCAAAAGAAGTGTCACATTAAGATGGTCGTTTTGAGCAAGCATAACATAATTTTGAACTTAATTATAGAAGAAAAATAAATAATTTTACGAGCAAAATCTTTGCTTATCTGGACTTATGGAGACTTAGCAGACGGTGCACATTAGATGCCGATAAACTGCTACATTTAATCTGATTGGCAGGAAGGGATTATCGAAAAAATCCTTCCTGGCGTTTTCATTGGTCGATTAGTCTGCGCTAATAATAAATTTTGAGGGTCATGAGGCGAAGAGTTTGTCAAAACCTTCGCTGGTGAAGATGTGTCACTAGATGCTTGAGACAAACGTACATTAAACGTCATTGTCATCGACCGGAAGCATTTTGTCAAATACTGACCTGTCTGATTTGAGCACTGTGGGTACATGTGACATATTTGTTTACCAAATGCGTCACAGAGTCATGTGATTTGCCCGATTGGCTGATTCAATATTGTTTATCAAGCGCGTCATCACGTGTCACTGAAACGGTTTCAATGAAAATGCCATGTGGAGAATGTTTTCAAAAATGTTTTAGTGCAAACAATATAATCAGTGTATGGCTGAATACCGTAATACCTATCATTGTTATGATTTGGCAACCCAATATGACTATATATCCCCAATGAAGGATTATCTATCGGCATTTAACGCTTGTTACTTTTTAACGTAGGTGTTTTGAGTAATGCGCACCTCGTAACAGCACAAACCCGACTTTTCAGTCGCAATGTCCCATAGCAGACAGGTCGATTCTTTAGTATCGCACACGCGCAGACAATGCATTAAACGTTTGTCAAAAGAGATATTTAAATAGCATATACAACGTATATATATAACGTTTATCAAGGGAAGTAAATTCTGCCTGGAATATGAATCCATCCATGTCATTAAGCGCTTAAAATGCTCCAAATCAACGTAGATCACTACACAGTGAAGAATAGAAACACAAACATCAAAACACAGCATAAAAAATGGCTACTAACCTGTTTCTATCACAGTCCTATCCGTGCTAGCTCAAGTTGAGGTTGCAAGTTAATGTTTTACATGACAATTTCAATTAAACTATTACGCCGCTGTCACTCTTGGTTGGCACGACAGTACGTACAATGACTAAAAGCACTGGTCAATACATTTATATATATTTGTTTTCAATGTGGGACCGGCATCACCAGCTTACAGTGAAGGATCCAATGAGATGCTCCGTCTGATCCCACAGACGCAGTGTCTCAGTGGAGCTTGAATGATTGTTATCAAAAAGAAATATAGAGCTTTGTCAAACACACCTTAGGTTTTTTTGCGCTCCTTTCCTTAAAAACCGTGTTAGGACTATGATAATACAACAAATGCTCAACCATTATGGACTGGGAGTAGACGATGAACCTCTAGCAGTATACACTTGGTCGATTCTGTTGAGAAGGTGCATGTTGGACGCGCAGGACCCCGGCTAGGGCCCATCGTCAGGGTGGCCGGGTCGTCGCCGACATGCAAGCAGCGATGCACTGGTGATGACGCGACCTCCTCTTTTCAATTGCTGTGACCTGGCCGGGAAGGTGTGCCGTCAGACATGCAAAACCATTTTATTTTCTTACCTGGCATCAGCCTGATCCAAATAAATTCACACACATTTCTTATTATAAAATTACAGAATGCTTATCGTAAATTCCTTAGCTGTGAATGAAATCTGTATCGCCAGTGATTTGCTGGAGTTTCACGTGCGATGCTACACATGTCTGATTTGTATCCAGTGAAGCCATGTAACTAAACCAATTACACACTGGTAAATAAATGTATACGTCGATTT
Organism: Loripinus fragilis; assembly: GCA_964019695.1. Taxonomy (NCBI): domain Eukaryota; kingdom Metazoa; phylum Mollusca; class Bivalvia; order Lucinida; family Lucinidae; genus Loripinus; species Loripinus fragilis. The sequence goes on along the minus strand of OZ026528.1, from coordinate 78,853,100 downwards.
GGTGGTATTTACGCGTAATGCCGGTACTTCATAGACCGGAAGAGGTAGATATTGGTGTTAATACTATATAGAAAAACATGCCATATGCCTAAAGGACTATAGAATTAGATCATTTTTAAGTATTCGGCATTTGCATGGCGATTTATGTAAGCATTTAGGAATAGATTCGAGTACCGATCTGGATGATCGGTACTCGAATCTTTTCTAAATGCTTACATAAATCGCCATGCACATACTTAATACTTAAAAATGATTGAAGTTTATAGACTTAGGGGGTGGGGCTGAGGCCAAAAATTAAACTTTTTCAGAATATGGTCATGTTTCATATCAAATTAAAGCTTACGACGCTGGCAGCAACATGGTAGCAAATATTTTGCCCACAGACACATCCTCGACCCAGGGGGTGGGGTAAAGAGGTCAAATTATATCTTTTTCTGAAAGTAGTCATGTTGCATATCAAATTAAAGCTGACGACGCTGGTAGCAACATGGTAGCAAATATTTTGCCCACAGACACACCCTTGACCCAAGGGGTGGGGTCAAAATGTCAAACATATATTTTTTACTGAAAGTAGTCATGTGGCATATCAAATTAAAGGGAATTGAGCACAGAGCACCATGAAAGCAAGTATGCTGTCATTACACACACCAACGACCCCTGGGGTGGGGTCAAAAGGTCATTTTTTGTTCTTTTCTAAAAGTGGTCATGTTGCATATCAAAAAAAGTGGAAGAAGTGTAGACCTACATGCAAGGTAACACTTTGAATTTACACACAATCTTGACCTCTGAGGTTGGGCTTAAAGGTCAGATTTTGAAATTGTGCAGATGTAAGTATATATTAAATTGAACTAAGCACTAAAACATCCTTGACATGCATTTGTTATGATCTGAATGATACTGTAGGTGAACTAAGGGTTAGATAAATGGGAATAATGTTTTGTGATTTACATGTTTCTCTCAAATAGCCCTTCGTCGGGGGATATAAATTCGTCGAATTCGCCTTGTTACCATTACATATATTTCTATTTTGAATCCTCATGTACCACTTGTTGGTCTAAGTGAATAAAGTTATGTCTATGTCTACTGTACTGTCACTACAAACATGCATAAATCGCCCAAACAAATATAAAGGGTCAAAATTTAGATCATTCATGTACTGACGTAAAAAAAGGTTATAGATATCATAAAACTCGAAAAGCATTTTCTAAATTCTACCACAGACACTCAGAGTTAATTGTTAAATACAACATTGGGTTAAAAACTCTTCTGCAACAAGGCATATCAGAACCTATATTTCCCTGGAGAGTCCCTACCACCTTGTCGCGGTCTCTGGGGCACACTTCACACAGGGGACGATATTGATTGTAATTATTGTCTCCTCTGGGAGTGCTAAGAGTAGGACCCACCAGTCTGCCGTGGGTGGCTTTCTCGTAACTCGAAGGGGATGGCCTGGAAGACTGAGAGAATGCAGAATATGGACGTTTATAAATTCTGTATGACTCAACACGTCTCTTTGGCCTCTTTGACGGGGTAGACTGAGGTGGAAACACGGCCCGGTGTTTCTAATCGGCTTTGTCATGCTAAGCCCCAGGATTCTGAAAATGTAAAAAAAATATTTCTTATATCTTCGTTCTATAGTATCGTTCTGATGCCAACCATGTGTCCATTATCTTAAACTTTCTTTCTTTTATAAAATAATCCTGGAAGGCAGTGGCTTAACGGGTCAATTGTGCAGATTCTATTTGTGCAAGTATACCTTCTATGTATCTCTAGCACTGGAGATCGGAAATCCACTCCATTAAAGTGCTCCCTTGTTGGGCTCCACGGTGGGTGGGGAGCATGGAGGATGAATCAAACAACTAAACTACATGGCTAAACAAAAAGCAAAAAAACGTCACATAGCAAATTCAGATACTGACTCTGAAAACTCGTACCCAGTTTCTCAACCAACTAATTCAAGTTCGTCAACCTCAACCAAAAAACCTTATGTACCCAGATTTTTAATAATCCATTCAGAAAAAGAAGGAGAGACTATTTCTTCTCTTTCTCCGTTTGTTGTACATAAAACAATAATGAGTATTGCAGGAGAACCAAAAAGCTTCAAAAATCTAAGGTCTGGTGATCTTATGATACAATGTGCAAAAGAGTCACACGAAAAAAATCTACTACAGATGAAGACATTTTGTGGTTTAAAATGCTCCGTAACACCCCATTCATCCTTGAACACATCCAAGGGTATCATTCGCTGTCCAGCCTTGAGCAGAGTGACAAGCGATGATATCAAGGAAGGCATGGTTGAACAGGGAGTTACGGATGTACGTAGAATCACTGTACGTCGTGATGGTGAAACAAAATTAACCAACACATATGTTCTTACATTCAACTCACCAAACTTACCTACAGTTGTTAAAATAGGCTTCATGCAAGTGAAAGTAGATGTCTATATACCAAACCCTCTTCGATGTTACCATTGTCAAGTGTTTGGTCACCACGAAAATAAATGTGGTAGACACGCTGTATGCTGCAACTGCGGTGAGCCCGAACATTGTGCACCATCTGGCGTGTGTGACAAACCAGCCAAATGTGTCAACTGCTCTGGTAATCACCCTGCAAACTCAAAACAATGCCCACAATGGGAGAAAGAGAAGAAAATACTGAAAATAAAATGTGAAAACAACCTATCATTTCCTGACGCTCGTAAACAATACGAGCAATTCTACACAGGTCAAACATATGCAAGTGCTGTAAAACCAGGCACTTGCAACAAATCTACACAAACTGACAACAAAAGCACACAGACGGACGACAGCTTTACGGAATACTTAAAAAAGACAACAGAGAAAACACAAGGTACAAAGGAAAAACGTAACGCATCTCCTAAACCAGGAAAAAGTAACTCCTCTCATTCTGGGCCAGCCCTTAAAGGGGCGACCTTAGAAATGATGAAGAAAGATGAGGAGAAGAAGAAAAAAGAAGAGAAAGACAAACTTGAAAAACAACAAAAAGAAGAAAGAAAACAGCAGTGGCAAAAAGAACAAGCACAGAAAGAAAAAGAACAAACAGAAAAAGCAAAACAAGCTGAAAAGAATCCATATTCTGTGTTTGCTGAAAAAGATGATGAGGAGGTGAATATGGAAGAGGAGTCTGTGGTATTCACAGACTCTTCTTCCAGTGACCATCTCCCTAAAGGCACACTGCCAAGATTACCAGTGACGAAATAATGGAGGGTTTCAATCTAACCATTATTTTAGTAGTTCTTTTAATATTATTTTCAAGTATGGATTTTAAACATAAAATTATTCAATGGAATTGTCGAGGTTTGAAACCTAATTATAATGAAGTATCTCTATTGATTTCCGAATATAATCCATCCGTATTTTGTTTTCAAGAGACATTTCTTAAACCAGATGATAACATCTCATTACGAGGTTTTAATATATATAACTATGTTCATACTGATTGTCTGAGGCCCTCTGGTGGTGCCTCAATATTTGTAAAATCATCTTTCCCACAAAGAAAGATTGATTTACAAACAGAACTACAAGCAACTGCTGTTTCTGTCACTCTAGACAGAGAAATAACCATATGTTCTGTATATATTCCTCCATCGTTTTCTCTTAACTCCAAACACTTGGACAATTTACTGCAACAACTTCCTTCTCCTTATATTTTATTAGGTGACTTCAATGGTCACAATATCCTCTGGGGTGGTCAAAACAATGATTCCAGAGGTGAACTTATCGAAAATTTCATTACAAAGAATGACATTTGTATTATGAATGATAAGTCTTATACTTATCATTCTTCAAGTACAAAGTCTTTTACATCTATTGATCTTTCAATCTGTCATCCATCACTGTTTCTTGATTATAATTGGTCTGTATGTGAAGACCAACACAGTAGTGATCACTTCCCTATCATCATTGAACAGAACACTTATTCCACTGAGGATCACAATCCAAATTTGAAATTAAATAGAGCCAACTGGGATCTATTTAATACTCTGTGCACTGGTAAATTGGTGCCAGAAAACTTCAAAGAATCTTCTGATCCTATAGCTGATTTTATCTCTTCTCTTATCGAAATATCTAAACAATGTATTCCTCAAACCTCGACAAATCCAACTAAAAGTAATCCATGGTACAATGACGACTGTAAAGAAGCAATTAAACAGCGCAAGCAAGCTCTATCTAAATTCAAAAGATCTCCAAATACAAACAATTTCAATGACATCAAAGTATTTAGAGCTAAAGCCCGTAGAACAATTAAACTTTCGAAGCGTAAATCATGGAGATCTTATGTTTCGAAAATCAATCTTAAAACACCTATTAAAAAGGTTTGGGATATGATAAGAAAAATCTCTGGAAAAAACAAATCCCCCAGTTACACACATCTAAACATGGTGGGTACTGACAGCAAATCAACTTCAAAAACAGACATTGCTGACACTTTAGGAGAAACTTTTTGTCACAATTCATCATCATTCAATTACTCTGAATCCTTCAGAAAGATTAAAACTGAACAAGAGAAAGTTAAATTGAATTTTAAATCACAAAATAATGAAATTTATAACAAAGATTTTAATTTAGATGAATTAGTTGAAGCTATTCAACTATCACATGACTCAGCCACAGGTCCTGATGAGATCCACTATCAAATGCTTAAACATCTCCCAGATACTTCTCTTGAAACACTTTTGAATATATTTAATTACATTTGGACTACTGGTAAATTTCCAGAAGATTGGACCTTAGCAACCATAATCCCAGTTCCCAAACCTGGGAAAGATCCTGCGGAACCTAATAATTATAGACCTATAGCTTTAACAAGTTGTCTATGTAAAACACTTGAAAGAATGATAAATAAGCGACTTACTTGGTTTTTAGAATCCAATAATCATATATCGCGGTTCCAGTCTGGTTTCAGATCTGACCGCAGTACAACTGATAATTTAGTTAGATTGGAAACCTTCATACGTGATGCCTTTATTAAAAAGGAACATGTAGTTGCTGTGTTTTTTGATTTGGAAAAAGCTTATGATACCACGTGGAGATATGGCATTTTAAAAGATATCCACAAACTAGGATTAAGAGGTAGACTTCCTACACACATTGAAAACTTCCTTGCAGACCGCGCCATGCAAGTCCGAGTTGGCTCCTCTCTGTCTGACTATTATGACCAGGAGCAAGGTGTACCTCAAGGAGGCGTTCTATCAACAACACTTTTTAGCATTAAAATTAATGATATTGTGAAATGTTTAGGTAATCTTACTGATTGCTCATTATATGTCGATGACTTCTGTATCTGTTATCGCTCAAAAAGCATGGCGACGATTGAACGCCAACTGCAACAAAATTTAAATAAGATTGAAAATTGGGCAACAAGCAATGGTTTTAAGTTTTCCAAATCAAAAACACAGTGTGTACATTTCTGTCAGTTGCGCAAGCAACATGATGATCCGGTTTTACATTTATATGGATCACCCATTCCAGTTGTTGAGGAATCTAAATTCCTTGGCATTTTATTTGATAGAAAACTCAGTTTTATACCCCATATTAAATATCTCAAAGCTAAATGTTTAAAAGCATTGAATCTTTTAAAAGTGCTTTCCCATACTTCTTGGGGTGCAGACCGAACAACACTTCTCAAGCTGTATCGGTCTCTAGTCCGGTCAAAATTAGACTATGGCTGTATTATATATGGCTCTGCACGAAAATCATATCTTCAAATGCTTGATCCTATACATAACCAAGGACTTAGATTAGCTTTAGGGGCTTTTAGAACTTCTCCTGTTGCTAGTCTCTATGTGGAAGCAGATGAACCCTCACTATACTCACGAAGAGAGAAACTCTCTTTGCAATATGCTATAAGACTTGCTGCTAACCCATCAAATCCTGCTCATGAAGTTACATTCCCACCAAATTATGTTAATTTATATGAACAAAAACCTAAAGCTATTAAATCATTTGGCATCAGAATTTCACCACTCTTAGAATCTGCCAATATCAAACCACAAAATATTGAAAAACATTTTACACCAAATATTCCAGCTTGGTGTATGAAACAACCTGAAATACTTTTTGATTTACATTCCGGGAAAAAATCTGAATCAAATCCACACATATTAAAAGATGATTTCAGAAAAATGCAAAGTCGTTATAAGAATTACCAACAAATTTATACTGATGGGTCAAAGGAAGACTCAAAGGTTGGTTGTGCTGTTATATCAGACAACCATAGTAATATGCAACGTATACCTGACGATTCATCAATTTTCACTGCTGAAGCCAAAGCAATTGATCTAGCTTTAGATTTCATTAGCACTTGTGATGCTAACAATAAATTTATTATATTTTCTGACTCGCTTTCTGTATTGAAAGCAATGAACCATACCAGTTCAAAGAATCCACAGATTCAGAAACTTTTAGAAAAATGTCATGAGCTTTTAGCTTATAAAGAAATTGCTCTCTGTTGGATTCCTAGTCATATAGGTATCCAAGGGAATGAGATGGTAGATAAGCAAGCAAAAACATCGCTTTCATTAGAACCAACTTCTTTTAAAATTCCATTTTCCAATTTTAAGCCATCTATCAATAAATATATCTTGGAAGAATGGCAAACTTCATGGAACAACAGCATTGGAAATAAACTTCTTGACATTAAACCAACTATCGGTGAACAACAATCAGTTGTTCGAAACATTAGAAAAGAAGAAGTCGTTTTGGCTCGACTCCGTTTAGGTCATACAAGAGTCACACATTCAAACTTACTACTAGGTGAAGAGCAACCACACTGTGTTGGTTGCGATGCACCATTCACTGTACGTCACTTTCTTTTGGATTGTGGCGATTTTGCACAAGTAAGAAATAATTGTTTCCATGTTGATAACATGAAACAGTTATTTCAAGATATACATATTGATAGTATTATGACTTTTTTAAGACAAATAAATCTTTTTAACAAAATCTAATAAGTATTTTTAAAATCATGTTTTGTTTTACATTTTTATCAGACCATAATACAGACTAGTTAAAGTTATACTTTGTTCGGTCAGAGAACATGTACAGTTATCTGAATAGCTCTTTGAAACTGTCAGATATTGTACGTGGTCTCTTCTGTCAACAACCATATTATAACTTATTTTCATTATACAAACTCATCATCATCATTTCTTTTATTTAATCATACAAATTTTTACTATTTCCATTCACATCATGTTTAGTTTAATACCACTTGACGCTAATGACCCACAAGGGTTGATGCGTCGTTAAGCACCAAACAAACAAACAAACAAATCCTCTCTGTCTGACTATTATGACCAGGAGCAAGGTGTACCTCAAGGAGGCGTTCTATCAACAACACTTTTAAGCATTAAAATTAATGATATTGTGAAATGTTTAGGTAATCTTACTGATTGCTCATTATATGTTGATGACTTCTGTATCTGTTATCGCTCAAAAAGCATGGCGACGATTGAACGCCAACTGCAACAAAATTTAAATAAAATTGAAAATTGGGCAACAAGCCATGGTTTTAAGTTTTCCAAATCAAAAACACAGTGTGTACATTTCTGTCAGTTGCGCAAGCAACATGATGATCCGGTTTTACATTTGTATGGATCACCCATTCCAGTTGTTGAGGAATCTAAATTCCTTGGCATTTTATTTGATAGAAAACTCAGTTTTATACCCCATATTAAATATCTCAAAGCTAAATGTTTAAAAGCATTGAATCTTTTAAAAGTACTTTCCCATACTTCTTGGGGTGCAGACCGAACAACACTTCTCAAGCTGTATCAGTCTCTAGTCCGGTCAAAATTAGACTATGGCTGTATTATATATGGCTCTGCACGAAAATCATATCTTCAAATGCTTGATCCTATACATAACCAAGGACTTAGATTAGCTTTAGGGGCTTTTAGAACTTCTCCTGTTGCTAGTCTCTATGTGGAAGCAGATGAACCATCACTATACTCACGAAGAGAGAAACTCTCTTTGCAATATGCTATAAGACTTGCTGCTAACCCATCAAATCCTGCTCATGAAGTTACATTCCCACCAAATTATGTTGATTTATATGAACAAAAACCTAAAGCTATTAAATCATTTGGCATCAGAATTTCACCACTCTTAGAATCTGCAAACATCAAACCACAAAATATTGAAAAACATTTTACACCAAATATTCCAGCTTGGTGTATGAAACCACCTGAAATTCTTTTTGATTTACATTCTGGGAAAAAATCTGAATCAAATCCACACATATTAAAAGATGATTTCAGAAAAATACAAAGTCGTTATAAGAATTACCAACAAATTTATACTGATGGGTCAAAGGAAGACTCAAAGGTTGGTTGTGCTGTTATATCAGACAACCATAGTTATATGCAACGTATACCTGACGATTCATCAATTTTCACTGCTGAAGCCAAAGCAATTGATCTAGCTTTAGATTTCATTAACACTTGTGATACTAACAATAAATTTATTATATTTTCTGACTCGCTTTCTGTATTGAAAGCAATGAACCATACCAGTTCAAAGAATCCACAGATTCAGAAACTTTTAGAAAAATGTCATGAGCTTTTAGCTAATAAAGAAATTGCTCTCTGTTGGATTCCTAGTCATATAGGTATCCAAGGGAATGAGATGGTAGATAAGCAAGCAAAAACATCGCTTTCATTAGAACCAACTTCTTTTAAAATTCCATTTTTCAATTTTAAGCCATCTATCAATAAATATATCTTGGAAGAATGGCAAACTTCATGGAATAACAGCATTGGTAATAAACTTCTTGACATCAAACCAACTATTGGTGAATATCAATCAGTTGTTCGAAACATTAGAAGAGAAGAAGTAGTTTTAGCTCGACTCCGCTTAGGTCATACAAGAGTCACTCATTCATACTTACTACAAGGTGAAGAGCAGCCACAATGTGTTGGTTGCGACGCACCATTCACTGTACGTCACTTCCTTTTGGAATGTGGCGATTTTGCACAAGTAAGAAATAATTGCTTCCATGTTGATAACATGAAAGAATTATTTCAAGATATACATATTGATAGTATTATGACATTTTTAAGACAAATAAATCTTTTTAACAAAATCTAATTGCTATTTTTAAAATCATGTTTTGTTTTACCATAATACAGATTTTTTAATGTTGTACTCTGTTCAGTTAAAGAACATGTACAGTTATCTGAATAGCTCTTTGAAACAGTCAGATAGTGTACGTGGTCTCTCCTGTCAACAATCGTATTGCAACTAATTATCATTATATAAACTCATCATCATCTTTCCTTTTATTTTATCTTATAAATTTTTACTTTTTCCATCTTCATCATGTTTAGTTTAATATCGTCTGACGCTAATGACCCACAAGGGTTGATGCGTCGTTAAGAATCAAACAAACAAACAAAGAACCTATATTCTATGGTGGTTTAGTTTATAAATTCAAACCAGTTGTTGGAAAATCTAAGAGCTACGTGCATTAAGAGGCTCTTTTGGCCCCCTTATGAGGCAAAAAAAAATGAAATTCGCTTTTCACCAAATTTTTCTTATTAGTTTATAAGAACAATGGTCCAAGTGTATAAGTCTGATATATGTTTGACTTTTACCATTGCTATGGTATCAAAAATGACCACCAAAATAGGCTGAAAATAGGACCATTTTGGAGCAAATTTGAGACGTTTGACAGAGCAATTAACAAAGAACACAAGCTAATACCACAAAGATACTTTAACAGATGATGAGAATTATAAAGGCACATAACATATTTAAAGGATTTTTGCTAATTAGCTGTGCTGATATCTAATTCTTTAAAAGTTGGTCTCTAAAAGCCTTAATCTTGGCTACAAATGGCAATTTCTCTTTTTTATGCCTATTTTGTCGGCCATTTTTGTTACCATAACAACGGTAAAGATTAAATAAACGCCAAAATTTTATACTTCAGTCATTCTTCTAATAAACCAATCGAAAGAAATTTGTGAAAAGCAATTTTCAATTTTTGGCTCCAAAGGGGGGCCAAAGTAGCCCCTTAATGCAAGTACTCCTTTAGTGATCAATTTAAAAAGATTGTAAAACGTTAGATAAGGGTTGGATATAACTTGGATATCACGCGACCTTCTGCATGACTGGTTTTAAACCCAATCACAGTTTAAAGCTATGGCTTCCTCTTTAATTGCATGACGGTGGGTCAGGCCTCAGACTCTATAACGACTCTGACGTAAAGCTTTAATCGGTGGGTTGGTGACTGATGCTTATCTGTAGCTAGACACACCGTGGCTGAGGCTTCAGACTATATGACGGCTCTGACGTAAAGCTTTAATCGATGGGTTGGTGCCTGAAGCTTATCTGTAGCTGGACTCACCCTGACTCAACTTGAGGTTTTCCTTAGCTCTAACTATCTGTGAGTCATGAGCCCTTTTCTTTGTTTCATCACGGTGTGTTAATTTGATTAGAGTTTTTCTCCATGATGATACATTGCATTAGTTAGAAGGCCTCCATGCGAGCAGAAAATTTCTTGTACTTCAACCACAGCAGAATCTAGGACGAAGATTTGGCACCAATAAATGCATTTAAGCCCCCAGTTGGCTTAGGCTGCTGTCCGTTTTAAGGCGGTGGTTCTGTTGTTGTTGACTTTTTGTTTACTGTTACTCCCATTGTGGGAGTCTTTTATTGTTCTATGTTTTGTTGTACGTTACTTTATGTCCATTCTAGTATTGCAATCATCTTGATTGGGAAGAGAGAGCTGGTTGCTTTGCTTAATTTGTCTTCCTGGTGTCTCGATGGTTGAGTTGCTTTTCCTCACGGTGCCATTGATCATACTCACTTACTTAAAAAAAACACGTTATTCTGGCATATTTGTGTGCAAAAATTGCAAATAATCTCTTAATTGATAGTATTGCCATATAACGTTATGATGTGACTTCACTAGCGTTATTTTCACTAGCGTGTAACATTGAAACATTCAAAGAAATCTTCAAGTTCCTAGCAAGAAGATTTCTTATTCATATAGCGGGCCGTTTCCATCGAAGGAACGTAGCCACGTTTGGTGTAGACGTTTTTTTTTATAAACGTCAATCTCTAAAACCTCGTATACATGAAACTAAGTATATCTGTGTTGACAGATGAATGCAAATCAGACGATTTATATGCTAGATATGCGAACAATGGCTGGTGACGCACTCAGATTCGACGTCAATGCTGTAACGTCATTTAAGAGGCGTTCGATGACGTTTTGCATGTGTGTCGGTTTCTACGACGGAAATCAGCATTGTGTAGAACACTAGGACTGTAGATACCTCCATTAAATATTTTACGCCGAGTGTTGTCGGACCAAGCCAGATTTAAGCTTACATAATGACGTGGTTGCCAGGGTTTTGATTCACAACTGTTAAAATTGTGGCGAAATAGACGGTGGAACTACTGGCATACAGAAAACGCTTCAAAAACACACTTCTTGGTCTTTAAGTATACGCCCAAAATGTGATTAACACAATTTGTATTCTGACGTTATATCATGTGGTAACGGAGTCACTGGAAGAGAATTTGTCCTTAATAATATACTTAACGCCAGTAAAAACGCAACTTTTACATTATAACCTTACTCGAGATTTAATGCTATTATATCATTCTAATAAATTAAAAGCATAAACCTATGGTCGCGATATCAAGCCAATACTGTTTTGGTGCAGATAAAGCAGTCCAGATAAGCCAGGCTGTATTTTTAGCTCACCTGAGCCGAAGGCTCATGGGTGAGCTAATAGTATACCGGTCACTCCGTCTTCCGTCGTCTGTCGTCCGTCCGTCAACATTTTCAAACATCTTCTTCTCTGAAACCACTGGGCCAATTAAACTCAAATTTCATATGGAGACTCCTTAGGACGCGGGAACGAAAGTTTGTTCAAATGGCCCTGGTCACATGGCCAAGATGGCCGCCATGCCCATATATGGTAAAATCCTTTAAAAATCTTCTTCTCCAGAACCAGAAGGCCGATGACCTTGGAACTAGGTATGTAGCATTGTGGGTGTTGGGCCTACCAAGTTTGTTCAAATAATGATCTAGGTTGACCTTGACCTACTTAACGTCAAGGTCAAGTTTGCTTCCTAATGCATTTAAATGGGAAATTTTTAAAAAGTTGATTTTGTGAATACTGTTGAAGCCAAAGTGATTATTCTTGCTTGATATGTTAAAACTAATGAGACAATGGCTATAAATAAGTTTCAAAGGTCAAGGTTGACCTTTGCCCTTTCAGCCAAGGTCACTCATATTGTGGTCCCATCAATATATTAAAACATAGTTTTTTTTCCATAAACCATTGACTCAATTGAACTCAAATTTCATATGAAGACTCCTTATGATAAGTTAGCTAAAATTTTTACAAACGATTTTGGTCACATGACAAAGATGGCCGCCACACCCATATATGGTAAAAACCTTTTAAAAATCTTCTTCTCCAGAACCAGAAGGCCAGTGAACTTGAGACTTGGTATGTAGCATTGGGGATGTGGGGCCTACCAAGTTTGTTCAAATGGTGATCCTAGGTTGACCTTGGCCTACTTAACATCAAGGTCAAGTTTGCTTACTAATGCATATGAATGGGAAAACTTTTTTTATAAATTGATTTTTTGAATACTGTTGAAGCCAAAGTCATTATTCTCACTTGATATGTTCAATCTAGTACCTATAAATAAGTTTCAAAGGTCAAGGTTGACCTTTGACCTCTCAGTCAAGGTTACTCATATTGGAGTCCCATCAATATATTAAAACATATTTTTTTCACAAACCATTGGCCCATTTGAACTCAAATTTCATGTGAAGACTCCTTATGATAAGTAAAGCAAAATTTATATGAAATATGGTCACATGACAAAAATGGCCGCCATGCCCATATATGGTAAAAACCTTTTAAGAATCTTTTTTATCCAGAACCAGTAGGCCAGTGACCTTGAGACTTGGTATGTAGCATTAGGAATTCGCTGTAGAATGATTACTATTTTATCGTCTTTGCTATACTCATATGTTTTATGTGTCAAATTGTTAATATTTTAGCTTATCTATTATAGTTTTAATGTTCAGTAATACTTCTCTTACCTAACCTTGATGACGCTAATGACCCAAAAGGGTTGATGCGTCGTTAAACTCCAACTCATCATCATCACCAGAACCAGTAGGCCAGTGACCTTGAGACTTGGTATGTAGCATTAGGAATTTGGGGCCTACCAAGTTTGTTCAAATGATGACCCAAGATGACCTTGATCTACTTAACGTCAAGGTCAAATTTGCTTCCTAATGCATTTGAATGGGATTTTTTTTGAAAAGTTGATTTTTAATAGTGTTGAAGCTAAAGAAATTATTCTCACTTGATATGTTCAATCTAGTGCCTATAAATAGGTTTCAAAGGTCAAGGTTGACATTTGACCTTTCAGCAAAGGTCGCTCATTGGAGTCCCATCAACATATTCAAACATTGTTTTCTCAGAAACCACTAAGCCAATTGAAAACTTAGTTCATATGACAACTCCTTATGATTGGTTAGTCAAAACTTATGCAAATTGTTATGGTCATATGAAAAAAATGGCCACCACGCCCATATATGGTAAAACTCTTTAAAATGTCTTCTTCTCTGGAACCCAAAAGCCATTGGCTTTGGATTTGTTATGCAGTATTGGTAATGTGGGCCCTACCAGGTTTGCACAAATGATGAATCTAGGTTGACATTGACCTACTTTATGGCAAGGTGAAATTTGTTTCCTAATGCATTTATATGGAGAAAATCTTAAAATGTTCATTTTCTATAACTGTTAAAATATATATGGTAAAACTAAATTTGTTCCATTATAAGCTGTAGTTGACCTTGACCTATTTTAACATTATTAAGGAGAAGATCAAGTGAGCGCCTCAGGACCTTCAGGTCCTCTAGTTTGATAAAGGAACACAACCTGAACTCCGACACAAAAACTGAAAAATCACCTTATTAATCTGGATATCAGACCTTCATTATAAATGGCTCTTTTGGATTCAAACTTTCGGAAAATTTCAACATTGCTCTACTTTCTATGCACACGCAACAGATTGTTTTGTCTTGAAGTTTTGACCTTCAAAATGGTCATCAAAGTTTCAGCATGAAAACCGGAAGTTAACGAAAATGCGACACTTTTGACGGTAAATATTGCGATAAATGATAACCATAGGTTATGACCTTACAACTTACATTAGCCAATTTTTAAATGATTCAGTTTAATTGAAGCTTTAGTGATTTCTCAATTTTTTTGGAAATTTCACGAAAAATGAAATTTAAAACTTAAATTTTATGTCCTTCCAGCCAAAGAGAATTTTGTGTTGTAAACCGTTTTCTTGTTTGTTTGAGTGAAATGCAGTACTTGCACGCTGAAATTGAATAAAATTTCAAGATTTAATATTGTAACCAAAAAATTTGACGAATTTGTCATTTTTCACCAAAATTTTTGGCACAAGTGAGCAATTGAGCTCAAGTTTTGGTAAAACGATCTCCTATGTTAGGGACGATTGTTAGTACAAAGACAAAGTGTATCAAGCTGATATTTATAGGAAAAGTTACACTTATACCAGTTGCGTTTTTAATAGCTTTAAGTATAAATAGCACACCTTTTGATGGCCAGAGCTTAGCGCATCTAAAGAGCGGTGCGTTTTCATTAGACATCAGCAAAAACACGGTTACATTGACTAAATGTCAGCCCGAATGTACCAATTGTTGGGCGATGATCCGCCGATTGTTGGCCATTAAACATGTAAGCCACGCCCCAAATTTTTATAGTGTTCATGTAGAACTTATTTTTAACTTTCTGCTTTCTCTGAATGCTGCAATATACGTGGCACAAACCGTCAATTCCACTACAACATGTATATACAAGATGCTAAGGGATACTGAAGCCAAAATTTCATATTGTTATTTGATCAGTTGGTTGATTGTCGGCCGATCATTGCTTGACGATACTCGACATGTTAAATCAATCCGCCAACCATTGGGCAATGGTTGATAAAATTTGTGAGGTTTGTTTTTAATGTAACTGCTCCAGTCGGCCGACTAAAATCATGTTTATTGGACGATTAACATGAAAATAATCTAGCTGGCAGACTGTTGAATCTCCATTGATTTCTAATTTTTAACCATGTGCTTATCTTAGACAGCAATAAGAAAGATAAATCACTAAACAAACTGTGAAACATGTCCTTTTCCTGATCTTTTATGTTTTTGTTCTGTCTTGTGTTTGCTGTGTTTTGTGCGCGTCTGTTTATATGTGCTTTGTGGTCACCTGCTGGGAAAGGACTGACCTCTTGGCTCTCGTTTGTGCTGTCTTCTGTGAGTTTGTCACTTTCCCATTGGTATCCTGGGTCAGTTGTGGTACTTGATTGTATCGTTTCCTGATCTTTGCAACCTTACTTACTTGAGCTCCATATACTGTTTGGCTTGATCTGGATCCAAACTATTTGCAAAGATTATCAGCAGCTGAATTTGAGCAGATTGTCAAACAGTTTTAATCCAGAATAGGCGCAACATATTGTCGGGTTTGATCTGGATCCAAACTGTTTGACAATATGTCCAGCCTGGTCCGGATCCAAACTGTTTGCATAGGCTAAATGAGAGGCTGGATCCAACACAGGCCTGACATATTGTAAGGCTTGGTCTGGATCCAAACTGTTTGCAAAGGTTACCAGCAGCTGAATGGTGCAATCAACATTTCTGGGTTTCGGCTTGATCTATTAAGCGTATTTGTTATTGGATTTCAAGGCTGGAAGGTATTTTATATCAAATTTAACAAGAGAAATTTCGATATTCTAGTTAGTCCATGTAACTGAGCAGACAACTGAGTTGGAAACCTCAAAGTAAGTAAGGGTGCAAAGATCAGGAATCGATACAATCAAGTACCACACCTGACCCAGGATACCAATGGGAAAGTGACAAACTCACAGTAGACACCACAAACGAGAGCCAAGAGGTCAGGCCTTTCCCAGCAGGTGACCACAAAGCACATATAAACAGACGCGCACAAAGACATAGCAAACACAAGACAGAACAAAACTTAAAAGATCCACAAAAGAAGTACCGCCTTGGAACGGTCAGTAAAATATTTTATATTTATTCAAAGACAGTTTTTCTCACAACTAGGCCCAAGATCAGTTCCATCTAACAAGATTGTAAGGCCTACAATGAAATCGACAGTCAATCGACTAGGCCAGAATGTTTTTATTAGTTGATTTACGGGAAAATTTTTTCAGTTTTAGGGTCGGGGGGGGGGGGGGGACGAAAAAAAAATAAATAGAAAAGCTTTCAGGGCTTGTTTTTTTTCTTCATTTTCAGAGCTTTTTTTTAATATCTCCAGAAAAAAACAAACAGTGAAACTAGTGAGGTAAACCAACAGTCATTATTAAATCTTTATATATTTCATCACTTTCCTAAAAATCTGGACAGGACAATCACTTTTAACACTGTCACTCTCAAAAATGCACAGACAGAACCACAAAAAAATATTATTTTTTTTTTCAAACAAACAATTAATAATAAGAGTTGGCGGATAAAATAAAAAAAATTTTTTAGAAATTAAATTTTATTTTTTTCCTTCTTTCCGGAAAATTACAGTAGGAGGGTTCGTAAATCAACTAATTAAAAAATTCTGGCCCTAGATTGTTTTATGCTGATCATGTTGATCAGACGATAATACTGTTTCAGTGGATAGTAGGTACTATTAAAAGCATCACTTACCACAATGTTTTTATTTGAAGATCGGTAGACTGTCCAGCGACACATCTAATGGTCAAATCAAATCCCAAAAAGAAATGGCCGATCGGAAAAAGAATCATGGTTATAGAAAGCAAAAATCATGTACAAAATTAACCGACTGCCGATCAACTCTCCCCCCCCCCCCCATTTGCATCCCTTGTAGTCAACCAACAGTCGATGGGGCTAATGTCACCACGCATTTGGACCCTGGAGAGTCCCTACCACCTTGCCGCGGTCTCTGGGGCACACTTCACACGGGGGACGATATTGATTGTAATACTTGTCTCCTCTGGGAGTGCTAAGAGTAGGACCCACCAGTCTGCCGTGGGTGGCTTTCTCGTAACTCGAAGGGGATGGCCTGGAAGACTGAGAGCATGCAGAATATGGACGTTTATAAATTCTGTATGACTCAACACGTCTCTTTGGCCTCTTCGACGGGGTAGACTGAGGTGGAAACACGGCCCGGTGTTTCTAATCGGCTTTGTCATGCTGAGCCCCAGGATTCTGAAAATGTAAAAAAAAATATTTCTTATATCTTCGTTCTATAGTATCGTTCTGATGCCAACCATGTGTCCATTATCTTAAACTTTCTTTCTTTTATAAAATAATCCTGGAAGGCAGTGGCTTAACGGGTCAATTGTGCAGATTCTATTTGTGCAAGTATACCTTCTATGTATCTCTAGCACTGGAGATCGGAAATCCACTCCATTAAAGTGCTCCCTTGTTGGGCTCCACGGTGGGTGGGGAGCATGGAGGATGAATCAAACAACAAAACTACATGGCTAAACAAAAAGCAAAAAAACGTCACATAGCAAATTCAGATACTGACTCTGAAAACTCGTATCCAGTTTCTCAACCAACTAATTCAAGTACGTCAAGTTCGTCAACCTCAACCAAAAAACCTTATGTACCTAGATTTTTAATAATCCATTCAGAAAAAGAAGGAGAGACTATTTCTTCTCTTTCTCCGTTTGTAGTACATAAAACTATTATGAGCATTGCAGGTGAACCAAAGAGCATAAAGAACCTAAGGTCTGGTGATCTTTTGATACAATGTGCAAAAGAGTCACACGAAAAAAATCTACTACAGATGAAGACATTTTGTGGTTTAAAATGCTCCGTAACACCCCATTCATCCTTGAACACATCCAAGGGTATCATTCGCTGTCCAGCCTTGAGCAGAGTGACAAGCGATGATATCAAGGAAGGCATGGTTGAACAGGGAGTTACGGATGTACGTAGAATCACTGTACGTCGTGATGGTGAAACAAAATTAACCAACACATATGTTCTTACATTCAACTCACCAAACTTACCTACAGTTGTTAAAATAGGCTTTATGCAAGTGAAAGTAGATGTCTATATTCCAAACCCACTTCGGTGTTACCATTGTCAAGTGTTTGGTCACCACGAAAATAAATGTGGTAGACACGCTGTATGCTGCAACTGCGGTGAGCCCGAACATTGTGCACCATCTGGCGTGTGTGACAAACCAGCCAAATGTGTCAACTGCTCTGGAAATCACCCTGCAAACTCAAAACAATGTCCACAATGGGAGAAAGAGAAGAAAATACTGAAAATAAAATGTGAAAACAATCTATCATTTCCTGACGCTCGTAAACAATACGAGCAATTCTACACAGGTCAAACATATGCAAGTGCTGTAAAACCAGGCACTTGCAACAAATCTACACAAACTGAAAACAAAACCACACAGACAGACGACAGCTTTGACGAATACTTAAAAAAACAAGAAAAAACACAATCAGAAAAAACACCCAAAGAAACACCAAATGGAAAGCAAGAAAAAAATACTTCATCTCCTCGTTCAGGGCCGGCACTTAAGCCAGCAACCCTGGAAATGATGAAGAAGGAGGAGGAGAGGAAGAAAAAAGAAGAGAAAGACAGAATTAAAAAACAACAAAAAGAAGAAAGAAAACAGCAATGGCAAAAACAACAAGCACAAAAAGAAAAAGAACAAACAGAAAAAGCAAAACAAGCTGAAAAGAATCCTTATTCTGTGTTTGCTGAAAAAGATGATGAGGAGGTGTGTATGGAAGAGGAGTCTGTGGTATTCACAGACTCTTCTTCCAGTGACCATCTCCCTAAAGGCACACTGCCAAGATTACCAGTAACGAAATAATGGAGGGTTTCAATCTAACCATTATTTTAGTACTTCTTTTAATATTATTTTCAAGTATGGATTTTAAACATAAAATTATTCAATGGAATTGTCGAGGTTTGAAACCTAATTATAATGAAGTATCTCTATTGATTTCCGAATATAATCCATCCGTATTTTGTTTTCAAGAGACATTTCTTAAACCAGATGATAACATCTCATTACGAGGTTTAATGTATATAACTATGTTCATACTGATTGTCTGAGGCCCTCTGGTGGTGCCTCAATTTTTGTAAAATCATCTTTCCCACAAAGAAAGATTGATTTACAAACAGAACTACAAGCAACTGCTGTTTCTGTCACTCTAGACAGAGAAATAACCATATGTTCTGTATATATTCCTCCATCGTTTTCTCTTAACTCCCAACACTTGGACAATTTACTGCAACAACTTCCTTCGCCATATATTTTATTAGGTGACTTCAATGGTCACAATATCCTCTGGGGTGGTCAAAACAATGATTCCAGAGGTGAACTTATTGAAAATTTCATTACAAAGAATGACATTTGTATTATGAATGATAAGTCTTACACTTATCATTCTCCAAGTACAAAGTCTTTTACATCTATTGATCTTTCCTTCTGTCATCCATCACTGTTTCTTGATTATAATTGGTCTGTATGTGAAGACCAACACAATAGTGATCACTTCCCTATCATCATTGAACAGAACACTTATTCCACTGAGGATCACAATCCAAAGTGGAAATTAAATAGAGCCAACTGGGATCTATTTAATACTCTGTGCACTGGTAAATTGGTGCCAGAAAACTTCAAAGAATCTTCTGATCCTATAGCTGATTTTACCTCTTCTCTTATCGAAATATCTAAAGAATGTATTCCTCAAACTTCGACAAATCCAACTAAAAGTAATCCATGGTACAATGACGACTGTAAAGAAGCAATTAAACAGCGCAAGCAAGCTCTATCTAAATTCAAAAGATCTCCAAATACCAACAATTTCAATGACATCAAAGTATTTAGAGCTAAAGCCCGTAGAACAATTAAACTTTCGAAGCGTAAATCATGGAGATCTTATGTTTCGAAAATCAATCATAAAACACCTATTAAAAAGGTTTGGGATATGATAAGAAAAATCTCTGGAAAAAACAAATCCCCCAGTTACTCACATCTAAACATGGTGGGTACTGACAGCAAAGCAACTTCAAAAACAGACATTGCTGACACTTTAGGAGAAACTTTTTGTCACAATTCATCATCATTCAATTACTCTGAATCCTTCAGAAAGATTAAAACCGAACAAGAGAAAGTCAAATTGAATTTTAAATCACAAAATAATGAAATTTACAACAAAGATTTTAATTTAGATGAATTAGTTGAAGCTATTCAACTATCACATGACTCAGCCACGGGTCCTGATGAGATCCACTATCAAATGCTTAAACATCTCCCAGATACTTCTCTTGAAACTCTTTTGAATATATTTAATTACATTTGGACTACTGGTAAATTTCCAGGAGATTGGATCTTAGCAACCATAATCCCAATTCCCAAACCTGGGAAAGATCCTGCGGAACCTAATAATTATAGACCTATAGCTTTAACAAGTTGTCTATGTAAAACACTTGAAAGAATGATAAATAAAAGACTTACTTGGTTTTTAGAATCCAATAATCATATATCGCGGTTCCAGTCTGGTTTCAGATCTGACCGCAGTACAACTGATAATTTAGTTAGATTGGAAACCTTCATACGTGATGCCTTTATTAAAAAGGAACATGTAGTTGCTGTGTTTTTTGATTTGGAAAAAGCTTATGATACCACGTGGAGATATGGCATTTTAAAAGATATCCACAAACTAGGATTAAGAGGTAAACTTCCTACATTCATTGAAAACTTCCTTGCAGACCGCGCCATGCAAGTCCGAGTTGGCTCCTCTCTGTCTGACTATTACGACCAGGAGCAAGGTGTACCTCAAGGAGGCGTTCTATCAACAACACTTTTTAGCATTAAAATTAATGATATTGTGAAATGTTTAGGTAATCTTACTGATTGCTCATTATATGTTGATGACTTCTGTATCTGTTATCGCTCAAAAAGCATGGCGACGATTGAACGCCAACTGCAACAAAATTTAAACAAGATTGAAAATTGGGCAACAAGCAATGGTTTTAAGTTTTCCAAATCAAAAACACAGTGTGTACATTTCTGTCAGTTGCGCAAGCAACATGATGATCCGGTTTTACATTTATATGGATCACCCATTCCAGTTGTTGAGGAATCTAAATTCCTTGGCATTTTATTTGATAGAAAACTCAGTTTTATACCCCATATTAAATATCTCAAAGCTAAATGTTTAAAAGCATTGAATCTTTTAAAAGTGCTTTCCCATACTTCTTGGGGTGCAGACCGAACAACACTTCTCAAGTTGTATCGGTCTCTAGTCCGGTCAAAATTAGACTATGGCTGTATTATATATGGCTCTGCACGAAAATTATATCTTCAAATGCTTGATCCTATACATAACCAAGGACTTAGATTAGCTTTAGGGGCTTTTAGAACTTCTCCTGTTGCTAGTCTCTATGTGGAAGCAGATGAACCATCACTATACTCACGAAGAGAGAAACTCTCTTTGCAATATGCTATAAGACTTGCTGCTAACCCATCAAATCCTGCTCATGAAGTTACATTCCCACCAAACTATGTTAATTTATATGAACAAAAACCTAAAGCTATTAAATCATTTGGCATCAGAATTTCACCACTCTTAGAATCTGCCAATATCAAACCACAAAATATTGAAAAACATTTTACACCAAATATTCCAGCTTGGTGTATGAAACCACCTGAAATACTTTTTGATTTACATTCCGGGAAAAAATCTGAATCAAATCCACACATATTAAAAGATGATTTCAGAAAAATACAAAGTCGTTATAAGAATTACCAACAAATTTATACTGATGGGTCAAAGGAAGACTCAAAGGTTGGTTGTGCTGTTATATCAGACAACCATAGTAATATGCAACGTATACCTGACGATTCATCAATTTTCACTGCTGAAGCCAAAGCAATTGATCTAGCTTTAGATTTCATTAGCACTTGTGATGCTAACAATAAATTTATTATATTTTCTGACTCGCTTTCTGTATTGAAAGCAATGAACCATACCAGTTCAAAGAATCCACAGATTCAGAAACTTTTAGAAAAATGTCATGAGCTTTTAGCTTATAAAGAAATTGCTCTCTGTTGGATTCCTAGTCATATAGGTATCCAAGGGAATGAGATGGTAGATAAGCAAGCAAAAACATCGCTTTCATTAGAACCAACTTCTTTTAAAATTCCATTTTCCAATTTTAAGCCATCTATCAATAAATATATCTTGGAAGAATGGCAAACTTCATGGAATAACAGCATTGGTAATAAACTTCTTGACATCAAACCAACTATTGGTGAATATCAATCAGTTGTTCGAAACATTAGAAGAGAAGAAGTAGTTTTAGCTCGACTCCGCTTAGGTCATACAAGAGTCACTCATTCATACTTACTACAAGGTGAAGAGCACCCACAATGTGTTGGTTGCGATGCACCATTCACTGTACGTCACTTCCTCTTGGAATGTGGCGATTTTGCACAAGTAAGAAATAATTGCTTCCATGTTGATAACATGAAAGAATTATTTCAAGATATACATATTGATAGTATTATGACATTTTTTAGACAAATAAATCTTTTTAATAAAATCTAATTGCTATTTTTAAAATCATGTTTTGTTTTACATTTGTATCAGACCATAACACAGATTTTTTAATGTTGTATTCTGTTCAGTTAGAGAACATGTACAGTTATCTGAATAGCTCTTTGAAACTGTCAGATATTGTACGTGGTCTCTCCTGTCAACAATCGTATTTCAACTAATTATCATTTTACAATCTCATCAACATCATTCCTTTTATTTTATTTTATAAATTTTTAATTTTTCCATCTTCATCATGTTTAGTTTAATACCGTCTGACGCTAATGACCCACAAGGGTTGATGCGTCGTTAAGAATCAAACAAACAAACAAAACCACGCATTTGGATACAAAAGTCGAGATCATTAGTTTGATTTGTGAATCTTTATGTCCCAGTCAACATTTTTACAGTCATGTCGGGGCGGATCTTCCTGTGTTGAACCAATACTAACCAGTCTTGCTCAAGTACACACCACAGTGTTGCCGGTGAAGCTCAATCCTGCAACCCTTCGATCTGGAGTCAAGCACTCTACCACTGCACTCCCAATCTCAAGATCAGGCTGCACCTAGCAACTCCTCTGACAATTGTGATGTTTGTTGTCTGCTGATAATCTTTGCAAACAGTTTGGACCCAGATCAATTTGGACGGATTGTTGGACAAAGGATCCATATTGTTTAACTCTCTAATAGAGGTCCAGAAATAATTCTTGGAATCAGTCGATTAAAAAAGTCAGCAGACGACAAAAATCACAAAATTCTTCACTACATGCAATTACCTCAGGATGCTTCCTGAATGAAAAGTAAGGGTTCCAATATTATTGAAGAAATTATCCCCTCGTTATCACAGAAACACACAACTAAAACTGTTAACTACACCGTGCAGAAAACACGACTGTTTCAACTTTAAAGATTCATATATTCTAAGACAACTATTGGCTAAATTTATAATCTAGACTGCATGACGTGTAATTATTTGTAATGTGAGAAAATTTTTCGCCAAAACATAGATTAGCCCAACGACAGCACTGATAACACAGATAAGCCTAATTTAATTTGTGTTCGATGATATGTCACACTTGATATCCGCTGACCGACAAGGTCGGCCGATATAGCTATCAGCCTGGCATCGGTCTGTCCATGGGTCCATTTGTCCTTCCGTATGTAGACAAAAGCTTGTGCACTTGATAACTTCAATACCCTTGGAGATATTTTGATAATAATTGGTAGGCATGTAGGAGTGTTGCGTGCGTACAAGAATGGTTGCTCTCCCTTGCTGGCGGTTTGATTTATTGCCCTTGAATGAAGTTTATAAGGGAGAGCTTATGCGCTCTGAAACTTTAATACCCTTGGAGATATTTTGATAATATTTGGCATCAGGTCAAGCCGGTGTGACCCGAGCAAGAATGGGTTTTCTCCCGTGCTGTCCTTTTGAGCCATCTTCCTAATGTTTTAGGCTCTGGCAAGCCTGCACACTCTTCTTTTCCTGAAATGTGCCTTGCCTATAAATGTGATAAAAGCCAAGGCTTTGAACTATGTATTGTATGTGAGCAGAAAAAAATGCTCTTGTGCCCAGAGACTATGCAAATGTACATGTTTTGTCTGGGTCTTAATTGGTTGTATATTGTAACCAACTTCTGCATATTTACAGTTAACTCTTCGCCTACTGGATTCGTCTGCTGATGACTTTTGCAAACTGTTTGGACCAAGATGCGCATGGTGGTCTGCGCCTTCCTTGTTCAAATGCAACAGACTCAAGTTTTGGGACAAGGGCCAAATTGCCCAATAAAGATTCCTTAAACGCTTATGAAATTAATCATGATAATTGCAAAATATGTAATATTTCAACGGCTTGAATAGCAGCTTGGTAGGACAAACAAGAAACGGACATTACTTTATTGCAGTACTTCAATAAAAACAAACAAAAACATACAAAATGGTACATGAGCTGAAAAGAGAAAAATTCTCATGGCGGACATACACATTATTATAATAGTAACTTGATCTGGCGAACTGTATCACGTTGAGTGGAAGAGGTCATACCATCGGATCACCCAAGAGTCGAAGCGTCGAGGGTGATCCAACGGTATGGCCTTATCCGAGAGACATGATACTGTATGCCAGATCAAGTTACTATTATAATAATATGTTTATTATATTCCTTTATTTTATTTATGTCACTTTTGTCTATTACTATAGAAGTATTTCCACTTGAAAATCATATATTGCATTAACTTTCCTGTTGGTGTAAATATATATATCTCATTTAAAGTGTTCTTAGAGTGTGTGCGTACGTGATTGTGGTATTTCCTGGTATTACTCATGTTAAGCTGAGTATCTAATCCAGCCCAAGTCTGAGACTTCAACTACATACATTTTTGCTTGACAATGCTATAATTAAAAAGTATTAAATGCTGGCTTGTATATCAAGCTAACCAACATATCTGCCCTCATATTCAAAGCCCAACATTGATAAACATTCTTGTCAATGTGTCAAAATTTCATCAATTTTTTCATCATGCCCAAATGTAAGGGAATTATCTTTGCAATTGATTGAGCGCCACACTTTTTAAATGGAGCTTGTTTTAATGCAAGTGAGATGGCCTCTTCAATTTGTTTTTCATCTGTGTTAGGATGATTGCGCATGTAGGCTTCTGAAAGTAAAACACATTCGGAATGAATCTCATTTGTATTTTTTCAGATGTTTTGTTTAATGCTTTGTATACATAATTTCCAGCTAGAATTGACCGTAGGTTGGACCTCTTGTTAATGAAAGGCACAGATGCTAAAAAGCTAGCTCATACCTTCCTAAAAAGGATTAGCCTGGTGCAATTTTTTTTTAAGTTTAAAGACGTATGTGGCTTCTTTCATTGAGCACGATTTCTGCGTCAGGAAACAAGAAAAGTTGTCTGGGTCCTGTTTTTCGACCATTTATGATTTTGGATCAATACAGTTTTTCAGAAACTCTTATTACAGATGGATATTTCCATATTTTCTTGACACAATAAAGTAACTAAATTGTGTTCGAAATATCTATTGACCCTTAATCAGAACCGATCGTAAGGGCATTGTTTGATAAGGGCGAAATCAAACCATGTTAAAGAATCGTATTTTTTATCCTGATTGCGATTCAAATATGGCCAATATTCAGATTATCTGTCCAATTATTTCGATCTGATCTCGTAGCCTAGTGGTAAGCGTGTCAGACTTTAGAAACAGAGGCCCAGGGTCGATTTCCGGTGAGCATCTATTATAAATTGTTTTCTTTTTCTTCTTTTGTTAGCTTTAAAATGCTTAGTTACTTCATACAATTAATGTGTGATATATAAATGACAAAAATCACTCCTTGACGTTTTGTATTGAATTATCCTCGAAATATGAGGGGTTGGGGTCCTGAAAGATAATTAATATGGTGACCCCGATTTTTTTTTTCGTTCCTTAAAGGCAAAATGATAGTCCATGAAATAAAATCGAACTTTTAAGATTTTTAATGTCAGATTTTTTTTAATATATAATTTACTCTAAAAATCGAAATTCTATTTTGAGTAGATTACCAAAATGTATCATACAGTATCTTGTTACGGCTTGGGAACTTTTATTTTATCAATGTTTTCTATAACGTTTGAAGTCATGAGCAATAATTAAAACTGAAATAAAGAAGCTGGAAGATGATTGATTACAACTATTTAAGCTTAACATTAAAGAATTAGGTTGTGTCCAGAAAATTGGTCAAATGCTGAAAAAAACATGAGATTATGAAAACATGAGCACGGTGACATATCCTTTTTATTTCATAAAATGACAGTCCATGCATAAAACAAACTGTATGCAAAGTATTGAAAAAATTTCAATGTGGGAAGTATTTACTAGCATATGTCCTTAAGGCACTTTGGGTCCAAATTAAGGGCTACCTAAAATAAGTCCTTTCTACGAGAGTTTGCTAAAAGATAACCTGTACTTCTTATATCATCTAATTTGACCTTGCTAGCACCATTAGGACAATTTCTTAAGGATGCCTAATTGCTTCTTGAGATACGAATGTTCCTAAAGGATACACATATTTGGACTTACTGAAAATGCATGGTTACCATTATAACCTGTTATGCGAATCTTAAGAATGGTGTACCTGCAAATAAATTGTATCTCTGTTGTTGCTAGCCATAGCAAACTTAAAATCGGTAACATAAAAAAAAATAGTCACAGGCCTTTTATCTTGTGGTCAGATATTTTGATTATTAAGGATTGAAATTCATATTTTGAGCTTGCACTGAATGCTGCAAAACATTGGCTGTTTTAATGTCTGTGAAGCCAAAATAGACATTTAAACAGCCAATGTTTTGCATCATCCAGTGCAAGCTCAAAATATGAATTTCAAAATTTAAATTTCATTTTTAGCGCATATTGAACATATTAAATACATGTGATTTGGTCATTTCTTTTTTTTACAAGAAACAAACATTTTAACGTATAAGAATGTAAATATGGTAGAATTGCACAGTGACAGCCTGCTCACTTCTAACCTGCTGGATTTACTTTACGCGACACAATGTAGTACCAAGCTAAAACGCAACTAAAGGGTAAAATACAAATAAACAATGGTATAAAATAAACAATGTTCTATAATCATATCAGAAATATATTCAATAGCTATATAGTCAAATTTAAGTGAAAAAGTGGAACTTTATTTTTGTGTACCTTTAACAAATTCCAGAGTTAAAAGCTGCCATTACAGAAAGGTGTCTCGAATCAATTCAGTTTATGGATTTATTTCGGTTGATTCAGTGAAATGTTGAATGTTCACTCTTGAAGTGATCCACTTTGAAATAGAGAAGACAAGTTGCCTTCGTTCTGGTAGCTCAAATTGGCCAGAGAAGTATTTCTACTGGAAAGCTTATCGGACAGGAGGGACTCCGTGATGGGTGGGGTGTATATGGAAATTGTTGATTGGGGTTTATCAACGGACTTCTGTGCGCTGTCAGGTTTAATGACCTTGGAAAAGAGGGAGCTGAGTGCTTTTTTTTGCTGTGCGCTCGGGTTTCTAGAGTATGCTTTAAGGAATGCCTCAGAACGATGCCCAGACATAAACATAATGTGTCTTGATGAAAACTCATGGTCATTCATCGCCTGGTTAGCCGTTGCTCTGAGACAGTGGGATGTGTAGGACTTACTCAGCTTACTACTCTTACATAAGTCTGCCATCAAATTTGAAAAGGCCCTTTTTGTAAGACCTGTTGTGTCATATTAGACTGAAACAGTATTTGGATTAGTCAAAGCTTCCCTGAAACAATTGTTGAATAAGGATGTAGCATCTTTTTGAGTTTTTAAAATTAGAAGTGTGAGAGCTTGAAAAGGACAGTTCTCATCCCCAGTGGCATACAGTCTCCTTTCAACCGGAGCTTCATCTTTAGACAAACCGACTTGGAAGTTCATCTGCTGGGTTTCATGGTTTATTGTAGCATATTCCTTACCAAATTCATCAATTTGAAAATCAAATGAGTTTATTTTCAACTGATGATGAAATTCTAAGCCACAACTCTCAAAGTGTATGGCAACAAACATCCATACTGACTGTCGTATAATTAAAGCACTTTCACTTGCCCTGGACTTGTATTTGGAAATTTGACACATATCTTCTTCCTCTTTAATGTTTTAATGAAAAGTTGGCCTTGAACGTCTAAGTCTTGTCTGTTCCTTTGGATGTCCATCTAGGGTTTTATTGGCTAATTTGAAGGTAGGACCCAGGATGATATCAATATTTCTGCAGTTTTATGGGGAAACTCTTGAAATGATAATTTTTCTATAACTGTTTAAGCCGAAATCATAAAACTTGCGAGAAATGTTTAACCTAATGAGATCATGGTTTTATATAAGCTGACATGTGACCTTTTATCCAAGGCCAATCATTTGGACTGCCACATACCTATCTTAACATCATTGGTCACAGAAATCTCTGATGGATTTTCTATTAGATTGCTTAGGTCACTTGACCAAATTGGCTGCAACCTCCATATATGGTAAAACAAAATATGTTTCATAATAAGCTGTAGTTGACCTTGACCTATTAAAGAGATCATGTGAGCGCCTCAGGACCTTCAGGTCTTCTAGTTTTAGCTATGTATGGCCTAGTACAGATAGAACACGGGAAGTGCAGTGGCTCAGTGGTAGAGTGCTTGAATCGAGACTGAGGGGCTGCGGGTTTGAGCCTCGCCAGCGTCATTACGTTGTGGTCCTTTAGCAAGACACATTTTTCCTAGCTTAGTACTGGTTCAACACAGGAAGACCCGTTCATGTTTAACAAAAAGATTGATTATGGGACGTAAAGAATCAAATCAAACAAAAACTAATATAGGTTCCCACTTGTTTTGTCCAGTTATAACCTGCATTGCCATGCAGGTTGCTTGCCTCTCAGTAAGCTTGCTCCTAGAGTAGATAACAATTGGCTTCCCGCACTCTACAAATATCAGTAGACTATCTAGTGTTTTGAGCTGTAAAGAGAGAAGGATCTGTCAGAGGATGGTTGCTTTTGCCTTTTATCGCCAACATTAGTCTGCTTCTTAGAGCCAACAGTCTATCCAGTTTCTACGGATCCAACGATCTAACCGGTTTCTACGGATGTTGCACCTTGCATGTTTATAGTCCTACATATGGAACTTTGCAATGAGGGCCTATCACTCTCTGCTGTCTCAGTCCCTTTTACCTCTTCATAGGGCTTGAAATAGTCTGAGTCCTTCAAAACAGGATCAAGGTGCCACTCCAGAAATTCTGGTTGGGTGGTGGCTGTGTGAAAACGTACAGAATTATCACATTGAAATGTGTACTACCACTGACAGTAGTGCTTTTCAAGCCATCCTTGGTACGAGACAACACAATTTATTTCTAGATATGGATCTCACCAAGCTGCAAAAGCAGCTTATTGCTGCAGCTTGGTGAGATCCATATCTAGAAACGGCTACAGTAGACGTTGTTTTAAGAGATTGATCTCACTATTCGGTACAGTGTCTTTCAAATTAAAGCGTTCACCCTACCGGGAGAGACGCCTAAAACTGTTTGCAGAAGTGGCTTGACCCACTGATCTATGAGCTCTGCTATTTTGTCACAATGTTCTTCATCGTGGAAATGCTGTTGCAGTTCTTGAATGAATTTTCATCAGTCCAAAGCTCCAGACCACGATTACAATTCTGAAGTTCTAGTTCCATGTGCTCATTACACCTAGCAATAACAACCCTATCAAGGCCAAGCTCCCTGACAAGGGCTATGGTTGCGCCCGGAACAGACTTCAATGTGTTTCTTTGGCCAGGTCCTCCATCAATGATTTTTTAAAGTACTTTAAGGTATTCACCAGACTCAGATTTTAAAGCATTGGCCACTGCCACAGCATGATCCGAAAGCGATGACTGCTGAAACATCGTATCATTTTTTATAACAACATCTATCTTCGCCCTTACAAATGATTATTCGATAAAGTCTGGTGTATCACGGTGGGTGGAGAGCATGGAGGCTGAATCTTAAAACCAAACACACATGGCTTCAAAATCTAGAAAACGCCACGCACCGATTACAGACACAGATTCTGATGAATCATTAACAGCTTCTCAATCTCAATCTAAGTCTTCTCTACCAAAAAAACCTTATGTTCCTAGATTTCTTATCATTCATTCAGAAGTGGAAGGAAAGGATATTTCTCTTCTTTCTCCTTTTCTGATACACAAGACAATAATGATTATGGCAGGTGAGCCGAAAAGCTTTAAGAATCTTAGATCAGGTGACCTTTTATTACGATGTGCCAAAGAACCTCACGAAAAAAGCCTTTTAAAAATGAAAACTTTTTGTGGACTGAAATGCTCCGTAACTCCTCATAAATCCTTGAATACATCTAAAGGTATTGTTCGCTGTCCCGCCTTAATCAGGCAGAGCAGTGAACATATCTTGGAGTTCATGGAGGAACAGGGTGTTACGGATGTCGGTAGAATCAATGTCCATCGTGATGGTGTCCAGAAACCAACAAATACATTTGTATTTACATTTAATACACCAGAATTACCAACCGTTGTCAAAATAGGTTTCATTCAAGCGAAGGTTGATGTATATGTTCCCAATCCGCTACAAATGTCAAGTGTATGGCCACCATGAAAATAAGTGTAGCAGGCAGGCTATATGTATCAACTGTGGTATGCCTGAACATTGCGCATCTGGCCAGTGTCAAAGACCTGCCAAATGTGTAAACTGTTCTGGTGACCACTCTGCCAACTCCAAAGAGTGTCCACAATGGGAGAAAGAAAAGAAAATCTTAAAAATCAAATGTGAACAAAACATATCCTTTCCAGAAGCTCGTAAACAATACGAACAATTCTATCAGGCTAGAACATATGCAAGTGCTGTGAAACCAGGCACTTGCAACAAATCTACAGAAACTCACAACAACAGCACACAGACGGACGACAGCTTTACAGAATACTTAAAGCAACAGACACAAGAAAAACAACAAGAACCACCTAAAGAAAAACCTAAAGAAAAAAGTAATCCATCTCGTCCAGGGCAAACCCTTAAGCCAGCAACCCTGGAGATGATGAGGAAGGAGGAAGAGAAGAAGAAAAAAGAAGAGAAAGACAAACTGAAAAAACAACAAAAAGATGAAAGACGGCAACAATATCAAAAAGAAAAAGCACAGAAAGAAAAAGAAGAAGCAGAAAAAGCAATACTAGTTCAGAAGAATCCATTTTCTGTGTTTAAAAAGGATGATGAGGAAGATGACATGGACGATGATTCTGTGGTTTTCACAGACTCTTCCTCCAGTGATCACCTCCCTAAAGGCACACTTTCACGATTACCAGCAACTTAAACAATGGAAGGTGTCAATCTAACCATTATTTTAGTATCTCTTTTAATATTATTTTCAAGTATGGATTTTAAACATAAAATTATTCAATGGAATTGTCGAGGTTTGAAACCTAATTGTAATGAAGTATCTCTATTGATTTCTGAATATAATCCATCTATATTTTGTTTTCAAGAGACATTTCTTAAACCAGATGATAACATCTCATTAAAAGGTTTTAACATATATAACTATGTTCATACTGATTGTCTGAGGCCCTCTGGTGGTGCCGCGGTGTTTGTAAAATTATCTTTCCCACAAAGAAAGATTGATTTACAAACAGAACTACAAGCAACTGCAGTATCTGTCACTCTTGACAAAGAAATAACCATATGTTCTGTATATATTCCCCCATCATTTTCTCTTACTTCTCAACACTTGGACAGTTTACTACAACAACTTCCTTCTCCTTATATCATATTAGGTGACTTCAATGGTCACAATATCCTCTGGGGTGGTAAAAACAATGATTCCAGAGGTGAGCTTATCGAAAATTTCTTAACAAAAAATGATAAGTGTATGATTTATATATGTATTATGAATGATAAATCATACACTTATCTTTCTACAAGTGCAAAGTCCTTTTCCTCTATTGATCTTTCCTTCTGTCACCCATCACTCTTTCTTGATTATAATTGGTCTGTGTGTAAAGACCAACATAATAGTGATCACTTTCCTATCATCATTGAACAGAACACTTTTTCCACTGAGGACCACAATCCAAAGTGGAAATTAAATAGAGCCAACTGGGATCTATTTAATACTCTATGCACTGGTGAATTAATACCAGAAAACTTCAAAGAATCTTCTGATCCCATATCTGACTTTACTTTTTCTCTTATAGAAATATCTAAAGAATGTATTCCTCAAACCTCGACAAATCCAACTAAAAGTAATCCATGGTACAACGACGACTGTAAAGAAGCAATTAAACAACGTAAACAAGCGCTATCTAAATTTAAAAAATCTCCAAATTCAAACCACTTTAATGACGTTAAAGTATTTAGAGCTAAAGCCCGCAGAACAATCAAACTTTCGAAACGTAAGTCATGGAGATCTTATGTTTCGAAAATCAATCATAAAACACCTATTAAAAAGGTTTGGGATATGATAAGAAAAATCTCTGGAAAAAACAAATCCCCCAGTTACACACATTTAAACATGGTGGGTACTGACAGCAAAGCAACTTCAAAAACAGACATTGCTGACACTTTAGGAGAAACTTTTTGTCACAATTCATCATCATTCAATACTCTGAATCCTTCAGAAAGATTAAAACTGAACAAGAGAAAGTTAAATTGAATTTTAAATCAACAAAATAATGAAATTTATAACAAAGATTTTAATTTAGATGAATTAGTTGAAGCTATTCAACTATCACATGACTCAGCCACGGGTCCTGACGAGATCCACTATCAAATACTTAAACATCTCCCAGAGAATTCTCTTGAAACCCTTTTGAATATATTTAATTACATTTGGACAACTGGTAAATTTCCAGAAGATTGGACCTTAGCAACCATAATCCCAATTCCCAAACCTGGGAAAGATCCTGTGGAACCTAATAATTATAGACCTATAGCTTTAACAAGTTGTCTATGTAAAACACTTGAAAGAATGATAAATAAAAGACTTACATGGTTTTTAGAATCCAATAATCATATATCGAGGTTTCAGTCTGGTTTCAGATCTGACCGCAGTACAACTGATAATTTAGTTAGATTGGAAACCTTCATACGTGATGCCTTTATTAAAAAGGAACATGTAGTTGCTGTGTTTTTTGATTTGGAAAAAGCTTATGATACCACGTGGAGATATGGCATTTTAAAAGATATCCACAAACTAGGATTAAGAGGTAGACTTCCTACATTCATTGAAAACTTCCTTGCAGACCGCGCCATGCAAGTCCGAGTTGGCTCCTCTCTATCTGACTATTATGACCAGGAGCAAGGTGTACCTCAAGGGGGCGTGCTATCTACAACACTTTTTAG
Source organism: Loripinus fragilis (assembly GCA_964019695.1). Classification (NCBI taxonomy): domain Eukaryota; kingdom Metazoa; phylum Mollusca; class Bivalvia; order Lucinida; family Lucinidae; genus Loripinus; species Loripinus fragilis. The sequence continues at coordinate 78,819,598 of OZ026528.1, read as the reverse complement.
TATCAAAATTAATGATATTGTGAAATGTTTGGGTAATCTTACTGATTGCTCATTATACGTTGACGACTTCTGTATCTGTTATCGCTCGAAAAGCATGGCAACAATTGAACGTCAACTACAACAAAATTTGAATAAGATTGAAAATTGGGCAACAAGCAATGGCTTTAAGTTTTCCAAATCAAAAACACAGTGTGTACATTTCTGTCAGTTGTGCAAGCAACATGATGATCCGGTTTTACATTTATATGGAACACCTATTCCAGTTGTTGAGGAATCTAAATTCATTGGCATTTTATTTGATAGAAAACTCAGTTTTATACCCCATATTAAATATCTCAAAGCTAAATGTTTAAAAACATTGAATCTTATAAAAGTGCTTTCCCATACTTCTTGGGGTGCAGACCGAACTACACTTCTAAAGCTGTATCGGTCCCTAGTCCGGTCAAAATTAGACTATGGCTGTATCATATATGGCTCTGCACGAAAATCATATCTTCAAATGCTTGATCTTATACATAACCAAGGACTTAGATTAGCTTTAGGGGCTTTTAGAACTTCTCCTGTTGCTAGTCTCTATGTGGAAGCAGATAAACCATCACTATATTCACGAAGAGAGAAACTCTCTTTGCAATATGCTATAAGACTTGCTGCTAACCCATCAAATCCTGCTCATGAAGTTACATTCCCACCAAATTATGTTAATTTGTATGAACAAAAAGCTAAAGCTATTAAATCATTTGGCATCAGAATTTCACCACTTTTAGAATCTGCCAATATCAAACCACAAAATATTGAAAAAACATTTTACACCAAATATTCCAGCTTGGTGCATGAAACCACCTGAAATACTTTTTGATTTACATTCTGGGAAAAAATCTGAATCAAATCCACACATATTAAAAGATGATTTCAGAAAAATGCAAAGTCGTTATAAGAATTACCAACAAATTTATACAGATGGGTCAAAGGAAGACTCAAAGGTTGGTTGTGCTGTTATATCAGACAACCATAGTAATATGCAACGTATACCTGACGATTCATCAATTTTCACTGCTGAAGCCAAAGCAGTTGATCTAGCTTTAGATTTCATTAGCACTTGTGATGCAAACAATAAATTTGTTATATTTTCTGACTCGCTCTCTGTATTGAAAGCAATGAACCATACCAGTTCAAAGAATCCACAGATTCAGAAACTTTTAGAAAAATGTCATGAGCTTTTAACTTATAAAGAAATTGTTCTCTGTTGGATTCCTAGTCATATAGGTATCCAAGGGAATGAGATGGTAGATAAGCAAGCAAAAACATCGCTTTCATTAGAACCAACTTCTTTTAAAATTCCATTTTCCAATTTTAAGCCCTCTATCAATAAATATATCTTGGAAGAATGGCAAACTTCATGGAATAACAGCATTGGTAATAAACTTCTTGACATCAAACCAACTATTGGTGAATATCAATCAGTTGTTCGAAACATTAGAAGAGAAGAAGTAGTATTAGCTCGACTCCGCTTAGGTCATACAAGAGTCACTCATTCATACTTACTACAAGGTGAAGAGCATCCTCAATGTGTTGGTTGCGACGCACCTTTCACTGTACGTCACTTCCTTTAGGAATGTGGCGATTTTGCACAAGTAAGAAATAATTGCTTCCATGTTAATAACATGAAAGAATTATTTCAAGATATACATATTGATAGTATTATGACATTTTTAAGACAAATAAATCTTTTTAACAAAATCTAATTGCTGTTTTTTAAAATCATGTTTTGTTTTACATTTGTATCAGACCATAATACAGATTATATTATGTTGTATTCTGTTCAGTTAAAGAACATGTACAGTTATCTGAATAGCTCTTTGAAACTGTCAGATATTGTACGTGGTCTCTCCTGTCAACAATCGTATTGCAACTTATTATCATAAAACAAACTCATCATCACCATTCCTTTTATTTTATCTTATAAATTTTTAACTTTTTCCATCCTCATCATGTTTAGTTAATACCGTCTGACGCTAATGACCCACAAGGGTTAATGCGTCGTTAAGCACCAAACAAACAAACAAACAAACAATGGTCCTGGTCACATGACCAAGATGGCCACCATGCCCATATATGGTAAAAACCATTTAAAAATCTTCTCCAGAACCAGAAGGCCGACGAACTTGGGACTTGGTATGTAGCATCGGGAATGTAGGGCCTACCAAGTTTGTTCAAATGTTGATCCTAGGATGACCTTGACCTACTTAACGTCAAGGTCAAATTTGCTTCCTAGTTGATTTTTTTGAAAACTACTGAAGCCAATGTCATTATTCTCACTTGATGATTTTTAATCTAATGTGACAATGGCTATAAATAAGTTCCAAAGGTCAAGGTTGATCTTTGACCTTTCAGTCAAGCCGCTCATATTGGGGTCCCATCAATATATTAAAACACGGTTTTCTCAGAAACCATTGGGCCAATTGAACTCAAATTTCATATGAAGACTCCTTACAATCAGTTAGCCAAAATTTATATAAATTGTTCAGGTCACTTGTCCAAGATGGCCACCATGCCCATATATGGTAAAACCATTAAAAATCTTCTTCTCCAGAACCAGAAGGCTGAAGGCCTTGGGACTTGGTATATAACATTATGGATGTTGGGCCTACGGAGTTTGTTCAAATGATGATCCTAGGTTGACCTTGACCTACTTAACATCAAGGTCAAATTTGCTTCCGATTGCATTTAAATGTGATTTTTTTTTTAATAGTTGATTTTTTTAATACTGTTGAAGCCAAAGTCATTATCCTCACTTGATATGTTAAACCTAATGAGACAATGACTATAAATAAGTTTCAAGGTCAAGGCCACTGCACCCATATATTTTAAAAAATACCTTTAAATATCTTATTCTCTGGAACAAAAGGCCAATGGCCTTGGGACTTGGTATGTAGCATTAGATATGTGGTCTCTACCAGGTTTGCACAAATGATGAATCTAGCTTGACCTACTTTATGGCAAGGTCAAATTTGATTCCTAATGCATTTGAATGGGAACAATCTTGAAATGTTCTTTTTTCTATGACTGTTTAAGCCGAAATCATAATACTTTCGAGAAATGTTTAACCATATGAGACAATGGCTTTATATAAGTACCAAATGTCAATCTGACCTGTGACCTTTTATCCAATGCCGCTCATTTGGACTGCCACATACCTATATAAACATTGGTTTGTCAGATATCACTAGTATTCATTTGATTGTTTTAAGTCACTTGATCAAAATGGCTGCAACCCTCATATATGGTAAAACAAAATATGCTTTATTATAAATTGTAGTTGACTTTGACCTGTTTTGACATAATTAAAGAGGTCATGTGAGCGCCTCAGGACCTTCAGGTCCTCTAGTTAAGCAATTGTTTTTGGAAAAAAAACAATTCATAAAAATCTAGTGGGTAAATACCAAATTGAACTGAAAGCTTATCTGGACCTCTGGTTGACCTTGACCTATTTAAACATTATAAAGGAGATCAGGTGAGCGCTTCAGGACCTTGGTCATCTAGTTTAAGTTCCCTAGGAAATTTACATAGGGTTCTGCCCACGCATAGATTTTCATTATATTATGCATAATGATTGCCTCACATATAACTATTCTATTTGCGATATAGTTTCTCACTTATTTTTTTTTATTTCGCAGTCAGTAACGTGTCTGGCTACAGATGCGTTTTTTATTTCGCAGTCGGTAACGTGTCTTGCTACAGATGCGTGTCTGACTGCAGATACAGGGGTTGCGAGTTTGATCCCGGTCCGGTCCCATACTTTCGTGGAGATTGATCATGAAATGATTTCTATGGTCATTCTCCTCCCTTCCGCTGATTCATTCAAGAAGGGTTGTTGTCAGTTACAAGCGAAAGTGTGTGCACGAATTACTGGTTAACCGCTAGTCCAAGCCTGCCCAGGAAAAAGTGTGGTTAGGTGAACTGACCGTCCCGCAATGACCATAGCTGTTGACTTGGGACGTAAAGCAACAAAACAAACAAACAAACTTACTTATTTACATGGTCAAAAATGAGATGTTATGTAATCGGGCATCTGATTATGTGGGAACCTTCAGTTTAAGCCGCCCATAGCTCTTCTGGTTTCATATATTGTGTTCTATTTATTTTAAAACTATCTAAGATCATCACTGATTAGATATGCATAAAACAAAAATCAGTTCTGTAAAGATAAATCAGAAAAAATGATTTTGTTTGGAATCGTCGCCAAATATCAGCTACATAGTATTTTTTAAACAATTTTGTTTTTAAATTAAGGCATGTTCCAGTTCTTGTCAACCTATGCATTTACTCTCAAATTAGACTACATGTATACATATATAGATGATATGCTAAAAATTTAAAGAAAATCAAAGACCGGTAACAAGTTGTCCTAGAACTTTGAATGTTACAAGTCCAAGTTCTCAGAAATGTAAAAAACACTGATTGTAGTTAATGAATAAGTGTTTGGTTAGTTTAAAAGCAAGTTTTTGTGTTTGGCTTCTTCTATATGTAAGATGGAATCTTAAATATTGTTAAAACTATTATAATAACATAAATACTGATCACTTAGGGGGAACTTCACCTTGTCCAACTCCTTATAGAACAGTAAACTATGAAAGTCTTAATAATACGGTTTCAATACCAGATTCACTCTAATAGAAATCCATTCTCCATAATTCATTCATTTCATTTGTGTCAGGGAATCGTTTATTTTATCATTTTTTGATCACCAACATGATAAAATAAATATTTAATAAATATTACAACCCTGTATAATCATATCCCACATCCTGCACAATTTCATAATTTTCAATAAATATGAATGGTGAGTTCATAGCTTGACAAGAGGTTTAGAAGAGACTTTCACAATGGTTTGTTAGCTCACCTGAGCCGAAGGCTCCGAGGTGAGCTATTAGTATACCAATGACTCCGGCGTCCGTCGTCCGTCCGTCGTCCGTCAACATTTTCAAACATCTTCTTCTCTGAAACCACTGGGCCAATTGAACTGAAATTTCATATGGAGACACCTTAGGATGGGGGAACTAAAGTTTGTTCAAATGGTCCTGGTCACATGACCAAGATGGCCGCCATGCCCATATATGGTAAAAACTCTTTAAAAATCTTCTTCTCCAGAACCAGAAGGTCAATGACCTTGGGACTTGGTATGTAGCATCAGGGATGTGGGGCCTACCAAGTTTGTTCAAATGATGATTCTGGGTTGACCTTGACCTACTTAACGTCAAGGTCAAATTTTCTTCCTAATGCATTTAAATGGGGAAATTTTTGAAAAGTTGATTTTTTGAAAAACCATTGAAGCCAAAGTCATTATTCACACTTGATATGTTTTATCTAGTGTGACAATGGCTATAAAGAAGTTCCAAAGGTCAAGGTTGAGATTTGACCTTTCAGACAAGGCCGCTCATATTGGAGTCCCATCAATATATTAAAACATAGTTTTCTCAGAAGCCATTGGGCCAATTGAACTCAAATTTCATATGAAGACTCCTTACAATAAGTTAGCCAAGATTTTATGCAAATTGTTTTGGTCACCTGACCAAGATGGCTGACATGCCCATATATGGTGAAAACCCTTTAAAAATCTTCTCCTCCAGAACCAGAAGGCCGGTGACCTTGGGACTTGGTATGTATCATTGGGGATGTGGGGCCTACCAAGTTTGTTCAAATGATGATCCTTGGTTGACCTTGACCTACTTAACGTCAAGGTCAAATTTTGCTTCCTAATGCATTTAAGTAGGATTTTTTTGGAAAAGTTGATTTTTTTAATACTGTTGAAGCCAAAGTCATTGTTCTTACTTGATATGTTAAGAGGCAATTCCAAAGGTCAAGGTTGACCTTTGACCTTTCAACCAAGGTCACTCATATTGGAGGCCCATCAATATATTAAAACACCATTATCTCAGAAACCACTTGGCCAATTGAACTCAAATTTTATATGGGGACTCCTTAAGTTGAGTGGAGTAAATTTGAACCAAATAGTAATGGTCACATTACTAACATGGCCACCACGCCCATATATGGTAAAAACTCTTTAAATCTCTTCTTCTCTGGAACCAATATGCCATTGGCTTTGGGACTTGGTATGTAGCATTGGGGATGTGGGCCCTACCAGGTTTGCACAAATGATGAATCTAGGTTGACCTTGACCTACTTTATGGCAAGGTCAAATTTGATTCCTAATGCATTTATATGGAGAAAATCTTAAAATGTTTATTTTTCTATAACTGTCAAAGCCGAATTCATAATAGTTAAACCTATTGAGACAATGGTTTTATATTAAGTACCAAATGTCAAGCTGACCTGTGACCTTTTATCCAAGGCCACTCATTTGGACTGCCACACACCTATCTTAACATCATTTTCTCAGAAATCACTGGGCTGTTTGATGGATTATTCATTAGATTGTTTAGGTCACTTGACCGAAATGGTTGCAACCCCCATATATGGTAAAACAAAATTTGTTCCATTATAAGCTGTGGTTGACCTTGACCTATTTTAACATTATTAAGGAGAACAGGTGAGCGCCTCAGGACCTTTAGGTCCTCTAGTTTGCATCTCTGTCTAGATTGGCTGTAAACGGCTGACCATAACAGGATCATTTTAAGTATTTGGTTTCTCACCAGGATGACTTCAACAACAGAAGTTCATTTTTAACTGCTAAGTTTTTAAAACAAGGTTTTAGATATCATAAAATTCGAAAATCATTTTCTAAATTCTCTCACAGACACTCAGAGTTAAATGTTAAATACAACATTGAGTTAAATCCTTTTGCAGCAAGGCATATCAGAACCTGTATTTTATGGTGATTTCGTTTATAAATTCAAAAGAATTGTTGGAAAACCTAATTTTAGTGAATAAAGGTTGGATATAACTTCGATGTCATGCGACAGTCTGGATGCCTGGTTTTAAACCCAATCACGGTGTATAGCTATGGTTTCCCCTTTAATTGTACGACGGTGGGTTAGGCCTCAGACTCTATGACGGCTCTAACGTAAAGCTTTAATCGGTTTGGTTGGTGCTGATACTTATCTGTAGCTGGGCCCACCGTGGCTCAACTTGAGCCTCTGACTAGCTGTGAGTCGTGAGCCCTTTCCTTTGTTTCATCAAAGTGTGTTAATTTGATTAGAGTGTTTCTCCGTGATGATACATTGCAATAGTTAGAAGGTTCCCATGCGAGCTGAACATTTCTTGTACTTCAACAATAGCAGAATCTAGGGCGAAGATTTGGTACCAGTAAAATGCATTTAAGCCTCCAGGTGGCTTAGGCTGCTGTCTGTCCTAAGGCGGTGGTTCTGTTTTTGTTGACTTGTTGTTTATTTTTACTCCCATTGCGGGAATCTGTAATTGTTCTATGTTTTGTTGTACGCTACTTTATGTCCATTCTAGTTTTGCAATCATCTTGATGGAGAAGAGAGAGCTGGTTGCTTTGCTTAGTTTGTCTTTCTGGTGCCTCATGATTGTTGTGTGGTTCTTCCTTGTGGTGTCATGGGTTTGTATGCAGTTTGTGAATGTGGTATTTCCTGATCATACTCACTATTTCGTTGAACGGATGAAATATGACTTAATTGAATTTAAACAAAAACACGCCTGTCCAGGTAAACAAGACTTTCCTTATCATAGCAGACTGTCTGACTACGGTTCGAATTCATGGCAGAGAGAGAGAGAGAGAGAGAGAGAGAGAGAGAGAGAGAGAAAGATGTTTGCAATATATCGGGTCAAATATTATTGCTTGTAAATTCATAAAAAGAAGAATATTTAATTGGATTTTTCGCTAATTAAATTTAGATTCTCTTCTTTTCACCCAAATTTCACATCATGAAACGCGCAGTTGATATCATTGATATGAGCATAAAGCATAATATTGAAGGCACATAAAAATAAGACCCCAATCTTTTTAAAACAAAATGTAAGGTTGTTAACTAAATACGACTAAATTTCGATTATTTTCAGCACGAAACATATTTCTTTTTGTATATGCAATGGTCTATTATACGAAATTTGATATCACATTTTCATTTGAGTGTTTGTGTCAGATTGAAATTGACCACATTTGACTTATACTTAAAGAATGCATGCCGAAGTAAAATAAATATTTGATATGGCCATGTAGATATTATGTTACTTATTACATGGGCAAAGCGACAGTCGTGTCTGTAAAGTAATAGTATCTGACAGTGTCTTTAAAGATGAATAGGTGTATGGTTTTAGATATACAGATTCGTTGGTGTGTTTAACAAAACCCACTGGACTTTGAAACCAGGTCAAACAATGATGAGAACAAAATGCTGTATAATAAAATGGGCCTCGTCGTGAGAAAACCTGTTAATGTTGCTTGCGAACAACAAAGACACAGACCAACCTGACCATCCACCCATGTCAATTGTTATATTCTCTTATTAGAGACATCCTCTGACTGGCTGAAACTAGCTTTCTCTGGTTGTGACAGTTCTTGATATCTACCCGTGATGAGCTAAATTTAGCCCAGAACAGGTAGACATCATGACAGACAGCTAAAATAGATTGAACTAAATTTAGCCCAGGACAGGTAGACATCAAGTAATTTTCACTGCTGCCTGACAGCTGAAATAGATATTGGAAAAATTGAATCACAGAAATTATGTAAATCACAGTCAAATGTTTTGAATTAAGAATTTGTTCATTTTATGAGAACAGTAATTTAAAAAATGCATTTCTTTTGCACATCTCATAAGAGTTTCAGAAACTTGAAAAGCAATTGTTGAAAAATCTTGTTTTCGACGCACTAGGATCTGACTTGATTAAATTTATAAATATAAAAAGACTTTATATAAAACTAGGAAAAGAAAGGCAAACAGTGTTAACTCTCGAAAGTGATGTTCGCCCCAGCTTCACCTCGGTGAATATAACTATTCTCAGGTTGACAAATCCTGGTGTTAACCTCAAAAGAATGCATCAATTGTATGTTGCTGTCTGGTAATATTTTAATTTACTACATGCAAAATATCGTCTCTGTAGCTAAGTAGGCTGGTTTAAGTATTACCTTGTCTCATACCACGAGAGCAAGGTTGCTCATCACGAGGCCCAAATGTACATTCGTATCAATTACATATCATGTGATAGATATATATGTATCAGTGTTGAAAACAATAAGACTCTCAGATGACAGAAGCTATAGAGTTTCACAATGACATGGACATTCATACAATCCACGTGCAACTCGGGCTAAGGGGATTTTTGTTTATCTCACTAAACGCTGTATCATGTTTAAACATTTATATTGGTCCGAAATGGATACATTGCCTTTTGTTGTGAAAAGGGTTTTTTTCTAAAAGAATTTTGAAATTTGACTATTAGTCCAATAGCAAAATTTAGCTCCCTCTACCATACGGTTATGATCGTATGTGATCGCACCAATAGTTGTTGTAGAAGTCATGAGAGTTGTACATTCGCCACACAGAGACAACTCACCAACGCACGGGATGCAACGCATTCAGTTTTAGTGGTCTTTTTTCACTGTGTTTTTTTCCATATGAAATGGTTTTAATGAGTGTTGTCATATATGGTGCAGTGCACGATCATGTGGAGACTGTATTTGGGCTTTGTAAGCAGCTAACAGGATATGATTTTTTTTCTATAATATTAGTGGTGCCCTCAGCAGTTTTCCAGGCATCACTCAAATTTCAGTTATATTAGCAGTATAACATAACAAAACACAGTCGCAACATCACTCTGTATAGTATACCAGTCACTCCGTTGTCCGTCCGTCCGTCTTCTGTCGTCCGTCCGTCAACATTTTCAAACATCTTCTCCTCTGAAACCACTGGGCCAATTAAACTCAAATTTCATATGGAGACTCCTTAGGACGCGGGAACAAAAGTTTGTTCAAATGGTCCTGGTCACATGACCAAGATGGCCGCCATGCCCATATATGGTAAAAACCCTTTAAAAATCTTCTTCTCCAGAACCAGAAGGCTGATGACCTTGGGACTTGGTATGTAGCATTGGGGGTGTTGGGCCTACCAAGTTTGTTCAAATAATGATCCTAGGTTGACCTTGACCTACTTAACATCAAGGTCAAATTTGCTTCCTAATGCAAATACTGTTGAAGCCAAAGTTATTATTCTTACTTGATATGTTTAGCCTAATGAGACAATGGCTATAAATAAGTATCAAAGGTCAAGGTTGACCTTTGTCCTATCAGCCAACGTCACTCATATTGTAGTCCAATCAATATATTAAAACTTAGTTTTCTCACAAACCATTGGCCCAATTGAACTCAAATTTCATGTGGAGACTCCTTATAACAAGATAGCCAAAATTTATTCAAAACGTTAAGGTCACATGTCTAAGATGGCCGCCACACCCATAATTGGTAAAAACCCTTTAAAAGTCTTCTTCTCCAGAATCAGAAGGCTAATGACCTTGGGACTTGGTATGTAGCATTGGGGGTGTTGGGCCTACCAAGTTTGTTCAAATAATGATAGGTTGACCTTGACCTACTTAACATCAAGGTCAAATTTGCTTCCTAATGCATTAACATGGGATTTTTTTTTTGAAAAGTTGATTTTTTGAATACTGTTGAAGCCAAAATCATTATTCTTACTTGATATGCTTAGCCAAATGAGACAATGGCTATAAATAAGTTTCAAAGGTCAAGGTTGACCTTTGCCCTTTCAGCCAAGGTCGCTCATATTGTGATCCAATCAATATATTAAAACTAAGTTTTCTCACAAACCTTTGGCCCAATTGAAGTAAGTAAGGTTGCAAAGATCAGGAATCGATACAATCAAGTACCACACCTGACCCAGGATACCAATGGGAAAGTGACAAACTCACAGAAGACACCACAAACGAGAGCCAAGAGGTCAGCCCTTTCCCAGCAGGTGACCACAAAGCACATATAAACAGACGCGCACAAAACATAGCAAACACAAGACAGAACAAAAACATAAAAGATCCACAAAAGAAGTACCGCCTTGGAACGGTCAGTAAAATATTTTACTGGAGGGCTTAAACTGGTTTAACGGCGCCAACCTCGCCCTTAATTCAGATGTGGATCAAGACACATAGATATTTGGTTTGCATGAAAGACCCCTAACTTATCAATGCATCATCTCCTAAAACATATAAATCAAGATAAAACAAGGAGATAAAGCAAGGATAAGGACTCAACAGTAAATTAAACTGAATACCGGAGCAAAAGAAATCCAACAGGTAAACCCCGGTGGGCCCGACAAACAGCCAAAGCATCAGGCCCCTACCATCTCATCAATAAACATATAATATTGAAAAACATTTTACACCAAATATTCCAGCTTGGTGTATGAAACCACCTGAAATACTTTTTGATTTACATTCCGGGAAAAAATCTGAATCAAATTCACACATATTGAAAGATGATTTCAGAAAAATGCAGTCGTTATAAGAATTACCAACAAAATACTGATGGGTCAAAGGAAGACTCAAAGGTTGGTTGTGCTGTTATATCAGACAACCATAGTAATATGCAACGTATACCTGACGATTCATCAATTTTCACTTCTGAAGCCAAAGCAATTGATCTAGCTTTAGATTTCATCACCACTTATAATGCTAACAATAAATTTATTATATTTTCTGACTCGCTTTCTGTATTGAAAGCAATGAACCATACCAGTTCAAAGAATCCACAGATTCAGAAACTTTTAGAAAAATGTCATGAGCTTTTAGCTTATAAAGAAATTGCTCTCTGTTGGATTCCTAGTCATATAGGTAGCCAAGGGAATGAGATAGTAGATAAGCAAGCAAAAACATCGCTTTCATTAGAACCAACTTCTTTTAAAATTCCATTTTCCAATTTTAAGCCATCTATCAATAAATATATCTTGGAAGAATGGCAAACTTCATGGAATAACAGCATTGGTAATAAACTTCTTGACATCAAACCAACTATTGGTGAATATCAATCAATTGTTCGAAACATTAGAAGAGAAGAAGTAGTTTTAGCTCGACTCCGCTTAGGTCATACAAGAGTCACTCATTCATACTTACTACAAGGTGAAGAGCTGCCACAATGTGTTGGTTGCGACGCACCATTCACTGTACGTCACTTCCTTTTGGAGTGTGGCGATTTTGCACAAGTAAGAAATAATTGCTTCCATGTTGATAACATGAAAGAATTATTTCAAGATATACATATTGATAGTATTATGACATTTTTAAGACAAATAAATCTTTTTAACAAAATCTAATTGCTATTTTTAAAATCACGTTTTGTTTTACATTTATATCAGACCATAATACAGATTTTTTTAATGTTGTATTCTGTTCAGTTAAAGAACATGTACAGTTATCTGAATAGCTCTTTGAAACTGTCAGATATTGTACGTGGTCTCTCCTGTCAACAATCGTATTGCAACTAATTATCATTATACAAACTCATCATCATCTTTCGTTTTATTTTATCTTATAAATTTTTACTTTTTCCATCTTCATTATGTTTAGTTTAATACCGTCTGACGATAATGACCCACAAGGGATGATGCGTCGTAAAAAAAAAAACAAACAAAACAAACAAATTCAGAAATAACTGGTCCCAGGACAAAACTAGTCTCAAACATGAATGTCAAAAAATGACCTACATGTATCTAATGTTTTTCCTGCACTTTTATCGGTTTCAAAAAATCTGAAAACTTTGCCAGTATACAGTAGATTTTGTAGGCAATGCCATAGGTTGACAAGGACAGGAACATAGAATTCGTAGACGCAATTTGGCATACAAATGAATTTCACATATACTTTTAGGAAAATTTTAACTTTAAAATTTCGTAAAAAAATGTGTGCATAAGCCAATACAGTATCAAAGCAATCCATATAGAGTCCTTTCACTATTCTAGCTTAACCTGGGCGAGATCCGATAAAACTGATGTTTAAAATTGACAAAATATTAGACAGGTGTCATCGAAAAAAATGGAGTATTCCTGAGACCTAAAAGTCACTATTGAAATAAATAAATGCATTTTTATAGTTGGTAGTCATAGGTATTCACCATGTAAAACTAGATGAAAATTCATGCATGTGCGCATATGAGACCCCCCCCCTTCAATGATTTTCTGTCCTCTAACCAATGGATGGAATTTCATAGTTTGCAGGATGATCCCCTGAAGAGTTGACATATTCTGGCAGGTCTGCGCGATAAGCGTGTACCTGTAACCGCTGTGCGGCTTTGTCCGTATGGGGATCGTGCGATGCTATCTGTGACCTGTCTATTTAGAATGATGTAAAATAATCGTGGAGGCCTTTGCGTTCGTGACTCCATACGATAATCCTTACGATTGCCGGCTGCCCGTTTCGGAGACCGCGTGGAAAAGGTGATATATCATCTTACGGGTCGCAGGCCAAATGTATACTTAAGGAATAAAGAAACGCAACAGACGGAAACATAATTTTTGCGTGTTTAAGTTAAGGTGTGGTGAAATCTCTTTTGAAAATGTTTAATTGAGTATTAATAACACGTGATGAAATACCAAAACGTCATTTTACATGTAACAATAGGTTTTACACTACAAGATGAAAACATATGAAAATGTGACGTGAACGTCAGATCGAAGATGACGAGACCTAGTCTTTTCCCTGCTTGGTTGCATGGCGTCGACTCGACAATGTGCAAATCAAGCAAACGTCCTATCATGTCGCAATACAGTCAAGTACGAGGGGCATTTGGAAAGTTCTTAGCATGGTCTTTTATCTCAGTAACCGATTTACAAACCCTATCATGTTTGGTATCATTTTAAAGAGCTATCTTTCTTCTATGTTATGGCTTAAATTTCACGAGGATATTATATTGCAGACACGAAAAATACCATTGTGAATACATGTTCTGTATGTATACTGGAAAACGCAAAATTTCAGTAGAAAATATATCATTTTACCTTTTGAAAAGTGTGCAGAAAATTAACATTAGTTCATGAAATTAGATAATTTTGTACCATTTTGTAGTCCACAATCTGGTACAGTTATTATACAATTGATGACCGAGTTGGATGTTTCTAATAACTATATATTGGAACAACAATACCTAAACCGTTTAGAAAGCAAAGCAGTGCGCTAGTTTTTTCGACTAAAAATCGCATGTCACAATGCACATATTTTAAAAATATATAACCGACAGTAGTTTAAAATTGCTGTGCATTGGTATTTTTGGCAAGCACAGTTTATGCTCTTAGTATTGAAACCAAAATAAATTTTGTAAACTAGAACAAAGGGAAGATAACTCGTATAATCTTTCCAAGGGGCAGAGTAATTTAGCTATAAGTTGACGTTCTGACTCATTTAAATTGAAAACCGTGGCAAACAAAAAAAAATAAAATACCTTGAGAGTAGAAATCAATCTATTCCATGATGATTAACGTGATACCATTAGAATTTCTTGTGACATCGACAAATTGTGAGGGGTTAAGTTACCCCACCCACTTCTGTGAAAGTAGGGGTAGTGTTATTAGGAATAATTTTCTTGAATACAGAACTTAACAAGCCACACTTTTTACGCGACGAAATGATTTTTATGCATTGTTTGCTACAAATAAAGCAAAACATATACTCAGTGGGCATTTTTCGTGCTCCTGTAGTGGCACAATTTATAGTAAAAGTATAAAAAAAAATCGAAAAAAGTCCCATTTTTGAAAGTTTACCATTTCTCTATTAGTCAACATTTTCCAAATGTAAAGATGGTAGTCGTGCAAGAAGTGATTGCATGATATATTCTAATTAAAAAAAGTTGGCACCGACTCGTTAATATGTCAAATCATGATCGCAAACAAGGTCCCCTAATTTTCCTACGCTTTTTTCTAAGTATTTTGCTTAAAATTTCCGCCAGTATATAAACCCCTACTCACTTTGAGCATGCGCTGCACGTGCACGCCGAGACCTTTTTCGACAAAAATCAAACCATCAAGTAGCCGTTGAATTCTAGTTTCTAAAAATGTATTATTTGATAGTATTTTATCAACGCATTGTTCAGTTATGATCCCATGCTAAGAACTTTCCAAATGACCCTCGTATTGCGTTAAAACAGACTACTTTAATGGCAGGATATCCAATGGCAGTGAATAAACGATTAACGTCACTTAGAGCCGTCGGGTTTGGGTCGCTGGTGCTTATACGGGGTAAGATAAACCTAGCGACATCAGCGTATGATATTTGGGCAAAAACTGACGTTTCAGATACCGTAGAAATACGCTAGCAGGGTGTTTATCTTGGCGTTAATCAAACAAAGCACTTCATAATGCAAATGAAAACACCTGTTTATATGCCGAAAGTGAACACTTTACTTACTTAATGTAACTTAAACTTTGTCTCTGGACCATTTTCTCATTGAAAAAAAAAAACGCGTAAACATGGAAATCATCAAAATGTCACTATTATGACGTTAGAATTGACGTTTTTTTGACATCTTAAGAGCTCGAGTCATAATTCTTGAAGAAAACGTCATTGTAATGAATAAAGCTCAGATTAGAATTTTTACGCGTTTATCGCAGTTATCAGAGTTGACGTTAATGACGTTAAGCCGTTTCAGGTTGCCAGCTGATCATTTCCATGATCCGCAATCTATGCCAAGAAAAAAAATGGTTGTCGATTCAAATTGTGCTTTTTGACCATGTTTCAATAGTTTACTACTGGGGTTAGGCTAGTTACGCGCATACCAGCATGATTACGTAATCGGTAAATACGTTTTGACGCATACATACTGCTCTAATGAATTAATATCATTTTCACTAAAACTTGCGTACAATGAATAGAAGTGTTTGTTGCGTTTCTTTATTCCTTAAGTATATAATGATCCTTGTTTGTCAACTTATAAAATTTTTATTTCGCCCGTCCGATGTGAGTAAATGAGATTCTTTACGTCCTAGCAAACATTTTGTCAGCCATGTCGGGACGGGCCTTCCTTGATTGACTCCATTACTAAGCAGAGAGACGATCTTGTGTCTTGCTCAAGGACACGATGAGGTAAATAAGTACAATGTAAATAGGAGAAGATATAATGCCTTCAATGTTTACCGTCGTGAGTTGGCTCCCGGTACCGTTAGTTTAACAGGTGACAGGGCCCAGGGCGACGACAGTAAACATTGGGCTTACAGTACCGCATCGCTGGGTTTACCCTATGAAGATATTGCGAAATGCTGAAAATGAGCGTTATCGCAAGAACCTGTATTTTAGCCTGCTCAACGACGAATCTAGAATCTTTATATTTTGCTGGTAGTAAGTGTAGTAATCATACTTTCAAGGAAGCGAATAACAAAGGCGATGACCAGACTGCGCGGATGCGCAGGCTGGTCTGCACCTTTGTTCTGCGCATACAACAAAATCAGGTCTTCTCGCGACGGTACCTAAAATAATATATGGGTCTCGACGCGAGAAAACCTGTCTTCTGGGGTTTGTGAACAACACAGGCGCAGACCAGCCTGCGCATCCGCGCAGTCTGATCAGCGCCTTTGTTATTCGCTCTTTGGAAAGTACCATATATAAGCTTACTACAAGCGAAATCTCAATTTTCTAGCTAGTCTCTGTAGCTGAGGAGACTGGTTTGAGTCACGCTTTGTCGGAAACCCCGAAGACAGGTTTTCTCACGACGAGGCCCATATTATATTGACACTACAAAACCAGCCCAATCATGTCTACTTATCTACAGAGACTAGCTAGAAAATTAAATTTGCCAGCAAGGTAAGGCATTAGACTACGCGGCAAAAGTGCTGACCAGACGGCTGCACAGTCTGGCCAGCACCTTTGATGTTCGCATGCATGCCACAATAAAAGGCTTTCTCGCGACGAGGTTCAACAAAACTTATCTTTAAGTATACGGAAAAAAAACTTTATTTATTTGCAGCACATGCCTCTATCACAGTATGTAAACTGAAATAAACATCCTGTACCTTTTCCTCCTAGCTCAGGCCGTATAAACATGAATTTCAGCGCTCGTGCGTAACCAGTAGTCGGAAAATTTGTGTATTTATAGCGCTGTACACGTATCGATTTCCATTGTTACGGTTACAGATAGGACACAATCGAACAAGGTAAGTTATGCTTGTTTTACTAAATTCTTACGTTTGATTCCATAATTTTAGCGGTTTACTCCTACGCATTTCGCTTTTTATATATCGAACCTGCTTGGTAATAGTGCCGTTTTGTCCTGAAAATGAACTTAAATGTCAGTTTGCATTGTTTTGATGTAATAGGGAGTCACATGTTTACATGATTGTATGGTTCTAATTGTTAAAGTTTTTTAGATCTGTGAAAAAAATCAACCTAAATAGATGGCCCCTCACAATTGCAGCTATACCACCAACTCAAACATCTGAGCCAATTGCTATACCACTAACTTGTGCGTAACTATACCACTTACTCGATTGACAGACTATTTTAAAACGACTAAAAGTCACGAACAAAATGTTTATTCCTTCGTAAATGGTTTGTATATGTTCCAAAATATTTTTGACAGAAAGCATGCCTCTTTTTAAGCAATATTAATTGAGTTGACTGCACTATCATGGTTTATGGACTACCAGAGGGAGAAATTCTGGACAGCCAGTTTGACATAGCCTTCGCCTGTGGCTCTGGCCATCCAGACTCTGATTTTTAACGTAATGACCTAGGTGTTATTCCAAACATTGTTACATAGGTTTACGTGATAATATACACTAATATAGGGATTAAACATTTCTTTGCATGAATTAACGTTAGTCATGGCCTGAGAGACGTTACATACTGAGGACAAAGCCTGACGTTTTGGACGTCTCACGGGGGACCCGAGGGACGCAAAGTCCACTGAAACATCGTTATTATCGTTATAATTGCGTTGATTTAATAATATATTCAACCAGATTTACCAAACTATAATTTGGCACTATTAATTGTCACAGTTTGTGGTTGGACGTTTTTATTAATATTCATGTTTCATGACCAAAAGGTAAGTTTGTATGACAAAAATGCCACAATCACATACTCTGCAGACCAACCCACGGCTTCGTTCATAGGTGTCAGCTAGGGAACAGTGGATTAACAGCACGTGAATGGCCTCGTTAAAAAATAGATTGTGCTGGTTGAACCATGACTATTAAATATATATGCAGCACGGATTTTATAACGCAGAGTAAGATGTATTATGCCATTTCATGAGTCATTGAACTACTGCTAAATTTCGATCTTAGACTAATGTAGCAATGTCTGGTGGCCCTCTTCATAAATGAAGCCACTCAAGTCCGAGGGGTGCAAACTGGCCCCGCCTTGGGGATCAAGCTTTTCCATAGACTTGTAATGAAAAAAACTTTTAAATTTCTTCTTAAACCAGGAGACCTTCAGCTTATACGTTTAGTATGTAACAATGTCTAGTAGTTCCCTACATAGATCCTGCACAGTTTTCAGTTACTTGCTTAAACAGCATGGTGTGTATGTACACATTATTTGTGGTCCCTTCACGATTCGTGTCACCTGGGTAAAACGTGTGTATGCCTGTCCATTTGTCCATATGTGTTATGCTCCTAAACCGCGGAACCGAATTCAGTCAAATTGCATGTGTAATCAACTGCCTGTAATGTGCACGGCCCATGGTGAAAGTAAAATAATCACTGTCAGGTACCAGACGGAATATGTGGAACACAAATTGGACGAGCAAACGGACTCACACAGTGGTTATAGTGCCCATCTGCGAGTTGTGCAAAAGTCTTTGAATAAATAATTGTTATTGATTAAAATGTATTGCGATTTACATTTGTTTTCAATCTAACACATACTTTGTGTTTTCCGGCAGTTTTCTAAGTTTTTGATTCCAAATGGTTCAAGAGTTATGAGCATTTTAACTAACAGGCCACGACCGGTCAGTCTGATTATATTATTATATTATATTATATTATATTATATTATATTATATTATACCTCTTGACATAAATTTTGACGTTTAAACTCCAGTGTTGGCAGGGGGGAGTCTGCTGGCAAAATATTTCCTACCATGTTGCTGCATTTGTGATTCTTCTTTAATTTGATATGCAACAGGACCATGTTCTGAACAAGTTGAATTTTGACCTATTGACCCCAAGGGTTGGGTGGGGGGGGGGGGGGGGGGGTCTGCCGGCAAAATATTTGCTACCATTTTGCTGCATTGGTGATATACTTAAATTTAATATGCAATATGTTTATGTTTTGAAAAAGTTGTATTTTGACACTTAGACCCCCAGTGTTGGCGGGGAGGGGGGGGGGTCTGCTGGCAAAATATTCCCTATTATGTTGCTGCATGTGTGATTCCTTTTAATTTGATATGCAACATGACCATATTCTGAAGAAGTTGAATTTTGAGCTTTAGATCCCACCACCTAAGTCCACCCAGGGGATCCGATCGATGCCTTTGATCTAAAATCACATTTGATATGTTTCATAATTATTTTACTTCTGTCTGCATGCGACAATTCAGTAAAAATGTTGACAACTGACTGAGTACTTGTAAAATTTAAATATTTTACATTTGACCCCACCTAAGGGGTCTAGGGTTGGGGTAAATATTTAATCACTGTCATGTTTATCTACAGGCACTGGGTAACCATGGCCTATAGTGAGAAGTTTTCAGATATAATAGTTTTGGAGAAATGTGAATTTTATTCCACAAAAAAAAAATATAGCTTTGGCATTTGCCTAAACCTAAGTCAAAACAGGGCCATAACTCAGTAAACAAATTGTGATTGATCTCCAAATTCGAACTTGACCTGTATTCTATGATGCTTTAGCCTTCATTAAAACTTGAATGAAATAGTTGCATCCCTTGAAAAGTTTTTTGATCAAAACCCACAATTTAGCCGCAATCTAAGTATAAACGGGGTCATAACTAAGTCAAAATTTTGCGGATTATCAACCTTTCAAACTTGATCTGTATTTAATGATGGTTGACATTTCTGTAAAGTTTGAATGGAATTGATGGATCCCTTCAAAAGTTATCGATCAGAAACCAAAAGTGTTACAACGTGGACAACTCAGAAGACGACGATGACCACCTAGACATGATCCATATGTGACCACCATGATTTGCAGGCGACACAAAAAATGTACATTTTGTGATGAAACTAGGAATTTTATTGGATTTAAAAAATTATAGGAAGTTAATTAAAATTTTATAAATAGCAGCCTCCATTGACTTATGATTGTGACCTTGACCTTTATGGGGTGCCCTTTCAGTATTTATTCCTTATTTATTGATATCCAAAATTCATTTAAGGATATCCATAAATAAATTTTGGATATCCATTAATCATTTTTGGATATCCATAAATCATTTTTGGATATCCATAAATCATTTTGGGATATATATAAATCATTTTTGATATCCAAAAATCAGTTGAATATTGGATAGCCATACATCGATTTATGGATATCCAAAAATGAATTATGGATATCCATAAATACAAACTGATTTTAGGACATCCATAATTCATTCATGGATATCCTAAAATGAATTTTTGGATATCCTTAAATGAATTAAGGATGTCCATAAATGATTTATATCCAATATTCAATGGATATCCAAAAATGATTTATGGATATCAAAAATGATTTATGGATATCCACAAAAGATTTATGAATATCCATTATTATTTATGGATATCCATAAATGAATTATGGATATCCATTTATGATTTTTGGATATCCATAATAGAATTATGGATATTTATTTAAGGATATCCATATTTCATTTAAGGATATCCATAAATAAATTTTGGATATCCTTAAATCATTATGGATATCCATAAATCATTTTTGGATATCCATAATTCATTTTTGGATATCCATTGATCAGTTGAATATTGGATAGCCATAAATCGATGTATGGATATCCAAAAATGAATTATGGATATCCATAAATACAAACTAATTTTAGGATATTCATAATTCATTTTTGGATATCCGTAAATGATTTTTGGATATCCTAAAATGAATTTAGGATATCCATAAATGATTTTTGGATATCCATAAATGATTTTTGGATATCCTTAAATGAATTATGGATATCCATAAATGATTTATGGATATCCATAATTATTTATGGATATCCATAAATGAATAATGGATATCCATAAATGATTTTGGGATATCCATAAATGAATTATGGATACCCATAAATGAATTATGGATATCCATCAATAAGTAATAAATACTAAAACGGCGCCCCATAGACCTTGAGTCTGCATAGTTAAGCTATTGGTTTTGCATACCATTTTAGTAGGATCAACATTTCACCAAGTTTGATAAAGATCTTTCAAATAGTTCAGGAGAGCTGGAAAGGACAAGGACGTGTTATGGACAAATGGGTGGATGAATTAATAGATAGATGGGCACATGATGTCCAATTTCATAATGCACTCTCCAAATTGCGGTTGGGATTAGAAAGACACTCTACAGCTGTCCGAACGGTATTTAATATTCTGTATCAGTAAACAATATCATCATACAATTCTTAATTTGTTTCATGAAAAAAATCACCAATGGGTATCATCAAAGAACAGGCCAGCTCATGAGATTTTGACACTACCACATATATGTAAATGCATTATTTGAGTGTAAATCTGTAGCTATCTTCAGGGGGTTGGCAGCCTTTGTCTAATATACACCCTTCCTATGTGATTATGTGTCCTTCAGCAAAGGCTTTATCCACTAATAAGTACTGGTTCAACAGGGGAAGACAGGAAATCGTTCAGACATGACTGATTTGTTAATTGATACCTCAAGCACCAAAACAAACTTTACTTGTGAGTGTAAAAGATGAATATCATTGGCGAGACTGTGGGAATGGAAGGCTTGTCTCAATCATCGCTACTTAGATGCATGAAAATAATAAACTCTCTTGAAATTATAATTAGATGAAAGCTTTTAATTCGTTTTTGAGAGCTAAATGATGTACATGGGCCTGTTATTTTATTTTCTAAATCAATGAAAACACTGGAATGCGTCTTGAGATTATAAAGATGGAATTTATAACTGTATGAGCATGAAATCAGATTTAGCTTCATCCAGTTAGCGGTACAGTAACTTCATCATGCATCCAAGTTAGTGGTGCAGTGTGAGCGCAGTTGTTGGTATAGTATTTGTATCGTCATTTGACACCATTTTAAACATTTTTAAGCATAATTTGTAAAGATCTCATAATAATCCTTTGGGTGGAGGGCAAAACTATTCATCTACGGACTCTTGATGAAAAGGATTGACAGCAACCTGCGTTTTCGTTGACGATAACGCCTGATCTAATAAGCTGGGTTGAATGCAAACTCAAAACACAGCACGGAGGATTTTGTTATACAAGGTTAAATGGGGATAAAAACAAGAGAATACACAATTAACTTACCACACGTATGCGACAGTCGCTAAATCATGATAGCTGGTCCAAAAAAATCGGCATAAAACCTCAAATCGGCACGATTACCGACTACTGGTTACGCACGAGCGCTGAAATTCATGTTTAAACGGCCTGAGCTAGGAGGAAAGGTACAGGATGTTTATTTCAGTTTACATACTGTGTCTATCATATGACTGCTATGTCAATGCTAAAAATATCTCTCCGGTTCTATACTGAAGGACATTACTTGAACATGGAATTTAAATCCCGGACTTTATCATGTTTATACCAATCGAAAATTAACAGTCCTAGAATACGATATAAGCAAATTCTAGACTAGCGACCGGCCCCTTATGGGCCGTTCCAAAAGAAAAAACAAAGGTAAATGTGCAGTTGGTTCACACATCCATGACGACCCGACGAATAGTCGTGCATTTTAACATTAATCGCAGTAGCCCTGTCAAATGTTTTAACGACTCAAAGGATTTCAATGTACAACCGCATGTAACATACACAATATGGAAACTGTACACATTTTGCGTTTCACTGCAATTTTGCACAGGTTTCAGATTCTGCACATACTTGCGATTGCGACAGCAAACTCTAATTATCGCATACCTTTATACATGTATGTGTAAAACCGCGGAACTGCAGAAAAAATACATTCCTTGCGACTACAACAGCAAAAGTACAAGGTGTAAACCTTCTGGAACTGCAACATGTTCAAATGCGTAGACAGAACGCTGGAAAAACGCACATCAAGGGAGACTACTGTATCAAGCAATGTTTCTCTACAATTACGTCCGTTTTCAAAATGGGAACTTCTCTTAAAGGAAAGAATTTGCTCCCAGAGGAAGCAAATTCTTTCCTTTAATAGCAGTTCCTTAAGGTATGAAAAATCACTTTTACCACATAATGTGAGCCTATTTTTATTACGCATGTGCGTATACTGCGTATTGTGAGCTAGTATACGCCAATGATGTTTTTACACTCCCAGCATTTGCGACATTTAAGTGCAAATGCATGCTGGTACATTAACAGATTATTGTATGGCTTTGCGTCTGTAAGGGCGATAATTCAATCGCTAAAGCTCGTGGACAGACGCACACACCAAGCAATAACATGCGCATCACATACATGTACTTTTAGATGGTTAACGATCCCGTCAAATGCAGAATTTTTTTTTCTTTATATTCCCTGCGAGTTCGACAGAAAATATAATCACCATATGTTTTTTAAGGTTAACAACCGCGGCAGATGTACATGTTTTAAACATAAAAACTGTGCAATTTTGCACAGAATACATATTTTGTACAATCACGTGAATGTATATGAACAATCACAGGCACCTGTTTTGCACTATGCTTACGGAAAACGACCCAAATAATTTGATCCCAGTGATGAGGCAGTTTTCATCGATTATTCTTGCAGAAAAAGTCGCATTTTGACGAGAAACGCAATCCGCACTTTTTAGCACCAACATGTGTCAAGGTGTAAAGCACCCAGCAATTGTATTCAAAAAGTCATGTTTAGAATGTGCGAATTACGTTTAAGCGGAAATCATACGCTCATTTGCCTTATGTTTCTACGCCCTTTCGTGAGAAAAAAATTCTGCTCTTTCGTATTCAATACGTTAATCTCCCTATGACTCACGAGAATAGCCGATCAACTTAACATGGATAAGTTTCAGTAATATTCTGTAAAATAAATAGAGGATCTTACATGAGTGCTCATGTTTTATTAAATTTATTAAACGAGTTGGGGAAAAGAGATAAAATGCGAGGCTTGCCGAGCATTTTATCTCTTTTTCGCAAGGAGATTAATAAATTCAATAATACAAGAACACGAATGTGAGATTCTATTTATCATATGATATTAAGATAACTTTGAAGTCTCATTTCTGACGTAAATACGTTATGTACGCAACGTTGTTATGGACGTCATAACGTTTCCCGTCAATCTATAAACCACTAGTGGTTTATCGATTTTATTGCATGGTGTTATTTCACTCTCAGACGCGACGTCATATGATAAAATAAGAAAATCCATAAAATTAATGGACAAAATCAAGAGATAATAATACTTTCCCTAAAGCCACAGTAAACAACATGCAAGGGCGTAGACAGATGGCATGTCAAAGGGGTACTACCGTTAGGTACTATGCCAAATGCGTCCCTTTTTAAAAATAGGGACTTCTCTTACAGGAACGAATGTGCTCTTACAGACCATAAGGAACGGCTTTTAAAAGAACGAATTCGCTCCCTAGCGAATTCGTTCCTTTAAAAGCAGTTCCTTATGGTATGCGAGAAAAGTGAGTCTACATCAGATTGCTGCAATTATCATTAGGCACATACGAGGGTTAGTCAAAAATAACTGAGCCCTATCTTATAACATTTACTTCAAGTAAAATGGACACATATTTCAATGTTATTTCTTCGCAGTTATATTTCATCCATTCAATAACCTAATTTATATCTGTTGGTAGGCTTTATATACTGGTTGCTAGGCAACCGAACATGACCTGTCGAACGGGTGCGTTCACGCTGTGATATATCAATATCTAAGCGTTGCCATGGAAACGATAATGTCAATGTAATGCTGCATTCA
Organism: Loripinus fragilis; assembly: GCA_964019695.1. Lineage (NCBI taxonomy): Eukaryota > Metazoa > Mollusca > Bivalvia > Lucinida > Lucinidae > Loripinus > Loripinus fragilis. The sequence goes on along the minus strand of OZ026528.1, from coordinate 78,794,631 downwards.
CTGTCGTTCGATACCTATTACATGTACCTACTCAGTGCCACAAAAAAGAAAACAACTGACCCCAAATTATAGATGCTGTGGTAGTTTGATTTCAGAATTTAGCATTTTTTTACGTGCCACAAATCCTATAATTTACTCCACCCACATTCATATTAACACAATTTTAAAAGAAAACATAAAATAATTGCCTAATAATGCTTATGCAGTACTGCATACACAAACAAAGCCACAGAAATATTAAAATCCTTGTTTGGAATAAATGATTCTGTTTCCATGGCACCACAATCATCATGTATTTGAAAATTTGTGAAATTTTGACTTATTTTGTTGCTAGGCAACGCATGCAATCAGTGTTCACCCAAACATTTACGAACTAAATATAATGAAAGGACAATATGACATATGTTATTCAAATAAATGTCAAATGTGTCTTTCTCAGAGACAATCAAGCCCACAAGCTTTTTAAAGACATACTGTATATTCCTGGTGGCCGAGATCGTGAACGCATTGCTCTGACTGACCATCATAAGTTGCCTAGCAACCATAACAGAAGCTTCACCGGGGTAATTATTTTGGGTCAAAACGTCTATGACATGTTATACTTATAAAAGAAAATCACATTTCTTGTCTACAATGTGAGGCTAAGATATAATGAGGTAGGGCTCAGTTATTTTTGACTAACCCTCGTACATGTATTATGTATTGCAAATGCGTACTGTGCGTAATATGAGCTACGTATATGACATGCTCAGCTATGCCTATTTACTGAGGCAAGACTACAATTCCCCGATAGCCTAGTGGATAGTCAGCCTAGTGGATAGACGAGTATTTTGGAGCACAGTGGCTCAGTGGTAGAGTGCTTGACTCGAGACCGAAGGGCCGCGGGTTCGAGCCTCACCGGCGTCACTGCGTTGTGGTCCTTGAGCAAGACACATTTATCCTAGCTTAGTACTGGTTCAACCCAGGAAGACCCGTCCCGCATAACTGAAAGATTGTTGAGTGGACGTAAAGAATCAAATCAAACAAAAACAAACAAAAAGCAAGACTACAGGTACTCAGCCTCCACTTTGTATGTGAGCAATGAATTATGCAGAGGTTCGCCATCAGCGATACTTTTGTCCATCTGTATAGTCGCACGACTAATTTGCTATATAAATCGATAGCATTCGTTTTCACCGACAGAACGAAGAAGTGATAACGAAAAAAAAAGAAAAGAAATGATTCAAATTTTGGGTTTGTTGTGCCTCGTCGGGCTAGCCTCGACTTGCTGCACCGTTGACCAGTGGGAGGCGTTTGAAGGATTTAGCGTCGGAGCGTCCAAGGAGAAACAAGGATCCTATACAGAGGTACATTGTAATCTGCTGTTTTGTTGTTGGGCCGCATGAACCCGGGTATTTTACGAATGTGTCAGATCGCGTGATATGGTTTAACACGTATGCATCAGAGTTGCGGATCCGCACAGCTTCACCTGAGTTACACATCTGCATTGAATTCGAAGCAGCAATCGTAAGTGCAGAGCTGGTCATCTAGCCTACCCCAGCACATAGCTGTGCATGCCGCGGTGGGTGGTCTCTACTAGTCTCTAGTAAGCATATAAAAGCGGATCATTAACGCCGGGAGACCGATCGAGACCCGAGATAGGGGGCATTTTATGAGCATTACACATGATAACCTACCACCAAAACATTAATATCTACCCAAACTAGATGTACACGACATTGAAAACAAGTATTAGCTTTATTAAAAGGAAATCTTCAATTCCAGTGGTCTCATTACAGGAACTTTCAATGACTTCAAATTCGCCCTAAAAATAACTTTTTACCTGAGACTTATTTTTTTAACTTACGTGTGTTCTGACGGATCAAAGATTGGACGAGTTTACGAGACGTGAAATGTTAAACATGCAGTTATTTCTAAACAATATAAATACGGTTCGCGCTATCGACGTTGAACTGAAAAATGTAGGATATTTTATTATATACTTATAATTGATACGACTTTAGAACTGCCTGTTTTCTGGCCATCTGATACAGAAAGCCGGATCAACGAACTGAGGTTTTCTGAATCCATATCACTATCCTTTGAAACGAGGCTAACGTCGGTTACCTGCTTTTGCAGCGACGTTACGTAAAGTAAATTGCAAGAATGGAACCAGAGACGGAAAACATGTTGACGTGACGTCAAGAAAAGTAACGTTATGGCAAACGTTCCCGCAGTTTTTCGGGATTGAATACCAAAACAGATTTTAAAATCAGAAAGAATGCCAGAAAAAAGGCATATAATAAACATATTATCATAATAGTAACTTGATCTGGCGTACAGTATCACGTCTCGTGGATGAGGCCATACCATTGGATCACCCTCGACGCTACGCGTCTCGGGTGATCCGATGGTATGACCTCATCCACTCGACGTGATACAGTACGCCAGATCAAGTTACTATTATGATAATGTGTATGTATTAAACCGTCATTTCATCCACTTTTCAATAGCTTGTACTGCATAATGGAATAGTCTACCCTTTGGTCCGTCAAAGGTCAAAATTCATCAGTACCCGGGCTCATAGCAATCGTTTACCACGTTAGTACTGTTGATTTAAAGATAAATGAGAATCGTTGTAAACAAAAAACAAGAACTAATCAAGGTAATGGGTGATTTATACAGGTATATATCCTAAAATACCTCTAACTGCAGTAATACATTTACCGTTATTTACATGTTTCGATGATAAATATACTCAGAAAACAATTGAAGTATATTTAGATTCAGTTCCATCTCTAACATTTGATACAATAAAAACTAAACTAATTATGCATGCATTTCATAGCTCCAGATATCTGCAAACATAATGCATGTTTGATTTAAGTCACGCTTCAATGATTAAAGACCAGTACATGTCCAAAATACTGAAGTCACAAGCATTCAAAAATGATTGAAACACATTTTTATCGTTCATCTTCCAAAATAGCTGGCTCCAAAATAATTGCTGGCTCTCAGCCAAAGGTATGACACCTAATTATGCAGATTTTGTAAGTGTTTTACTTTCAATTTGTTATCATATTGGCTGGGATATGCCATATCTGTGCATCTATTGTTGAAGAAGTTGTCACGCTATTAGGTACAATTACTGATAAATGGGCGTGAACACTTGTCAGTGGTCAGAATTCAAACATAAGTAATGACCAGGTAAAGGTTGCAGCAAAAAATATAAACGCTAAATTTTTCCTTGTGAACTTTGGGTAAAGAGGGTTGGTACATTTGATGTGGTACTGTACCGTAACCAATGACCCGAAATTTTTTTGCATCCTGCTGAATTGCATATTGGTAGTTCTATCAGATACGAAAATGCCTTTATGGAAATTATTTTTTCAACTAATATATAGTCAAAAGAATTTTAATATCTTTCAATTGTTTTTCTGAGTATAGTTGCGTCTTGGAGTGAAGAACGCCAGGCAATAAAATCGATAAACCATTTCTACTGACAAATTATCACAATTTACGCTTATGACATTTACTTATATGAACCATTGATTTCTTATTTGTAAGGGTGGCAGTATGGTGTCCTACGATGCGGATAGAAAGATGGTAAACTCATTCTTGGAAATGACGGTGAACGGGGCCGAGATGAAACTGCGAGTTCTCCAAGACTATAGTCAGGTACATTGTTTTGACAAGGGCCTCGGACAGTCTTATTGAAGATTTTACCATAAAAATGGCCAGAAATTAAATCAGTGTTTTCAGAGAAAAAACATGTCCCCCTACCGCAATTTGAGTCTGCATGCATGCTTACTGCTTTTTATTGTATCAAAACGAGCCAACAATTTATTCAAGGGAGAGCATGCACTAACACAATTTTGGTCAAACTTTGAACTCACAATGTGCTGTGGTTTACCGTAAAAATAAGGTCAAGGTCATTAAAATCTCATTAACTTTTTTCTGTCTCCAAACAATGTATCTATGCAAGTTTGGTGCAGAAAACCCCACTGGAGTAGAAGACAGCGTCCAGAAAAGGCTGAATTAACAGTTTTTTAAAGGATGATGACCTTGAAATGAGGTGACCTTGAAAGACCATGTCTTCATCGCCCGCACACACGGCGGGTGGCAGTACACGAACGGGTCGATACCTGAAACTGGACATGTAGCGGAACAGGCATTAGAGGCCAGTCTACAAAATTGGATACATGTAGCTGTCGATTAAAAGTATATATAGGTACCAGTATCACACGGTCACACGGTGGCTGACTCAGTTGCTCAGAATAACCCAGCTCACCATAACTAGAAATTAATGTAAATGTAAGGGGCATATGTGTGTCTGGCTCTGACATTTGGAGAGGTCAAAATGGAAATTTGTATGTTAACATATATGCAATAGTGTTTTAGGAATAGTTCCCAAGAGATAAAGGAGTACGTGCATTAAGGGGCTATTTTTGCCCCCTCTTGAGCCAAAAACTGAAAATTGCTTTTAGCCAATTTCTTTTGATTGCTTTATTAGAAGAATAACTGAAGTGTAAAATTTCGGCATTTATTTAAATTTGATCGTTGTTATGGTAACAAAAATGGCCGACAAAATAAGCTTAAAACAGAGAAATAGCCATTTTGGACCAAATTTAAGGCTTTTGGAGACCGATTTTTTAAGAAGTAGATATCAGCAAAGTAAGTAAGGTTGCAAAGATCAGGAATCGATACAATCAAGTACCACACCTGACCCAGGATACCAATGGGAAAGTGACAAACTCACAGAAGACACCACAAACGAGAGCCAAGAGGTCAGCCCTTTCCCAGCAGGTGACCACGAAGCACATATAAACAGACGCGCACAAAACATAGCAAACACAAGACAGAACAAAAACATAAAAGATCCACAAAAGAAGTACCGCCTTGGAACGGTCAGTAAAATATTTTACTGGAGGGCTTAAACCGGTTTAACGGCGCCAACCTCACCCTTAATTCAGATGTGGATCAAGACACATAGATATTTGGTTTGCATGAAAGACCCCTAACTTATCAATGCATCATCTCCTAAAACATATAAATCAAGATATAACAAGGAGATAAAGCAAGGATAAGGACTCAACAGTAAATTAAACTGAATACCGGAGCAAAAGAAATCCAACAGCTAAATACCAAAAAAATCCTTTTAATACGTTGAGTGCCGTCGTAATTCTCATCTTCTGTTAAAATATCTGTTTGGTATTTGCTTGGGCTCTATGTTAATTTCTCTGTCAATCCTCCCAATTTTGCTCCAAGATGGTCACTGACCTCTTGGCTCTCGTTTGTGATGTCTAGCTTTGAAGTTGTCGATTTCACATTGGTATACTGGGTCGGATGTGGTGCTTGACTGTATCGATTCCTGATCTTTGTCATTATCTTACTTTCTGTGTTATTTATATGCATGAATATGATATGATAAATAGACGTAAAATTTGTGCTCCTATTTTATTGAATGTGTTAAACTTTGTGTTAAAACGATAAAATGCTGGACATGTATCACATTTGATCTCTACTATATAATTTATGATAATATTTATGAACTTGTGTTCTTTATATCTACAGCAAACACAGTATACGTTAGACGAAAAGACGAAGAAATGCACCAAGTCTAAATTACCGACACCATTCCAGAAAGCATGTGTGCCTGGTTAGTGTTACTGTTTTTGTTCATTTGTATGTACAACTCAGTATGAACCCTGTTTAGGGAGCGCAGTGGCTCAGTGGTAGAGTGCTTGACTCGAGACCGAAGGGCCGCGGGTTCGAGCCTCACCAGCGTCACTGCGTTGTGGTCCTTGAGCAAAGCACATTTATCCTAGCTTAGTACTGGTTCAACTCAGGAAGAACCGTCCCTGTTTAACTGAAAGATTGTTGATGGGACGTAAAGAATCAAATCAAACAAAACAAACAAACAGAACCCTGTTTAATGATATGAGCCATGGCATGAGAATTCCAACAATGTGGTTTGTGCGACCACCAATGGCTCAGACCAGCCTGCACATACGTGCAGTTTGATCAGAGCCTTTGCTAGTCGCTTGAATATTCTTCGACTGTTAAGCTACTGACTGAGCATCATTTGGGGTTTCTAAGCTTAAAGGTAGGCTGCACATGCCTGTCTGAGTATACACTTGTCAAAATGCCACATTGTTGGAAATCACATGTCGCAGCTCAATAATACTATATGATCAGATTAAGTGTTGCAGTAAAGTATACTCAACAGATGTTGCAACCTTGATACCAGGGGCCGCGAGGAATAGCCATTAAAAAATAAAGGGGACAGCAACATTGAAATCAAGTTCATTTGAAATGTAAGCCCTTATTAAGTCATGCTATCTGCAGCAAACCTGGTCAAATCCTTTGAAATGAGCCGTAAGTGCATTAAGGGGCAAATTTGGCCCCCTTTTGAGCCAAAAACTGAAAGTTGCTTTTCACGAAAATCCCCCAATTGGTTTATTAGAGCAAAAGCTGAAGTGTAAAATTCTGGCTTTAATTTTCCTTTTACCGTTGCTATGGTAACAAAAATGGCAGTCAAAATAGGCTTAAAATAGAGAAATTGTCATTTTGAGCCTAATATAAGGCTTTTTCAGACCTATTTTTTAAGAATTAGATATCAGCACAAGCGAATACAAAAAAAAACCTTTTAATATATTGTGTGCCGTCATAATTCTCACCCTCTGTTAAAATATCTTTTTGGTATTTGCTTGTGCTCTATGTTAATTTCTCTGACAAATGTCTTGAATTTGCTCCAAAATGGTAAATTTCCTATTTTGGCAGCCATTTTTGTTACCATAGCAACCGTGAAAATAGAACCAATCCCAGAATTTTACACTTGGGCTATTGTTCTAACAAAATATTAAGAAGAAACTTGTGATAAGCAATTTTCATTTTTTGGCCTCTTAGGGGGCCAAAATAGCCTCTTAATGCACGTCCCCCTTTCCAACAATGTGGCATTTTGATATGTGTAGATTCAGACGAGCCTCTCCAGCCTCCTTTTAAGCTTAGAAACTCCAAAAGGTGTTCAGTCAGTATCTTAACAATCATAGAATACTCAAGCGACTATGAAATGCTCTGATCAGACTGCGCGTATGCGCAGGCTGATCTGAGGCTTTGCTGGTCGCACATACCACATTGTTGGAAATCTCATGCACTGGCTCAAAGAAGAAAGTTATAGCAATCCGAAAAAAAACAAAAACAATTTAACCAATTGAGTAAACGTAAGTAAGAAGACAAAGATCCGGAATCGATACAATCAATTACAACACCTGACCCAGGACACCACATGGGAAAGTGACAAAACACAAGAGAACTTCAAATACATGCGAGCCAAGAGGTCAGCCCTTTTTCAGCAGGTGACAAGTCAGCCATGAAAGACATGAAAGCATGACAGACACAAACCATAAATAACAAATTTTAAATGATCCACTAAAGAAGCACCGCCTTAAAACGGACAGTAAATATATTTTACTGAACGTCTTTAGCATGTTTCACCGCTTTTTTGAATATTTATTTAGCTTCCTGTAAATGTTGAAAAAAAATCCTCCAATTCCACTGCAAACTATATGTAGATGTTTCAAAAATCATCTTTTTTCAACTTAATGCAAATGAGGTTAAATTAACAGCATGAAACCAGTTATTATGTTTATGCACATGACGTCACATAGCCTAAAAATGGCTGCCCTCTATATTTTTCCTCTCTATACTATATAAACATCTATAACTTTCTATATCTGAATCTTAATTTTAAACTTTGTAGGTGTTTTGTCGATTTCTGAAGATGTGATTAAGATGGCACATGGATTTCCCATTATAATGGAAGCATTAAATGATATTGAACTTTTAGGGGAAAGGGGGGCATCTATCTTTTTGTATAAAAAAAAAACAATTCTAGCCTATCACTATTTTCAGCGGGATCCCAAATCATAGCGCATCAGTATTTCGGTGAAGCTTCCAGCAATTTCAATGTGGACGTGTACAAGATCCCCCACATGAAGGGAATGGACGGATACGTTCTAATGACCCACACAGGCTGTATTCCCGTCTCAGAAGGAGTTCACGGGGAAATTGCACCACAAAGTAAGTTCAGGATTTTTACTGTCCTGCCAGCCAAGAGTGACAGTGGCGTCATGTTTGTTTACAAAGTTATCAGGGATTTATAATCGACAGATCACTTGTGTATTAATCCTATCCACAGGATAGGATTAATACACAAATGAGCTATCGATTCGCGTAAGCTCAAGTGGAGTGTACAAGTTAATTTTTTACTTAATAATTGTAAACAAAATATTACGTCACTGTCACTCTTGGTTGGCACGATAATACATTCAATCAAGATTATTATTATCAAGTATAAACCCTTTATAGTAGTTTCAAAGATGCATAGTATGAAACAATTCTATTTTTCTTATAAACAGGTACAGTAGGTAAAGCATGACTATTCACTACATATGCAGTAATCAGTGGTAGGTTCAATATAACTGTAAACTGAGACTACCTGCACGCCCAAAATCAAGGTAAACTCGCCAGTGTTTGTTTACAATAATTCTCATCTATCTTTGAAACTACTATATGCACTAATGGATTATTTGAGTTGCGACATGAGATTTCCAGCAAGGTGGTATGTGCAACCAGCATACGCGGAGTCTGATCAGAGCCTTTGCTAGTCGCTTTAATATTCTACGAGTATTACGCTGTTGACTGGGCATCATTTTGAGTTTCTAAGCTTAAAATGAGGCTGCACAGGCTCGTCAGAGTCTACACTTGTCAAAATACCACATTGTTGGAAATCACATGTCGCAGCCCATTTCTTCTGGTTCGATGCATAACAATAATCTTTCAAATTATATTGTTTTCCTTTTCTCTGAAAATCGTATTTGTCTCAGAAATCAGCGTAGACAGTATGTGACATTTCATTTGAGTGTTCACTGTTTGCTAAACAACCGTGATTTGTTAAGAATTAAATTCAATTTTGGTCTTTTCATGGAATCATGAATACTTCGGGTCTGTTGCAAAGTTAACGTGAAGCCCGAATTATTTCTGATATTTACATTTACATATCTAATGTAATATATAGAAATTATTATTAATTTAGAAAACAAAACAGTTTTGTTGAGCGGCTCTTCCTCGCGGTGCCACGGGGTTGTCTGCAGTTTGTGATTGTGGTATTTCCTGATCATACTCACTATTTTTGTATTTAATATGTAATCGTATTAACATGGACACGGACAACCAATGGAACAAACGGGATGCTTGTTTTACACGCGTCAATCAGGTGTGGCTCGCTGTCAATGACAACACCAGTGTCACGTCTGGCGAATAAAGTCGATGTTCGAAGCGTATTGCACGGGGAGGTGAGCTTGGCAGCTGTCAATCATATTTATGGCTTTCATGAGTTTATGAACCGCTGCAAAAATCTAAAGATTTATTAATGGCTTGCTTTGAAAATGTAAATACTTTGGAAATACAGTGCTTTTGCTTATCAGTTACCTCGCATATAAACTGCATTGTTACACATTGCCTGCTAAACGTTGTCTATCTCAAGGCATGTGCCTTTATCATGCACTTTTTGAATGGCGTCGCTAATGACGCTGAATCAACACAAAATCGAAAATTACGTCATAATCGCTAGTTTGACGAGTGAAACAATGGGTAAACTGATAAATAGAATACCAGGTTCGCCTCTTTTGATATCAAGTTTACAAGGCTCGGCTTTGAGAACGCATGTTGAATCGCTCGGCAAGCCTCGCGATGTCAACAAGCGTTCTCAAAGCAATGTCTGGTAAACTTGATATCAAAAGACACTCACCTAGTATTCTCTATTTATCACTTGTAGTATGCATTTAACCAATAATTTCAGGAATGATCTGACAACCTGTTTAAAATAGAAACTGCTTTAAATGCGAGGTGGTACATGTAGTTCAATTTTGCTGCCAAAGTCAAGGTAACTAAATCCCAAAATTCCTGTGCCAATGCACCACAGTGCTATATAGCATACGTTTCATAGCCGGAAGTTGTAAACCTAATGAAATAATATGACAGGAGCGCACTTCGAATCGAACTAAAGTTCCTACTATAGTTCCTACGTAATAGGTGCGCACGCACGTTCACACCGAACGACTAAAGTTGGAACTTTTAGTTGGTTGGCAAGTAAACAAAAAAATTAACTCTGTATGCTCCACTTCAATTCTTCGTCGTAGACAAAAAGGATGTTATAAACTGCACAGCGCGTTCTAATAATCAATTACGTATAAGTCAGGGTGGGTAGTCACGTGGTTTTTGCTTGGATACACTGTACGGATGTTCGAATACACTGTACGGACATTCTGATCGAATGTAGGTAGATTTCTCTATGTTTTCTCATCTATACCCAGAAAGTTATACACCATTTTCCAGCCCACATTTTCCCCTATCAAACGCTACCAGGATAGTATCTTTAAGCTTCTTACTTTGAGTACTAACTCTGTCACAAATGTGTCCGTACAGCTTATTTCCAAATTCAGGCCCGATCTTCGCCGCTAAAAATTTTGTGACAGAGTCTGTACTCAAAGTAAGAAGCTTTATGAGAATATCCTGGCATCGTTAGATCGGGAAAAATGGGGGCTGGAAAATGGTGTATAACTTTCTGTGTAAAGATGAAAAAAAAAACACGCAGAAATATCTACTTACTTTTGCTGAAAACATCGGTGTGGAAAGAAGTCCGCCATTTTTCCGTACAGTGTATCCTAACAGAAACCACGTGACTACCCACCCTGTAAGTGGGACCAAAAAATATGCTCAGCAAGGTTTATTTTACAAAAAACATATACTTTTAAGGGTACTGACCGATCTTGAACCCATCGTGCTAGATCTTGAACCCGTTGTGCTAGATAGGTCTAGAGTAGGTAACCAGCCTATCTACTAGAGTAACGGTGCTCCGACCAACTCTGGTAGGTTCGTGATGTCACCCTAGTAGCGACTATAGGTGTTCGAATCAAACTTTAGTTACTATAGTAGGGACAATAGTTCGATTCGAAGTGCGCCAGGGTCTCACCAAAATGTACTGTGTCCAGGTTCAATGTGTGTTATAATAATGCATTGTATATTTTAGCATATGGTGTTGTTGGGGCCTCGTTCACAAACTATACTGCAGGAATCAAGTCTAAATCCGTCTTCGATGTACCGTCGGAGTGCAAGAATGCAACTGGGGTATGTAACTTTATACAAACTTTATACCAACCTTACGAACTTTAGCACGATATACCTCGTGATGTGCAAGGTCTACACTGATGCAGGTGGTATAAAGTAGTTATATCATGTTTGTCCTCCTGTACGTGAGATAATCATCTCGCTAAAGCTCGCGGATTATCTCCACGTACAGGCGGACAACCAATGGTATAACTATTACATAGTAGATGATCAGTGAAAACTGTCAAAAGCACTTATGAGAAAATCAGCTGTGTGCATCCACGTCGTCTGATTAACAATACAGGATAGTCCATTTATAACACACCTTGTTATAACACGGATTAGGATATAACACGGTCATGGTGCTCCTAATGTTTTTCCATGTAATTTTACAAGATAACAGAAATATAGTAAAACGACCAAATTTTCCCATAAATATTTTTTTAACATTATCACTTTATGACACAATCCATTTATAACATGACCATTCTTATGGACCCTAAATATAGCATTCTAAAGAGACTACATTTTATTTGTTTTCATTGTTCTAATACTGTCGTGCCAACCAAGAGTGACAGTGACTTAATATTTTCTTTACAATTGGTTAGTAAAACATTTACGTGTACACTTCACTTGACCTAGCGCGAACGATAGATCACTTGTGTATTAATCCTATCCTGCGGATAGGATTAATACACAAGTGATCTATCGATGATAAGTCCCTTATAACTTTGTAAACAAGACATGACGTCACTGTCACTCTTGACTGGCAGGAGAGTAGTGCAGTAGCTTGTGGCCTTCGAAGTAATCTGGAAAAAACGGAACCTTCCAAAGTATGGAGAACACAGATTTCATGAGAGTCAATGATAAAGTTTGCTTTTTAAAAGCCAAAGCTTGTCTAGTTTGAATACAGGTGATGATTATGTATTTTAGGCAATGGGTTGTAAACATTTAGCAGAGTCTGGTCAACATCATTAAAGGTCGCTGCCTTATATTGTTCAACAGATTTACATGGAGCGCAGTGTCTCTGTGGTAGACTGCTAGGATAGAGATCGAGGGGTGCCGCAGTTGTGTCCTCGAGCAATACACATTAATCCCTGCTTAGTACTAGTTAAGCCCAGGAAGACCCGTCCCGACATAACTGAAGAATTATTGACAGGGACTTAAAAAATTAAATCCAACAAACAAATAAATAGCTGTACTAAATGTGGCAAACCATTGATGATTCTAGCAATTCTTTTAGTTGGATAGAAGCTGACCAAAAACATGTAGGCCATGGGATAGGTATGGTTTTGCCCCCCCCCCCCCCCCACCCCGGGAGAATTTTGCAGACTATGATTTCCATTAAGCCAAATGTCTTACACGTTTTTTGAAGCATGCCATCTGACAAGAGTCACGTAAGCCTGTAACACCCTGTTACATGTTACCTATCAAAAATCGTTTCAATGACATGACATGAATACTTAAATGTCAAAAATGTAATTTGAGTCATTCAAATGATTTAAAGTTTAACATTTTTATATAGCCCAAGTAAAAAGCAACAAAGCTTTATTTATGCCGTCTACTATGTTACTCACGTGACGTTTTGCATTACTACCCCTTCTATGCCTGCCGTTTCTTCTGAAATATCAAATATTGCTTATTTGGTCAGGTTTTGATGCTGTCACAACGACTATACACTGGCCTATCTAAAACTGCAAAGACCAGCTTCCTATCTTTTATAGAATATCTTTTGTAGGCATTTGAAAATAGCCACCACTATATTTTTTTTTCAATAATAAACACATTATTTTGCGGTTAAAAACAAATATATTCAGCTGGCATGTTATGATAATCAGCAGTAAATATACTTGAGTAGCATGCTAATTTTGAAACCATAATGCAAATAGTAACATATGTAACATCCAAAAATATCTGCGTATGGAACTTGAGGGGTCATTTTTGATTTTAAATGTATATATTAATAAAAGATGCAAAATGGTTCATGCTAGCTTCTGGCAGTTGAGGCTTTACTGCCTTACAGCCATGTAAACTCTGTTACCCTATAATAGTCTCCAATACTATTGTGCAAATACAAAGTTAAATCTAACTCTTATTTATCGACATGCCATTGCATGGAAAGCTCTTAAATAAATGCAGCCAACAGCCAGTATGCAACACAACTATCTACATATATGATAATACTGTTATATACGTGCTTAATTTCAAATATATTGCTATTTAGTACAGTGTTATCACTTGACCATTGGCTGTCAAAAGACCTCTGAAGCTTTGTTCATTATGGATAAATACAAACTCATTATATGACTACAAAAAAATATGTGTTAGCTTTTCAGTAGTTAGGGGGTTATCCTGCAATATCTAAGTTTACTATGTTACCCTAAAAATAGGACCTCTTATAGTGATAATATCAAATAATTTCTTATTCTTACATGTCAATATTATTTTGTAACTGAAATCAAATGACTAGTAGTATAATTGTAAAAAATAAAGTCACTTATTTTACAGGTTTTTTATGTTACTTTCTTTAATATACATTATTTGAATATACTAAAAGCACTATATGAGTCTAGACCGCTAGTGGATATTAATTGCTACCATTTGAGGATTAAATTATGAGAAAAATAATGTATATTGTCTGTATTATTATGCAGCACATAATTGAGAAAAAATCTGATTGAAGCATGGGTGATGAAGAGCAAGATACCTGAACTTAAAGCACATAAAACCCATAGATATTTTTTTACATAATATGTAAAAAGACTTTAAAGAACTGTTTAATGGTCAAATTATTTTTCTTAAAGCTGCATAGTCTGTAACTTTTGATCTTTTAATTTTAGAACTAATGTTTCTATTTTTCAAGAACACAGTAAAAAACTAAAATTCAGGTATACAGTTTACCAATTTCGTAAATCTTAACAAATTATCAGTATTAAAACAGCAGCATTTATGTTAAAATTAACTGTATATAATTATATGAGGGACGCAAATAATTACCAATAAGAGAAAAAACACACCTGCTTTATAAGATAATTCACTTTTCCGTGCAGTTTCAGCTATAGTGAACAGATTTATTGTGAAAACATAACTTAATTCTACTTTTACAAATGATTTAAAAACAAAATCAAAATAATCGAAAAATGTTCATAGTTGCAGTCTTAGTCTCTTTAAAATGCTAAATGATGTTGATTATGGGAATAGCAATAATTCTGTATGCATATGGCAACCTTCATGTCTATCCCTATGATTACTATTTATTAGTATCTTTGCCCTCGGTTTTAACAACATTAAATATGTTTTTGAACCATATATATATGTATGTCCATAGATAGTCACGAAAAGTATTCCAAAAATAGAGCTTGAAAATGTGACTTTCGCAAATGACTTTTAGGGAGATTTCACGTCTTCACAGGACAACTCCTTTGCACTCCAGAATTCTGTTTCTTGCACACTGGATAAGGATATCTGAGATTTTTCCCTGTGATAGAAAATCTTATCTTACCCATGTTGTCTTACCCAGGACGTCAAGTACCGTCATCTTGTGAAATTATATCTTAGCGTATTCAGGGACTCCTTGAAGCTTATTTTAAAATACATGAATAAATAAATAAAAACAGTAGTGAGCAAGAAAAAGAATCCATTATTCGTGTGAGGGTAAGATAGAAAAAACCGTCCCTCGGGATCACCGTTTGTCATCACTCGGCAAGCCTCGTGATGTCAAACGGTGATCCTCGGGACGGATTTTTCTATCCTACCCTCATCTTATATTGTCTCACCTCAGTCAGAGAGACTTTTTCAGAAATTGTAACAGTTTAAATTATGATACTCCTCAGATTCTCATTATTAATCGCATGATCAGACCATAGACGAAATCCTCCCACAGGAAGATAGGCTTTTGATGACACCAACCACCCAACTCAGCTACAAAGGCTATCCAGAATTTTGCAGAAATGGATGTACAAAATTTGACCATTGTTGCATCTGTGTAGTGAATAACAACAATTGAGCTTTACACATTTTGTTCGTAAAACTTGGAATATTTTCTTACCCATCAGTTTTAACATATGTTTTGGGTGCTCAACAGAACCGTCTCATTGGGAAGGTTTTTTTTTTTTTTTTTTTTTTTTGGGGGGGGGGGGGGTGGGTTAGTACCCACAACATATGAATAGGTTAAGAAATCAGAAAATTATTTTTGCTACGCTCTCTTAACTAAAGACATGCTGATCTGAGCTTTTGTTTTCGCATTCTGCATAAGTACATGGTGTATCTAACAAGCTTTCTCGCCCAAAATGTTGCATTTATGGATGTTCAATTATTCAAGTATTATAGTGAATTACAATGGCGCTGATCAAATTGCACCTAACACAGATTAATCTGCGTTTTTATTTCGATGCATGGATATTTTCATATCATAACGTGACCTAAATACATTTTGTACATGTACAATTAAAGGATAGAAGTGTTTACTAAATGAGGCCCTTAAACGGTCATGGACCTTAACAAGTAGTTTGAAGTAAATTAGATAACAAAGTAGCGTCATGCAATAAGATCATTGCAAATATACACTGTCTGCATGGCTGTCTGTTGTTTAGTAATATGTACTTTAATCACACAAGCACAGTAAAACCTGTGTAAAACGGCCACTCAAAAATAGAACAAACAAAGATATTAATCACAAATGGTAGCTTAATGAAGGTCGAACGTATTTTAGAATGCTCCCCTTGGAGGTCAAACGTATTGCAACATGCTCCCCTTGGAGCATTCTGCAATGTTTTTGACCTGCATTGAGCGGCAATGGGTCTTGAAACCCAATTTTTGGTCTTTTAGAGAGTGGCCGTTTTACACAGGTTTGTACTGTACATACAGAGTAACCGAGTGATCTGGGACGTTTAGTATTGGTGCCGTTTCATGACGGAACCAAATGTGGCATGTGCGCAAGGCGAAGACACAGACTAGAACTCGAGATCATAAATTTTTTTTCATGCTCAACGCAACTGAGCATGAAATTTATGCTGCTCATAGATGTTAAAATGCCAACAATTGTTGGCATTTTAACATTTATCAGCAGGACAAAAACATCTGAGTAATTAAAGAAGGAAAAAATCTGTATTTAAGGATTTATGAGCAATTGAAAGTTCATGCTCAGTTGAGTTGGGTATGACAAAAGTATTACATGTATAACCTCGAGGCCTGCCTAGTTTGATCAGAGTTTGGTCGGATTCTTAGCTGTCTGTCTGAAGATGCATTTTGTCCTTAACAACACTGATCAACGGGCTCCATCTGAACCAGGCCAAAGACAAGGCATTTAAACCTCAAGCACAGCACCACAGGATAAATCTAGAACAGTGTTCAGTGACGGATCCAGAGGGGGTTCAGGGGGTTCACTTTAACTCGCCTTTTTCCGCCCCAGGTTTTAAATATCCAATGAAACGAAATAATTTGGTCTCAGGTAAGTTATTTCATTTCATTGGATATTCAAGAAGAATTGAGATAAAATCGGCAAAGCGAACCCCTTCCTTCACACATATGAACCCCCTTTCCAGAAGGTCTGGATCAGCCTCTGGCGTTTAATGGAGGCCTGTGTGACCAATGTCTCCTTAAATTTTCCACCATCTAATATTGTATATTAACATGCTGCTCCTTTTTTTCTTTCAGATATCCACTGACCATACACCGATGCGATTCCGTCTTTTCTACTAAAAACACTTTTATACATCAGCATACGTTTAACAACATATCCTGGATAATAGTGATATATAGACTGTTAAGGTGGGTCCAGTTGCGGGGGGAGGGGGGCATGGGTCCGGACCCACCTTGACAAATCACAAGGTGCTATATTTCCTTAGAAATTCTGGTACAATGTGAGTACCCCCCTCGAGAAGCAATTGGACTTGGGTCCAATTGCTTCTCGATTGAGGTCCATACGTCCCTCTGTGAAATACGTTGACGACAAAAAAAACTCAAAGACCGCCCTCCCCTGACGGAGTTTTCTGGTTCAGCGAATCAGTTTTCCTTTCTGTCATCAAAACATGTTGTGGTAACTCATTTGAATGGTTTCAATGAGACACTTCCAATTGGAACCACAACACATGTTTTAATGAGGAGAGTCAAGTTAAGAAAGGTATCACTCTCTTGTTATTTTAAACAATACATATCACACCGGATATGCGGCAATCGAAAACGTATATACTATCGACGAACGTAGATCAAAAATCGTTAGAAACAGCGTTTTCGATTGCCCTTTGTCGCCCGATCTGATCTACGTTCGTCGATTGTTAAGAGCGTTTTCGATTGCCACCTAACCGGTGCGCATATGTTAAGGTACTAGTTGGAAGCAGAAAATTGAAGATCCTTCCACCGGTTATCACAGCACTTGTTTTAATGGGAAGGTAAACAGTTAAAGATAAAGCATGCGCGAATCCAATGGGCGGGTGGACAGGGGTTCCGGGTACCCTGGAAAATCGCAAAGCCATAAATTTGTCCGGACCTCCATGAAAATCAAAACGTTACCCAGCCAGCATTCAATATTGGGCCCTCACCGGCCCATCAGCGAAACACCATCAATGGCGTTTCGTTGGTGGGCCAATGATAACCCACTTTTAGTTGTTTAAAAAGCTCACACAAAAAGGTTGTCAGAGCTGGACCCCCACCCCCCTGACGAAGCTGGATCCGCGCATGCAAAGTTGATAGTGTGCTACAGAAGCGACTGTTGTTCTTTATGGTTAATATTGAAGAAAAAAAGTTTTTGCATATGTGAATATCAGTTCGGGAAAAGGGCTTTATGCACTCGTCGACTGCAGCCACCACGCGATGACTGCGCTGTTCGAGTACAGTGATTCCCTAGCGTGAAAGTTGGTAGTGTGCTGCAGAAGCGACTGTTGCTCTTTATGGTTAATTTTGAAGAAAAAAAAGTTTTTGCAAATATGAATATCAGTTCGTGAAAAGGGCTTTGTCCATTCGTCGACTGCAGCCACCACGCGACGACTGCGCTGTTCGAGTACAGTGGTTCTCTAGCGTGAAAGTTGGTAGTGTGCTGCAGAAGCGACTGTTGCTCTTTGTGGTTAATTTTTAAAAAGGGCAAATGTTTTGTCATAGGTTGTATCAGTAGATACTGTATTTCAGTAATTTCGCGAAAATAAAACCCTCACAAAATCACTCTGCCGTTTACTGGTGTAGGTTAATCATGTTTAAGTCGCGAATTTTAAAAGTCGCAAATATGTCGTTAATGTTATTCGCGAAAATAAAATTCTCGCTAAAAAGTTCATTGTAACTTCCAACAAGACATAATAGTGATAAGTGAATATGCTTTTAGTAGCAGATGAGCTTGGACCAGTGTATTTCCCATCGAAAGATACACTTTTGTATGTTGCAGATAATCGTGCGCGGATCCAGAGGGAGAAAGGAATCATGGGTGAAATTAGGCAACTAAAATAAATAAAAAAAAAAAAGATTTAGATAAAAAAAAATGTTTTATCTCTTTTTTTGTCACAAGACTGGATATTTTGTTAGATCGGACCACCTCTGGTGAAGGCAGTTGGATCCATATCACATTTTGCAAATCTGGAATACATGTCCACTTTTTCTTTTAAATCAGTTTTTTTATGTCCTCTCTTTAAACGTAATTATAATCTCAAACCTCCAGTAGCATTTTCTGAATGTTTTTTTCATGTTTTTATTCTTTTCAGTACAACTATACTTTTTGTCTATATTTATTAATTCCAGTTAATTGTATATGTTTTACTTTCATTATGAGAGAGAGAGAGAGAGAGAGAGACGCATGTCTTATTGAAAATCTATTATTTTTATGATAAACAGAATCTTTTATTTTAATAAAATAGTCAGTACAACTATAATTATTGTCTATATTTGTTAATTCAAGTTAATTTTATATGTTATACCTTCATTAAGAGAGAGAGAGAGAGAGAGAGAGAGAGAGAGAGAGAGAGAGAGAGAGATGCATGTCTTAGTGAAAATCCATTATTTTTATAATAAACAGAATCCTTTATTTTAATAAAATAGTCAACTATACTTAATGTCTATTTTGTTAATTCCAGTTGATTTTATGTGCTTTACTTTCTGTGTGTGTGTGTGTGTGTGTGTGAGAGAGAGAGAGATGCATGTCTGAGTGAAAATCATTTATTTTTTTTATAATAAACAGAATCTTTTATATCAATAAAATAGTCTTACGTGCTTCAAACTGCTTTGTTTTTCATCACATCCCACTACTTGTCCACATTGTATGTTCACTTTTATATGCCACGTTTGATCTTTACTGTGATATATAGTGCGACCAGGTAACGGACGTTGGGCGTGTTAGACAGAACACTGCCATTCACTGTCAATTTAGGCTGGTCTACAGTAAATTGGGTAAAACAGCATAAGTACGCTTTAGCCCTTAAAACGCCAGCAAAAAACTCATCCGAAAATTCCGTCTATATTTGTCGTCTGCTGCAATTCTTTGCTAACATTATTTAACAAAGCTAAGTATAGAGACCGACAGTGTGGACTTAGATAAGATTGCTCGTATAGGAGCATTCTGATCTGAGTCTACACTGTTTGATTGTATCGACTCCTGATCTTTGCACCCTTACTTACTTTGTTGGAAAGGCTTCTAAAACTTTTCAGCAGACGACAAAAGCAGTCGAATTTTGCTGTGAATTGCGCTTTAAGGGTTAATCGTGCAAAACAACTGAACCGTAGACGACAAAGGCGACCAGCTTTATACGATTAGTATGCCTGGTAAACGTTCGCAGAAAACAGACACATTGGTTATATACAATTGCTCACTAGTCAGGGCCTCCTAGAACCTATGTGAATTATAGTCAAGATCCGCAAGGCAGACTGGTCTATGTTAGAACGACTTTTGCTGCTACATGTATAAAGATATAGAGTCAGGTTGCACAGCGTAATGAAGATCTGATTGCATGGAGCGTGCTTTTATCTTTAATTTCCTTTGTATTTACTATTCAGCCATGTCTCAAGTAACCATCTAAAACACAAAGCTGCATACACTGGTACAGAGGTTGAAATGTTTTACACATGATATACGGATATAAACGGCATACATGTAATATAGGTTTAGTGATTACACATTATTGAACTAACCCAACAAGCAGGCTGGTATGAATGAAGCCTTCAAAAACTGCAGTTATTAATCGGCTTTTGGGTCAATGTCTAGCCACGCCCACAACTGGTCACTTTCTCCGTTAGCTGAAATGAGACAGGGACATCGCATACCACGTGGTGATACAGTGACCAAATAGCTGTATAATACCTGTAGAGTCAACCAGTGGTAGAGTGCTTGACTTGAGATAAAGGGGCCGTTGGTTTGAATCTCTCTGGAGGCACCATATTGTTTCCTTGTGCAAGACACGTTATACTCTATTTAGTACTTGTTCAACGCAGGATACGTCCTGACATGGCTGAAAATTTCTTGACTGGCATCGGCGGATCCAGAGGGGGAGGCGACAGGGGGTCCAGACCCCCCCCCCCCACGAAAGATCACAAAAATAGGTTTTCTTAGCAATACTGGTACGGATCCCCTGAAAAATCGCAAAGCCACTAGGCCAGAATTCAATGTTAGGCCATCATCAGGACGCCAGCAAAACGCCATGTAAATGGCGTTTCGCTGGCGGGCCGATGATGGCCCGCTTTTAGTGGTATTTTGATCATCTCTCCTCTCATCAACTAAAAAACAGCAAAAAACGTTGTCAAAGTTGGACCCCCTCTGACAAAAGTTTTTCGACCCATGCATGACTGGGATGTTAAGTATCAACTCAAATAATCGAGGTCCACAGTTGCTCAGTGCTAGTGTGTTAGACCTATGATTAAAGAATCGCTGTTTTGAGTAGGTTCAATGAAAGCACTTCGAAATGTCCTAAGCAAGACACTTTATTCTCTGCTAAGTACTGGTTCAACCTTGGTGGCCAGGAAACGTCGCGTCATGGCTACAAAAATATTAGTAGCCACGCAAAACAGCAATACAATCAAACAAAATCAACTCAAAAATAACAAAAGAGACACTCATTTCTAATTTTTGCTGCAGTTGTGTGCGTCTACTGGTACACAGGTTTACCTTTAGTATGCTATATGAAAATATTCGCATTAAAAATGTTGTCGATGAAAATATTCTTCCAAATTCTGTTTGTTTGGCAAGAAAACGATTTCGTGTTTAGCTCTAAATTCGAAAAAAGGCATTAAAACAACAACAACAAAAAATAGCCCCCCTACCCCCACACACGCACACTAAAATTCAACATGCTAAGGGTTCAATACATGGATCACAGGGAAAGGGTACACATATCTTTTATAAAACAATAAAACTTGTATGATTGTAGATTTCATTGTCGAAGAATTCTGTTTTGGTTGTATAGTTTAAGATACACGTACGTTTTTAAGATGCATGTATGTACATATTTCAAACAAGGTATCTGGGCTGATCAGATTCATCTTCAATAATTCGAAACGCTTATTTTCCACGATACGGCAACTATAAGACTACAGGTATATACTTTTGGTGTGGAGAGTTTCACAGATGGGTGAATAAGCGAACAATGCAACCTGACTAGCCGATTTCCAAATGTATTTGTCCAGGGGTTGAACTTAGCTAAGAACCGCCCAACGTCTCTTATCTGGACGGAGTATATATATATATATATATAATTGGGCCTCGTCGCGAGAAAACCTGTCTTCGGGGTTTCCAACAAAGCGAGTTTCAAACAAGTCTCCTCAGCAACAGAGACTAGCTAGAGAATTGAAATTTCACCTGTAGCAAGTTTACATATGATACTTTTCCTAAAGCGAATAAAAAAGGCGCTGATCAGACTGC
This sequence comes from Loripinus fragilis, assembly GCA_964019695.1. NCBI lineage: Eukaryota > Metazoa > Mollusca > Bivalvia > Lucinida > Lucinidae > Loripinus > Loripinus fragilis. The sequence goes on along the minus strand of OZ026528.1, from coordinate 78,772,655 downwards.
GCGGATGCGCAGGCTGGTCTGCGCCTGTGTTGTTCGCAGCCCCCCGAGGACAGGTTTTCTCGCGCCGAGGAGTCGCGACATGAGATTTCCTACAATTTGACATTTTGACAAGTGTAGACTCGGACGAGCCTCTGTACAGCCTGCTTTTAAGCTTTGAAACTCCAAATGATGTTCAGTCAGTAGCTTAACAATCATAGAATACTCAAGCAACTAGCAAAGGCTCTGATCAGACTGCGCGTATGCGCAGGCTGATCTGAGGCTTTGCTAGTCGCACATACCACATTGTCGGAAATATCATGCACTGGCTCATATATGACCCTAATTCGGAAAATATATATCAAAATTATGGTCACAAAATTCAATAATTGCACGCCCCTTGGGTCTGCACTATAATCACTATATGAGTCCATCCATCTGTCCGTTACCAATTAGTGAACATACTCATAATTCCTGACCCAAATGGCATATTGTGATCACATTTTGCATACAAATGAGTTTCAACATTTCTAATCACTGGCATGTGTAACAGCCTTTTTTGATGGACGAGGGTATGTTGAGCTTCATTTCAGCCAGATGTGGTCAGTTTGGGTTTGCAGAGGAAAAGTTTGGCACTGGTATGGCAAACGGTGACAAGGGCTTGCAGAGGATATATCGGGTAGGTCGTGGTCATATGCACATAACTCTATGGGTCAGTCTTATAAGCAAATATATACATCAAGGGACATAATGCATGCCCCTTGATATATTTACTTGCATATAAGAAGGACGCATATAACAGTAAATGGTTTCCTTGGGTTTGTACAAAAAAAAGATTGTTTAGACGAAATAATTGTTGTTGTCTATTTATTATTTCGATTATAAATCTACCTAACCAAACTGCTCTATGTCCCTTGATGTATATAATTGCTTATACGACCGACCCATAGAGTTATGAGCATATGACCACGACCTACCCGACTTATCCTCTGCAAGCCCTTGTCAGCGTTTGGCATAGCAGTGTCTCGACAATGTTAAAACATATAAGTATGCCAAAGTTGATCAAAATATATGGTGAGGTTCAAGAATTGTGGGCATTTTCACTAAAATATCTCTACTGTCCAAAATGATGCTCGGCAAAGTCTCGTCACCACTTTACATACCAGTTAATGGAGAGTCTTATAATCAATATATATACAAAAATTTGATCCAAATATAGCGTGTGGTTCAAGAGTTATGAACATTTTCACTAACTGACCACAAACGGCCGAAATGATGCTCAGCAAACACTGGTCCATCAAAAAAGGACGTTACACATGCCAGTGGTTAGATAATGTTGATCAAAATATACCATGTGGTTCAAGAATTATGAGCATTTTCACTAACTGGTAATGGACGGATGGGCGAAGGGAGGAACTCGCATAGTATAGCGCAGACCTAAGGGTCGTGCAATAAATGCAAGCGTGGCGCAGTGGCTCAGTGGTAGAGTGCTTGACTCGAGACCGAAGGGCCGCGGGTTCGAGCCTCACCGGCGTCACTGAGTTGTGGTCCTTGAGCAAGACACATTTATCCTAGCTTAGTACTGGTTCAACCCAGGAAGACCCGTCTCTGTTTAACTGAAAATAATTTGATGGGACGTAAAGAATCAAACAAAACAAACAAACAATAAATGCAAGCTTATAAAAAAAGTTATAAAGCCAATAGCTATAGATTTTGGTTACGTATTCCGCCATTTTAAACCTACTCCAGTGAGGAATTGAGCCAGCAACTGGTCGTTGTTATAACATCCTGTAATTCGACATTTGAGCCATGACATTTGATTTCCAACAATGTGGCATTTTGACAAATGTAGACTTAGACGAGCCAGTGCAGTCTCCTTTTAAGCTTAGAAACGCCAAAATCAGTTCGGTCAGTAGCTTAACAATCATAGCGTATTCAAGCGACAAGAAAAGGCTCTGATCAGACTGGTATGCGCAGGCTGATCTGAGGCTTTGCTGGTCGCACATACCACAGTGTTGGAAATCTTGTGTCGCGGCTCACTTACCGTGTGATCTTGGTACATTTTCGAGTACATGTAATTCTGCAAAAATATCCCAAATTGACCTTGCTATTGAATACATACATGTAGCTAGATATGATGATATATGAGCCGCGGCAAGATTTCCAACAATGTGGTATGTGCGACCAGCAAAGGCTCACGCCCACCTGCGCATACGCGCAGTCTGATCAGAGCCTTTGCCTGTCGCTTGAATATCCTACGAGTTTTAAGCTACTGACTGAACATCATTTGGAGTTTCTAAGCTTAAAAGGAGGCTGCACAGCCTCGTCTGAGTCTACACTTGTCAAAATGCCACATTGTTGGAAATCACATGCCGCGGCTCATATACATTATAGGAATATACAAATGTATTATAATTGCCCTAGGTACCTGATGGCACATATCAAGCCTTAAAACCATTTGCCTTATTGATGAGAAGAGCATTTCAGGGTCAGTATTTTATAACTACTTGGTATATAAATTCAGAACATTCTTTTTATGTTCAGTTTAAAAGGATCATCAAGTATTATAAAGAGTGAGCTTTATTGCAAGGATTTATGCGACAGCCTGTACGCCTTGTTATAGCAGTGGTTTCGCTTTAAGTGCATACACACTTGCTTTTTGAGGTTTTATTTTATTACCAAATATGGGTGTGACGACAGATCTTGATGATGTGACGTGGGCAATTCAAGTTATGCAAACCTTTGTGTCCTCGTGCCAAAGAGGACTTGTATGGATTTGAGCTTAATTGGCTTAGAGGACTGAGAAGTAATACTTATACCATAGGTTGTCCGCCTGTACGTGGAGATAATCCACGAGCATTAGCGAAAGGATTATCTTACGTACAGGTGAACAAACATGGTATAACTATATTATACCACCTACATCAGTGTAGACCTTGCACATCACGGGATATTTCGTGCTGAAGTTGGTAAGGGTGGTATAAGATGTTTTAATGTGCAAAACGTATTTGATAGCTTCCGTAAAAAGTATAAATGAGTATGGCCAGGAAATGCCACATTAAAACACTGCTGACCAGCCCACGACACCGTTAGGGAGAGAAAAAGAACAATAACCGTCACATGACATCAAAGGTAATTCAAGTGAAGAAACATCTCGCCGTTCCCTAGCGAGATGTTAACAAAACTAGACAAAAATCAACATCCAAACCACTGTCTAAGTACTGACAGCAGAAACCATTTGGTGCCTAAATTAATTTCACTGGACTGATCTTCGTCCTAGATTCTGTTGTACAATGTAGTCAAATACCATTCCAAGCTGCACTTAGACTTACTCTGAGAAAGACTAGTATCTAAGACCATATGTACATGATGAGAGGAAGGAAGTCCTGCTCCTTTCACATCTTCCAGCAGGTATGTGGCTCGATCCGTAAGCCTGACCATTAATAGTCTATGCAATTTTCATATTCTAGCAGATACTAATGTATGCAAATTTCTGTCTGTTCCTGATTGTTTGAAAAAGTAGTTAAAGTGATATCATAAGGCTGCAATCAGTCTAAAATGAAAGGCTCTAGAACGAACCCTTAGAATCCGGGTTTTTTGTCCATCTTTGTGATCGGTCTTTTTTTCCCAGTGCCTTTTAGAAATTCAGTAAAATAGCATTGTAACTGCTGGGCATGAATTATAGTTTGTAGATTTCACAAGGTTGCACACTTTTAAATTCATGTTTTACTTTACATGCGTGGGTCAGGGGGCCTACCAAGTTTTTTTTTATTTATTTCATCTTATTGATCGGGTACTTTCTGTCCGAAACCTCGTCATATATCTCCTCTGGATCCGCGTTTAAACCATGATGCATATAAAGCATGCACTGATCAAGAGGGGAGGTGTCCTATCCGCCCCGTACGGTCCTCTGTTAAAAAAGTTGAACATTTTTGATCGCAAAAGTACAAGCAATTCAAAGTCGCCGCTAGTTGCAGCATTTTTGGCCTGGTGTATAGTGTACTTTGTGCTAAAAATAAACATTACCGCCATATTAATCGCACCGGCACAAAAGGAAGCAAGTGAATTAAAAATGATTAAATTTTTTGGTTTATTGTGTCTTGTCGGCTTGGCCTCGGCCTGTTGTATGGTCAGTAAGTGGGAGGCGTTTGAAGGATTCACCGTCGGGGCATCAAAGGAGGGACAGGGATCGTATACAGAGGTAAGAACGCGCGCGTCTTGTGTTTCTTTTGTTTACATTATCAACACACTGGGTATATGTACAAACTATTTTGTTTTTTCGGTCAATAGTTTCATGTGTTTACATGGGCAAACAGTACAGACTCATAGAATTTGAATTAAAAGTAACACTCCACCCATCAACCCTTAAATCGAAGGTGGATTTGTCCAATTGATAAGATAGTGGTCCGACACTGTACACTGGCAGGGTTATCAGACTTATCACATTAAAAATATAGGGAGCGCAGGGGCTCAGTGGTAGAGTGCTTGACTCGTGACCAAGAGGCCGCGGGTTCGAGCCTCACCGGCGTCACTGCGTTGTGGTCCTTGAGCAAGGCACATTTATCCTAGCTTAGTACTGGTTCAACCCAGGAAGACCCGTCCCTGTTTAACTGAAAGATTGTTGATGGGACGTAAAGAATCAAATCAAACAAACAAAACATTAAAAATAATGGCTATAGGTACATATGGACGACTGTCGGGCGTCAAATTATGCTGTATGAAGCAATCGGGGTCATATAATGGGGTGCTACGAATTGTGCTTTTGCAGTCTTTTTTTTTTTTTTAAAAAAAGTTGTGTCAACCCTTAAAACGCCAGCCAAAAAATCATCCGAAAATTCGGTCTGCATTTGTCGTCTGCTGCAAATTTTTGCTAACGTTATTTAAAAAAGCTACGTATAGAGACAAACAGTGTCTACCAAGATCCTATAGGAGCAGTCTGATACGAGTCTACACTGATTGACGGAAGGGCTTCTAAAACATTTCAGCAGACGACAAAAGCAGACGAATTGTGTGGTGATTGGCGCTTTAAGGGTTAAATATTGAACTTGATATATATGACCTAGGGCATGATGCAGGGATTAGTTTCGTTTCTATGCAGTGCTACTTACACAATCTTAAAATGTTTTGAGCCCAGGGGGTACTCTCATTTTTTCTTCGTACATAGACTCGGGCCCAGCATCTACCATTTATCCCCAAAAAATATCAGGAATTTCAAGCACCCCCAAAAAATATTTGAAATTTTAGCGACCCCAAAAAATACCCCCATTCTGTAACTTGTCCTTAAGAAGAGACCCTAGAATGCATATAATAATGACCCATAAATATAGTCAATTAGGTGCGGACCTGCAAAATATATCCACAAAATCGTCATACACCCAAAAATATTCATTTTTCTGAAACCCCCCAAAAATATTGGAATTCAAAATTTTAACCTGAAAAAATGACCAGAGCCTACGTGTGTATGAAAATATCAGAGTACCTCCCCTGGGGTTTTGAGTCTACTGGGCGTTTCTTCTCTGTGCTAATTGGATTGCTAAGTCCTGGAGGTTTTTCGAGCATGATCAGATTCGCGTTTTAGTAGTCAGATTGACCGCAAAAACACAATATGATATACGCCAAATTTACATTTTCGCCATTCCGCATAAAAAGCCACTTATCGCATTTGAATGTGAGCACAGTAAAAGGTCACTATACAAGTATATGAACACCTGTACATTCACGGTAGGATACGATCAACAACATCTATTCGCACATTTAAGTAAACATACCCAATATGTACATTGTATATACATGGAAAAGGGTTAGGAGGTACTTTTTTATTCTGACGAAATGTGGCAAATATCTGGTTTATTGAAGTTCAAAATATTTAGTTTTTGACTACGGAGGATATAATATGCCACTCTTGAATCATGAATATCAATTTTCCTGAAAAAAAGTTTAACTAGATCAAAAACAGTGTATAAGCTTCCGGAACCGCATTACCGTAAATTGTCTACATTTTTGGAACACAGTCCATGATAATTTTATAATACAGTAATTGCTTAGCGACACTATGTCTTGCCTGTATGTTACATGTATAACTATCTTAAACTCTAGCTCAAATGTAATTATCTGCAAAAAGAATACAGCATTAGATCTAAACCCTAGAAATCAGTTCTGAAGTGTTCCATCTGGAAAGCAGATTATCATTGCTTTAATTGCTAGTTCTTGCAGTAAGCAAGGGAGTCTGAAATCAGTTCATGCTAAGGCTAGGTAGTTTATCTGTCATTTAGCTGTGAAAAACAGTACACTGATCAGTAGAAGACTTGTGCTTATGTGTTAAGGTGTATAGACAAAGAACGAAACGCCGCAGTTTTCCTTGAGTATATTATTAAGGCGTATTTGTAAGGTGGAGCAAGATCGAGGCGGAGTGAAGGCTTTTTCGAGTCTTCGCTGGGCAACTGTTTGTTCAATAAGCATGTTATTTGGGTTACACTTACAACAAGTATTAGCTTTCTAACAACTTTCTAAAAATTCCCCTAATTTTGGCTGAGTTCAGGTCACCACAGTTGGAAATCGTCCGTCTGTCAACAATTTCACACATCTTCTCTTCTGAAATAACAGACAGGCTCCTAGATAAGGTAAGATAGATAAGATTGCATAATAAACCAATTGAATAATTTTCTTATTTCTCAACCAAAACATATGTTGTGGGAACACAAAACATATGTTAAAACTTATGGATAAGAATATTTGCACCATATTTCGCTCCAAATTTTGGTCTACCTAGTACTATGAAAAACTGTAAATTCTGAAATTGTCGCGAGGGTTTTTATTAACGCGAAGATTCGCAGATGCGCAGTTTCGTGACAATAAAGCTCTCGCAAAATGGCTAAATCACCCTGTTGTTTACTGGGGCGGACTTGATTTAGCAATTTTAGAGTACTCGGCGTACGCCAGAACAATCACCTAAAACAAGTAAATCAGGACACTTTGGAGTACTCCGTAATAAATCAAGCGATACAAATATTTCTACACATGCTGGCAGTGCTCCGCCATATTGTTTTGGAACAGGTCACGTGACTGTTCTGTCTACACCACCTTGGAAGACGGAGTACTCCGGCGTACTCCAGCACAGATATTCCAGCACACTTGATTTCTGTTCGGAGTGTAAGGAGTAAAGGGAACAGCTAAATAAAGCCTGCCCCTGATGTAGGTAAATCATGCCTTAGTTGCGAATTTCTAACGTGACAAATACGTCTTTTAAAGCTATTCGCGAAAATAAAAGTCTCGCGAAAATTTCCGATTTTTCAGTAAATTGTTTGTAAATCATTAAATTGACCTGCTATTTTTAAAGGGTGGCTTATGGTTGTCTTATGATGAGGATAGAAAGATGATGAACACATTCTTATCAGAGTCAACGGATGGGAAAGCGAGAAAAGTACGAGTATTCAGGACTACAGTCAGGTACTGTCACATATCTACATGTATACAGTAAAACCTGTCTTAAGCGGCCACTCAAAAGGAACACCGAAATTGGTTATCAATACCAATTATCGCTTAATGCAGGTCAAAAGCATTGCAGAAAGCTCCAAGGGGGCATCCTGCAATACTTTCGACCTTCATTAAGCTACCATTTCCCATTAAGACCTTTGTTTTCTCTATTTTTAAGTTGCCGCTTAAGACAGGGTTAACTGTACTGCTCCACGCCCCAAGGACACTATAGGCAGATTATATGTTCTTTTACACCCGGGCTGCAGGGTAAACGCCTACACGTAACCATATATAAATAACCATAGAGCTCTTTAACTTTCACAGGGATGACTTTCCCTGCACCGAGGGTCTCTATATAACGCCCCGATACGAAGGACGGCGCACTTATTTAGTGGGCAACGACAAGAGAATTTCTGTCCTAGGGGTGTCCGACAACGTAAGGCTCAAATGAGGCTGATCGGCTACAGAGACTAGCTAGAGTAGAGTATAGAAAGTTTGCATGAAGCAAGGTTGACTAAATAATCTTCAGATTACGAGAAACAAAGGCGTTGATCAGCCTGCGCGAAGACGCACGCTGATCTACGCCTTGGTTGTTCGCATGCAACAAAATTAGTTTTCCTCGCGTCAATGTACATATTACGTAAATGTTGTTTTGTTTCTTTGAAGTGGGCTCGCGACAAAGAAACTCTCAGTCTGAACTACAGAGCTACAGAGATTAGCTTGCATATTGACATTATTCACGTGGTAAGTTCAGTCGGAAGTGTCTACTTTTAGAGATACATATCTTTTCTAAAAGTTTGTGTCTAGCTCCTGTGGTATAGTAGACACTATTCTCTCGAATATCATATTGTGTAGGCTGTACTGGGTACATAATATAATCTTCTAAGGAGGATTTTTTTAGGGAGCAAACTGTGGCTCTACAAAGCACGCATAGCACATACATTAACAACTATATATATATATATATATATATATATATAAAATACACAAGTACTGCATTTGGTATATCCCAAATTGCAAATTTCACGCATCAATGGGAGGTGAGGGGGTGTCCTGACAATGTTTATTTTTCATCAACGTTTTTCACAGAGGACCTCTCTCGAGAAGCAACTGGACCCAAGGTCAAATGCTTTTCGATGGTCGATGGGGGGAGGGGTCCGCACCTGATTTTCTAAGGCAACTTATAGCCACTTCCACGATTTTTATGTCCCATACTTTCGTGGAGATTGATCATGAAATGATTTCTACGGTCATTCTCCTCCCTTCCGCTGATTCATTCAAGAAGGGTTGTTGTCAGTTACAAGCGAAAGTATGTGCACGAATTACTGGTTATCCGCTTGTTCAAGCCTGCCCAGGAAAAATGTGTGGTTAATTGAACTGACCGTCCCGCAATGACCATAGCTGTTGACTTGGGACGTAAAGCAACAAAACAAAACAAAAAAAAAACTTGTGATTTTCCAGGGTTGGGGTCCGGACCACCTTTCCCAACCTCTGGATCCGCCTATTATTTTTTTCGAAAAAGCGAGTACTTCGAAGTATTAGAACTTTACTTATCCAAAAGTTTTTCCTTATTCTTCAGCACATACAGTATACGTTAGACGAATTGACCAGTAAATGTACGAAGATGAAACTGCCGACATCATTCCAGAAGGCGTGTGTACCTGGTGAGTGTTTGTATTACTTGACTTTTCGCTTCCTGTAAAGGCGGCGCCTCCTGAATGCGTAATTAGGACTAGTCAACCTTAGGCATAGGTAACAGTTGAAAGGAGGCGTGATTTTATTCTAAAGTAACTGTATCATCTTGTGCCACAACCTCAGTCATTATTTAGTCCTTAAAACGCCAGCAAAATAAATGCATCTGAAAATGTCTATTTAACATAAGCAAGGAGGCAAACATTGTGGACCAAGATCAGTCTGCTCCTACAGGAGCAGTCTGATCTGGGTTCACACTGTTTATCTATGAGGCTTCAAATAGTTTAAGGGACGACAAAAAATACACATTTTGTGATTATGCGCTTTAAGGGTTAATAAATATGAGTTCAGTGTGTATACGGCTAGGATTTTCATGAAATGCACGCACGTTTGCGCAGCTCAAAAAGCTTAAAAAACTCTTTACCAAATTATAAATAAAACCTGTTTTCTCTTCCTGAGCAGATGAAATAGCCGAACCACACCAAGATATGAATATTAAAGTTGCCGCCTTTACAGTAAGCGAAAAGTCAAGTAATACATTTGCATTTCGTGTGTGTGACCGATGCCATGTTCCATCTACCTGCTCAAGGGTAAATGTCTACGCGTCGTGGCGCGGAGACTAAGTAAGTTTTGTTGTTTTTGAATCGTTGTTGAGTGTTAACTACCATTGTGGGATTCTGTAATTGTTCAATGTTTTGTTGTGCGTTACTTCGTGCCAATCCTAGTTTTGCAATCATCTTCATGGGGAAGAGAGAGAGAGAGAGAGAGAGAGAGAGAGAGAGAGAGGGAGAGAGAGAGCTGGTTGCTTTGCTTTGTTTGTCTTCCTTATGTCTCGTAATTGTGTGTGGCTCTTCCTCACGGTACCACGGGTTTGTCTGCAGTTTGTGATTGTGGTATTTCCTGAACATACTCACTTACTTTGTTTGGTTCTTTCAGTCCCAGGAGTCTATTGACACCCATGTCGTTCAAGTTACCTACGCACAGAGACGTCCCTAAGTTCAAACGCCCCAAATGGGTATAAATCGGCTTTATCTCGCGAAATCTACTCTCTCAATTTAGCTAATTAATTCTGATTACAATGTAGCTAGGCCAATACAAAATGTATGAAGTGATTTTGGACCACCCAGCTAGCTTGTCCTCTTACATTTACCTGCCTGTTTGTTTGTCTGTCTGTTACAGCCCATTTGTTCGACGCATGAATTATTCGGACAGAGGCGCCAGCAAGTCAGAACGCACGAATTTGTCATTTCAAAGATAGTAAGAGATGGGGAATTTGGACAACTCGTGTAGCTCAGGTGGATCGAACGCCTGATTAATACTTCAAGAGCTGTGAGGTCGAGCAGCCAAATATATCTGTATGTTTGTCTGTCTGTTACAAACCTACGGTAACCTTGTGAAAACAGGACCGGTTCAGGTTATCAATCTTATAAATGCTTAGATTGTTTTGTCAGAATTCGCCGAGTGCATGGAATTTTGGTACTTTCTGTATATCTACATACATAGAAGCATATTTTAAACGCCCAGGGTATACAAAGGACTAATATGGGTTGAAGTTCCATGAGCGAATCCAGAAAATTTTGTCAGAGGGGGTCCAAGTTTGAGTTTTTTTAGTTGATGCGGGTGGGATGATCCGATCCATATGCCACTATAAGCGGGCCATCATCGGCCCGCCAGCAAAACGCCAATTAAATGGCGTTTCACTGGCGATGATGGCCCAACATTGAATACTGACTCGGTAGCTTCGTGATTTTTCATTGGATCCGGACCAGAATTTCTAAGAAACCCTATATTTTTGTAATTTTTCTGGGGGGTCCGGACTCACTGTCCCCCCTCTAAATCCGCACATCGAAGAGAAACTCCTGAAGCGAGCAGTTTGTATCCTTTTTCAAAGGGGGACTACTCTTAAAGGACTGAATCCTTTTAACCCTTTGTATACCGGAAACTCCTAAACAGGTACATGTAATTTGGCAAACAGTGAAGACCCAGATGAAATGCGGCATAATGCGGCATTTCATCTGGGTTTACACTGTTTGTTTCAGCAAAAAAGATCTTCAGACAAAAAATGAAATTATAACATGACACACCTAGATATGTACAATGGACTATCCCAATTTTATTGGATCAATCCAAAAGGAATAATTCATTAGTATATTCAAAAGGTTAAGGAATTTAAACAGCGGAGCATTATCTATTGGAATGTCGTTTATACTATGAACAGAGACAGAGACTGAAAAACAGTTTAAATCCTGATTTTGAACTAAACTTTGATTTACTTACTTCTGGTACTGAAAATTGCAACACAGAGAACAAAACAAATATATTATTATAGCCGTATTAAGATATATAAAAATACCCAAAGATTTTAATAAATTCAGGCAAAATGATTTTGATATTGAGTCAAATTGTTTCTGAAAGGAATATACATTAATTTTGACAGTTCCAGGAAAGGTAGAACGGTGTTATGAAATATGCATGTTTACACCATTGTTTCCTCATATGCTTACCATTTACTGTGTAGGGAGAGGACGATATGATGTTGTCATAACTTGTGTCCAATCCCATTGCTGATTTATGCAATAAAATATGTTTAATCAAAAAGGTTAAGAGTAGCCCCTAATGGTATTGAAAAACAATTACTCGATAATTAGGCGATATTCCTTGATTGTGTACAATTTTCATGACGCATGTGCGTACTTGCGTAATTTACTCTGCGCAAGTGGGTTGAATTGTTTTGCATTTTATTTCAGCGGGAGCCAAGCTCGTAGGAAACCAGTATTTCGGTGCACCTTCAAGTGATTTCAATGTGGACGTATATAAGATCCCAAACTTGAAGGGATTGGAGGGATACCTACTCGTTACCCAGAACGGTTGTATACCGGTCAGTGAAGGTCTTCACGGAGAGATTGCAGAGAAAAGTGAGTAGCGGGCGACGTTTGTCGTCTGCTGATAGCATTTGTAAACAGTTTGAACCCAGATCAGGACCGACAAAACGTCGGCCCTGATCTGGATCCAAACCGTTTGACACTCTACTAGTATTCCTGTAAAAATTATAAATATAATCTGGATCTGAATCCACACTGTTTGCCTCAATTCTTAGGTTATCCAACAAGAAGACATGTTCGAATGTACTTAATTTTGCTTTCGTTTTATTTGTGACTTTACTGAGGTGTTATGGCTCAAGATGATACAGATACTTTCGAATAAGATCACGCCTCATTTTCAGCTTTTACCTATGTCTAAAGTAGACAAGTCCTAATTTCGCATTCATGAGATGCCGCTTTAAAGTACCCAAAAGGTTCTATAATATGCTTGACAGTTTTAATGTTTTGTAATGAAAAAAGGACGGTTTATAACCTCAACACATGCTCTAGAAACAGTAAACATACTATTCAAGCAAACGTCAAGGCTATCAAATAGCATTTCCAGAAGTCTAACATTTTCTATTGGCAAGAAAAATAATGATTTTATTGAATTAAAGGTCCATCTCATTCATAAGCAATGGCTTAGCCAGAACGTTGACAAAAGTTACACACTTCAAATGGAGAGTACTGGATCAGTCTGTGATTCTCTTCAATTGCGACCCTTTTCAAAATGGGAACTTCTTTTAAAAGAAAGAATTTGCTCCCTTTGGGAGCCAATTCTTTTCTTTAAAAGCAGTTCCTTATGGTATGAGAAATCACTCTTACCACATTAGGTGACCTCCCTTGAATGTTACTATTTTTATTATGCACGTGCATCATTGCGTAATAGGAGCTACGCCAATAATAAGGAACAGGTCCATCTCATTGGTAAGGAACAAGTGAATCTTCTTCATAACACAGTTTTGAGGTTATGCCATGAATGGGAAGGAATTCAGGGGAAACAACCTGCGTCATAGCGTGGATGTTGCAAACACGTTGTCGGGCGCCATCTTTGATTTACACGGTAAGTTTTTCACGTCGTAAAATTATACAAATAAGTGTCTGGCAACTAAGCAGTTCAGGCGGTGCCTAACATCCGACTTGGACAGAACATATAATGATCACGCCCAGAAATGCCGTTGCCTTTGTAATCATTCACCCACAAGTATCAAAGCGGGAGACACGAGGATAATTTTAGCAGTCACCCACTTCGATATTTGTTGGTGAATGGTTATAAAGGCAACGGCATTTCTGGACGTGACCATTATATATTCTGTTCAAGTGTGATCCTGCACTGCTTAGGTTTGACAGACACTAATTTGTATACCTTTACGAAATGAAAAACTTACATTGTAAATCAAAGATGGCGACGTACAACGTGTTTGCAACATCTATGCTATGACGTAGGTTGTTACCCTTGGAATTGGTGGGTGTGATATTTGGAGAATTGATAAGTTATGAATTCTTGTACCTTTCAGCATATGGTGTAGTTGGAGCCTCGTTCTCAAACTACACGGAAGGAATCAAGTCCGCATCTGTGTTTGAAGTACCGACTGAGTGCCAGAATGCAACTGTGGTATGTAATAATGTTTTGTTTGTAGTACTGCAGAGCTCAAGGCTGTCAGAGGGGTCTACTGGTCAGATCTTTGCAACATGTAGTGTTATATACCAAATGAAAATGTGTACTGATTCTGAGTACTAACCGAGTTACCTCCCCTTGAATTACCCCACCCATCTTGATCATATTATAAGAGGTTATGATCATTAGCTTGTTAAATAATTGAATTGAAGCATCCAGGAAGAAAAATATACCCATCATTACTCAAAACGGTACTTGAAAAAGTAGAAAAGTTAAGTTTTGATCTGTGAAATGGGCTTTTGAACTGTTTTGTTGGTCTTTCAAAGTTTAATTATGTGTTAAAACTCCATTGAATAAAAATATATTTGAAACTTTCAATTTAAAAACTGCCCATTAGTGTTATGTCCTAAGAAATGACTAAGAATTTAAAGAACACTTATTTATCTATGTTATCAGGGTTTCTAGATTCCAATTTCTGTATACGGAATGCTCTGGGAGCAATAATAAGCATGTAAATACCCCTCCCACCTATTACTACTGCAGATCTCATGGGTGTTTGAGGTTGACCTTGGTCACATTTTGCTAACATCTGGTGTCATATACATGTACATATACCAAACAAAAATGTTGGGTCTCTAGTTTTAAATGTAGTTGATGACACCTCTGATTCTGAGTACTAACTGAGTTATCTCCCCTTGAATTACCCCACCCATTTTGATCATATTATAAGAGGTTATGATCATTAGCTTGTTAATTAATTGAGTTGAAGCATCCCGGAAGAAATATATACCCATCATTACTCAAAACGGTACTTGAAAAAGTAGAAAAGTTAAGTTTTGATCTGAGAAATGGGCTTTTGAACTGTTTTGTTGGTCTTTTATTGTTAAATTATGTGTTAAAACTCCATTGAATAAAACTATATTTGAAACTTTCAATTTAAGAATCTGACCATAGTGTTATGTCCTTAGAAATGACTAAGAATTTAAAGAACACTTCTTTATCTATGTTATCAGGGTTTCTAGATTCCAATTTCTGTATACGGATATGCTTTAAGGACAATACTAAGCATGTAAATACCCCACCCACCTATTACTACTGCAAATCTCATGGCTGTTTGAGGGTGAACTTGGTCAAATTTTGCTAACATCTAATGTCATATAAAGTATATTTACCAAACAAAAATGTGTAGTCTTTAGTAAAAAGAAGCAGTTGATGACACCGCTGATTTTGAGCACTGACCGAGTTAAGTCCCCTTGAATAACCCCCACCCATTTTGATCATATGAGAGATTATGGGTATCAGTTTTGGAATATAATTGAAATAATGCCTTCAGGAAATAAATATAGCCTTCACTATTCATAACATCACTTGAAGAAGTAAATAAATTAAGTTTTAGTCAGAGAAAAAGGGTTTGGAACTATTTTCTTCGTATATTATAGTTATATCCTATTTCGAAACCCAGCTGCTTTGAATAAACATATATTAGAAACTTTCAACTAAAGAAACTGCCCGCTAGATTTGTCTTTATAAATGAATAACAATTTAAAGGTCAGTGTCTCAGTTACGTCAACAGGGTTTCTAGATTCTAATGTCTACAAATAGAATACACTGCGGCAACTACTAGCATGTAAATACTCCACCCACCTATAAGATGAGGTGAAAACGCTAACATTGATAAAAGTCTTATAATACTAAATCACCCCAAAATTTTTTATAGCCTAAATACGAAGAGAATAATTTCTGACAGTGTAACTGTATTGCAAGTGAATTTACATGATCTTTCTTAAGATTGTCAAGCACACCAAAGAAAATCATTTAAGGTCACTAGTGGCACCAATAACCATAACTCTTGCAAGGATAAACAAAATTTACCTTATATCTTGAATATATGTTACCATTTATACCTGAAACTTACTGGGGCTAATATACTTAGTACGCCAAACACAATTATAATGCATTAAACTATCTAGATATTCTAGCAAAAGCTACTGTCCTTGAATATCTTTACCATTGTTTTGTATGGAAAAATGCAGTAAAATAATAATAGCTCAATAATTTAAATTTGAAAACTTATTTTCTAAATAGGATTAAATCTATCCTGAACCAATACTATGCCAAACTGCATATCAAAATTTGTTTCTGCTGCATATTTCTATTTTTGAAACACGAGTTGTTGTCCCTTAATGGCAAGACTCACACATAGAGAATGGATCTATAATCGAATTTTCCCCTAACAATTTGCTTACTGAGGACCTGATTGCATTAAAATATACGAGACATTTGTTTTTACACATCTTTACAGCATCTTTTGTATTGCTTTAGCGATATATAATACTGCATGGAATATGCATTATTACCCTTGATTTAGCGTTTTAAGATTAAAAATCAATATAATAGGCCTTATAAATAAATGAAACGATGGTCCCAAAATATTGTTGAAATATTGAAATTTCCTTCATTTTATATAATTTGATGACGTTTACATTTGTCTTCCTGTATCACCCAACATAAATGTGTATCTACATTTTATTTTTTCATCAAATCAGAGTAAATGATCATAGACAAAGTGGGTGAGGTACGAATATAATGACAATCTTAATGGCTTCACATTTCATCGGAAATGATGACTATTCTAAATCTAAACAGTATGTAGCTTTTAAGTTTTCTATATATTATGTATCATCCTCCTGCTTCGCTTAGATTTTCGTCAATGCTTTGGAAAATTCTAATGTCTTTTTATATCTTGTTAGTTTTAGGTACCCTAACACTTTATATAAACCAAATTAATTTGCTAAACATCCTTTTCAGGACGACCCTGCAAGACATACTGTAACCTACAGATTATATCATTAACCTCAAATGATAACCTTACTGACTCACATTTTCTCGTCAAAAGTCCGCTCTATAAATTGACAATGAGCTGTTTTAGTCTTTCTTACTCAGAAATAAATGTACTTTCATTTCATACCACTTTCAATTACCTTATTGCAATTGAAGTTAAAAATTATTCATATTTTTCCAAGACCATGTTTCTAAAATACACCAAATAAACAGGGCCTGCAAATGGTTGACATTTTTTCTATCAGATCTAGATTATAACACACCAAGATGTAGACAAAATATTGTATGTGTTGAATCTGAAGTCCTTGGTAGTGACGACAGTACAATCAAATTTATGTTGAACCTGTCCAGTTCTCAGAAAATTAAGCATATACAGTATGTATGATGTTTTTCTAATGGCAACGTTTATATAATGGAAACCTCACAGTACTTTGATGCTATTCGCGTTTGTATTCCAAAAAGGTGACAACAATAAAGCATAATAAAAGAGAACCACTGGGCGATACTACATGGTTCTAGAACTAGTGGTTCCAGAGAAGACTTTTTATGTTTTAACTATACAAGCCAATGTAAAACATGTGATCCCCCTGGGTGGAGCCATTTTTGAATAAAGTTGGTAGCTCCAGGCCTTGTGGGTCAGACAAGAAGGGTTTTGTGTTTTATTTAAGTAAACCTATATAGTCTTCGTGGCTTGTTTTTGTCTGCACGGCCATTATTTGAACAGACTCAGTGGAGGTCTACTTTGTGATGCTGCATACTAAATATAATGGCGTTGGGCCATGTGGTTTCATACAATATTGTTTTTATGTTTGCTGTAAAAAACTATATAAAACCAAGGGCCATAATTTGAACAAACTTGGTAAAGTAGCACTAGGTGACGCTATAACTCTGTAAATATTGTTTTATGCTTTCCCTATTAAAGCCTATGTAAAACACGTGGCCCCCAGGATGGGTCCATTTCGGCAACATGGGCATAATTTTAACAAACCTTTTGGGGGTCTACTAAATGATACGAAATACCAATTATCAAGGCTGTATGCCAAGTGGTTCCAGACAAGAAGATTTGTTATGTGTACCCTATATAAACCTATGGAAAACATGTGAATCTGGAGCGGGCCACTTTTGGCCCTAGGACCATAATTTTAACAAAATTAGTAGAGGTCTACTAGATGATGCTACATATTTAATACCAAGGCTCAAATGGTTTCGGACAATATTTTTTCATGTTTCTCATTTAAAAAAAAGCAAGTGACTATGGTCAGGAAATACCACAATCACACTCTGCAGACCAACTAACGGCCTATGTAAAACATATGAACCCAGAGGCGGGACAATTTGTGGCCCCATGGGTATAATTTGAACAAAAAAGAAAAATATCTACCAGATAATCCTACACAAAATATCAAGGCTATCAGCCTTGTGGTTTCAGACAAGAAGATTTTTAAAGTTTTCGAAAATCTATTTTTACCCATGTGATCTAGATATACTATTTCATCAATTATTTGAGAGGGCCATATAAGGATCATTCCTGTCAGCCAAATTTGATCAAATTCAAAGCATTATTTTAGGGTGAGATATCGTTTGAAGCAATTGTTGACAACGCACGACGGACAACGGACATCCAACGATCACAATACCTTACTTTGAGCTTATGACTCAGGTGGGCTAATAAAATATACTAAATAATGTGATTTTAAATATGTCTATTTGACCTTGACCCTTGACATTTAAATAGGTCATAACGCAAATTTTAACTCTGACATACAAAGAGTGTAGACTATTACTTATTTTGATGAAACAAAATTGACGAAATATGGCAAATGAACTATTTTAATATAGATAAAGATTTTTTATGAAAAGTTTGCATTTTCCTTTGCATTTAAACTATTTGCAAACAGACACACGGACAAACACAGCTTTTGGTACATGTATCATTGGTATTGATAATTTATTTTAAATGTTGTTTTCCAACCAATACCATAAAAGTCATAACAATTTTGTATTAACGTGTCGTTATGAATAAATGCAATGCTCTAGACCACCTGTACACAACATATGCATAATCCTCTATAACGTATGTGTACGGTTCAAGGGCCGTAATTGTGTAAACACTCAGCGTCGACGATGTCATCAACTGGATTCTGAAGTCGTACATACAGACAAATATTTTGGTATATATGACGCATGATGTTAGCACAATCTTACCAGCAAAGGTCTTAAGGAGAGGAATTCTGGCCAGTCGTATGTGGTAGTATAAAGCGGTTATCATCTTGACGTGATTCAAACTGAGGCCGTTACGGAATAGCTCACGCCTCGCTTGATTAGGGGTATTTATTCCCCTTTGGTGGCAAAGAATATGTGGGATTTAAGTATGTAAGACTAATACTTATAAGTTAAGCTTCAAACAAGCACAAACTATACTTTTACTAATAAACAGATACATAAAATACGCATTTTTTGTGATTTGGGGGGTATGCCTATTTGACCTTGACCTTTGACCTTGAGAAAGGTCACAACTTGATGTGAAGCTTGACCTTAAACGAGTGTATGCTGTTGCTTACCTTGATGAAAAAAAAAGATGAAACTTGCATTTTGAACAAAGTTATGGTTAAAAATTGTGTTTATGAAATATTAGCATTGCTCTTTCACATTGACACTATTTACAAAAAGACACTCGGACAAACACACCTTTAGGTATCGTACATGTTGAAACTATATTTCAATGTTGTTTTCTAATGCAATACCATATAAATCATAAAAATATTTCAATTATGTATGCTTATTAGAAATATATGCAATGCCATCTGCCAACTGTATGCAAAATTCTAATAATCTGATATAATGGATATGTACGGTTCAAGGGCCATAACTCTGTTAGTACTCATCAGCGACGATGTCATCAACCGGATTCTGAAGCTGGACATATAAACGAACATTTTGGTATATGTCACTAGATGTTGCACCGATCTGACCAGTAAAGTCCTTAAGGAGAGGACTTTTGGCCAGTCGTCTGCTGTACTATTGTTTGTTTGTTTTGATTCTTTACGTCCCATCAACAATATTTCAGTTATATAGGGACGGGTCTCCCTGGGTTGAACTAGTACTAAGCTAGGATAAATGTGTCGGTGAGGCTCGAACCCGCAGTCCTTCGGTCTCGAGTCAAGCTCTCTACCACTGAGCCACTGCGCTCCCTGTGTAATAATGTAAATAGAGACGACGTTGTTCTGACGTCATGTGCCTGCTAGGTAGTCAGGTATCGATATATGGGATCGTAATCACTGTGCGGTAAGTTACCTCCAGGACAAACACAAAATGGAGGAGGGAGAATCGGTTGTTGTTAAAACACAAAATTGTTTAGCTCGCATGGTGGCTTCCTAACTTATGCAATGTATCATCACAGAGAAACAATTAAATCAAATGAACACATTACATGTATGATGATACAGAACTCACAGAGAGTCAGAGCTAATGAAAACCTCAAGTTGAAAACCTCAAGTTGAGCTGCGGTGGGCCCAGCCAACGGTGGGCCCAGTCAAAGAATTGAAATTGGATTGAATCTACCATGTATCAAGTATCAGGTTACTCAGGTTTTCCTATTATCTTTCAGAGACCCTACGACGGCCCACCGACGCTAACCCGACTTTTCTTCTAGAGCATACGTCTTATAAAATTGTTTTGGAACAACATCGATATCTAGACTCTGTAAAAAACAACAACACAGCAGAAAAGGCGAATACAATACAGCTGCACACTCATCTCACATAAACGCTTTTTACCTCTTTCAGGATAATGGAATTTCCCATAAAGTTACATATAATTGAATTTCCCATAAAGTTACATACAATAAAGTCGGGATGGTTCATTTTATATATTGAGGGGGCACAGGTTATAATTTCCAAAAACATATTGTATTTTCTTCTCTGAAAATCGATTTTTTCTTAGCAAACAGTGAAGACCCTGATGAAATGCCGCATAATGCGGCATATCATCCGGGTCTACGCTGTTTTTCCAAGTGATCGTTAAGGGGTTTTGGGTCTAAAAACGGTTAATATAATGGGCCAGCAAACAAGATTTCGGTGTTTATCGCATTTGCACAAATGCCTAACGAATCCAGGAAGTAAGCTGATATTCAGTCACCAAAGCCAATATCCTTGTACAAAATCATCTTAAATTTTCTCTGATACATGTAGCACTGGCATTCTTGCTTTAGCCTTTGGGAATTTAAGCACATGGTACTAAAATATATTTTAATACATAGAAAATACTTGTATATGTCTACCAGCAAAGTGAGCGTTATACTTTTTTGTTTGAGTCTTCATCTACATCTATAACTGATGTTAGCAAGCGGTGAAGGCTCTGAGTTTGCTCGCTGATGCGATCAGTACTGAAATGTCTTGTACCGGCCCTGTTTTTTTTTCAAAAGCTTTCAAAACAGAACTAACTTCGTACTTAACTACATGTATTTGTGATCGTTAGTGCATATTTGTCTCAGCAGTTCATTGATGATTTTTATATAAAAAATAAAATTCTATTTTTGACATGTCTTAAATCATTATTTTGAGTGTTACATAGACATATGTAGTGACAGAAATGCATTTTTTACTTCAGAAAAACCTAAAAAATATCATGCATGGTCGTGTCAAAATGTATGCGATGCGCTGACCTTTTTGTTGGACAACATTTTTATTCGATTTGGCACCAAGCTCTATAGACAAGTTGTTGGAATTCCTATGGGCACTAATTGTGCTCCCCTGGTTGCAGATTTATTCCTGTTTTGTTATGAAAGGGACTTTATGATGTCTCTTTCTGATGATAAGCAGGCTGATGTTATTGATGCGTTTAACACTACTTCCAGATATTTGGACGATATTTTAAATATTAATAATGTTTATTTTGACAATATGGTTAGTCAAATATACCCTTCAGAGCTCCAACTTAATAAAGCCAATGCCTCTGATACCGAAGCCGCATTTTTAGACTTGCATTTGTCAATTTCTAATGATATTGTTTCTACCAAAATTTATGACAAACGTGACGACTTTGATTTTGAAATTGTCAATTTCCCATTTTTAGATGGTGATGTTCCTCGTTCTACATCCTATGGAGTCTATATCTCTCAACTCATTCGTTTTTCTAGAGCATCTAGCTATGTTGCTGACTTCAACACTCGCAATAAATTGTTAACTCAGAAACTTCTTAAACAAGGCTATCGGTATCATAAACTTCGCAAAACATTTTCAAAATTTTATAGACGATACTATGATTTGATTTCTAAATTTCAAGTTGGACTTAAATCTCTCTTGCGCCAAGGACTTTCGGAACCTGATTTCTATGGTGACTTGGTGTATAAGTTGAAGAAGATTGTTGGCTCTAATAATTTTTCAGCGCAGTTCATTAAAATCATTTCCCATTATAAAAAGATTGCCTATAACATTAATGTATTGCAACAGACTGCATGCTTGGTAGTCAACCCAATCACGGTTGGCAACTTTGCTTTCCTCTTTAATTGCACGCCGGTGGGTCGGACTTCAGACTCTATGATGGTTCCGACTTAAAGACTTATCTATTGATGAGATGGTAGGGGCCTGATGCTTTGGCTGTTTGTCGGGCCCACCGGGGTTTACCTGTTGGATTTCTTTTGCTCCGGTATTCAGTTTAATTTACTGTTGAGTCCTTATCCTTGCTTTATCTCCTTGTTATATCTTGATTTATATGTTTTAGGAGATGATGCATTGATAAGTTAGGGGTCTTTCATGCAAACCAAATATCTATGTGTCTTGATCCACATCTGAATTAAGGGTGAGGTTGGCGCCGTTAAACCGGTTTAAGCCCTCCAGTAAAATATTTTACTGACCGTTCCAAGGCGGTACTTCTTTTGTCGATCTTTTATGTTTTTGTTCTGTCTTGTGTTTGCTATGTTTTGTGCGCGTCTGTTTATATGTGCTTTGTGGTCACCTGCTGGGAAAGGGCTGACCTCTTGGCTCTCGTTTGTGGTGTCTTCTGTGAGTTTGTCACTTTCCCATTGGTATCCTGGGTCAGGTGTGGTACTTGATTGTATCGATTCCTGATCTTTGCACCATTACTTACTTTTACAGTAGTTTTAATAGTATACTATCCCAAGACCACACATTCAATGGCGTATATGTGAGCCTCGTTGCAAGAAAATCTGGGCCCGGAATTACAATGCCTCCTTAAAGTTAAGCAAGACTTAGAGTTAAGTATTGATATTTCAACATGCTATATTAAATGCTAAATAAAATGGCTGGATCGATGTGGTATTTGTGGTCAAAGATATCATTGTGATCTTCAGAAAAATTAAAACTATTTTGATTTTAATCAGTTTTAAACGTTATTTTTCGCATCCTGAAAATCAATACTTAACCTAAGTCTTCCTTAACTCTAAGGAGGCATTGTAATTCCGGGCCCTGGGTTTTTTGCATGCGAATATCAAAGACGTCGATCAGCTTGTCCGCAGTCTGACCATAGTATTTGCTCACTGGAACGCATATTACTAGTAAGAACACTTGCTGCACGCAGCATTGCAATACTATAGATAGTCTCTGTGGCTGAGTAGCCTAGTTTTGGCATGACTTGGTCGCAAAAAACCCAGGTTTTATCGCGAAAAGTTGAAAGTGAAGTCCTGTCATGTTTTGATAAGTGGACATGGCCCATTGTTTTAAACGGGTACATGTAACACAGATTCACTTACAGTGTACATATTGTTATTTTATCATTAACATTTGAGCCGTGGCATGGGATTTCCAACAATGTGGCATTTTGACATGTGTAGACTCGGATGAGGCTCTGTAGCCTCATTTTAAGCTTAGAAACTCCAAATGGTATGCAGTCAGTAACTTAACAATCATATAATACTCAAGCGACTAGCAAAGGCTCTGATCAGACTGCGCATATGCGCAGGCTGATCTGCGGCTTTGCTGGTCGCACATACCACATTGTTGGAAATCTCATGCACTGGCTCATTTGTCGTTTTCGGCTTAGCACAGTGGTACATGTAAGCCGACTGTGCTGAAGTTTTTGTCTAACTTTCAACTTATCTTCCGATTACAGTATATTTAGAAAATTGAACTAACTTTCTTTAGTCTTCAAATATGAGACTACTGAAAGAAGCAGTGATTATTATCATAATCATCTGCGTCCCTTTTTAAAATTAGCCGCGGCACGAGCTTTCCAACAATGTGGCATTTTGACATGAATAGACTCAGACCAGCCTGTACAGCCTCCTTTTAAGCGTAGACACTAAATGGTGTCCGGTGAGTACATGTAGCTTACTATTCTTAGAATATTCAAGTGATTAGCAAAGGCTCTGATCAGACTGCGCGTATGCGCAGGCTGGTCTGATCCTGTGCTGGTCGCACATACCACATTGTTGGAAATCTCATGCCGGGGCTCAAATGGGAAGTTCTCATAAAGGAAATAGTATGCTCCCTGAGGGAGCGAATTCTTTCCTTTAAGAGCAGTCCGTATGGTATCCAAAACTGCTTTTGCACATAAGGTGATTCCAATAAATAAGGAGCGTTTTCAGTACGAAAATTTTAGCAGTGGAGGTCCAACTCTGACAACGCCTTTTCCCTATTAGTTGGTGAGGGGAGTGAGGATCAAAATACCAATAAAAGGGGGTCATTATCGGCCCGCCAGCTGGCGGGCGGATGATGGCCAAGCGTTGAATGCTGGCTTGGTAGCTTTGTGATTTTTCAGGGGATCCGGACCAGTATTGCTAAAAAACCGATAGCTTTGTGATTTTTCAGGGTGGGAATCTGGAACAACTTTCCCCCACTGGATCCACGCATGCGCACATGTGTAATTGGAGCTATGCATATGACACTTATTTGCATGTGTAAACCCCATGTGGGGTACTCAGTTTTTATTGCTATAGAGACTCAGCCCTGGCAGCAACTGATTACCCCTCCCCCTCCTCCCCCTACACACACATAATATATCAGGCATATCTGGTATATCACCAAAATACATATATAGTTTTAGTATACACCCAAAATATAGTCCAGTTCTATACCTTGGCGTTCATGCTTAATAACACAGTTGTTTTGTTTGTTTGTTGATTCTTTACGCCCCATCAACAATCTTTCAGTTATAAAGGGACTGGTCTTCCTGGGTTGAACCAGTTCTAAGCTAGGATTAATGTGTCTTGCTCAAGGACACAACGCAGTGACGATGAAGAGGCTCGAACCCGCGGCCCTTCGGTCTCGAGTTAAGCACTCTACCACTGAGCCTTTGCGCTCCCTAACACAGGTGTAGCGTGTTGAAGTAAATTCCATCAATGTACACAATTACAAGTAAGTAGGAAATAAATACAAGACAAGGTAAAAGTATAGCCATTATTCATGGGTGAAAGTTTTCAGGATTAATCCTGAATTCAGGATTTTGGGGCTGACTTTCCATAGAAAGTCTATAGAAAGTCAGCCTCAAAATGGTGAATAAGGGAGGTTATGATAGCTTATCTGATTAATTTTCAATTTATCTATACACAATTAATCATTTAAACATGAAATTATTCATTTTTGTAGGCATCCTGAAAGTTTAAAAATTTGAATTTCTAAAGTTCAGGATTTTGGAATTTTTGAACTTTAACCCATGTTTATTTCAGTATGTACGTTTTTCATTTAGTTTGCTGTGAAAACTTCACCAATACCCTAAAAATAATCATTTTTCTGAAAAGCCCCCAGAATATTGAAATTCAAGATTTTGAACCCAAAAAAGGCTTATGTACAAAAAGGTTTAGAGTACCCCACACTACTCACTTGGGTGGAAACATACATGTAATAATGATGTGATGAACGGCTTGAAAACAGCTTTTGATGCTTTGCTTGGTGGAAATCCACTCAGTTTTTATAAAAAAAAAAAAGTTTGTGAGAACAGCGAAGATTTATTCGTGTCTGCTCAAATTGGCATTCTCACTAGAGCCTTCTGTTCCCATAAATAAAATATGGAAGTCTATGAACACTCAGATCAGATAATAAACGTAAATTTTATATCAAGGGATATTATGTAGTATAGTCAAAGAAGTGTGTCACTTGCAAGAATGGTTACTCTCTTACTTCCAGATGGAGTTATCTCTTTTGAATGAATTTTTAAAGGAGGAACCTTGCGTGTTCCATAGCTTTCATACTCTTTGAAAGTCGTTTAATAATATGTGTTAGATTTTATATTGTATCAAGAAAATGCGTTGTGGTTTCTTAGATTATGTTTGAGTTATCTCCATTAAATGAATTTTAAAGGACCCGCAATAACTTTCCTATACCTTTGTGATGACTTACTGCAGAACTTTCTGAGCAATGTTGGTAGTGGCCCTTATAACGAACATATGAATTTTAACATGTATGAGCATGATAGATACAACAACTGAAAGTTTGAAAGCAAGAAAAGTCTTTATTTTTCCTTATTTTAGTTTTTATGAGCAGTTGAAATTTCATGAGTTGAGCATGAAAAAAAAAGTTTTTATAACCTCGGGGCCTGATAACACTTTTAAATTTAAAATAAGTGGGTTCTGTTCGAGTTTTCAGAAGTCAGGTTATCAAGGTAGTACATTAAGCAGTACTTTACTGAAGGACTTAAGAAACGCACCACCTGCTAAAATGCTGATTTATTGTCAAAATTTTTTATTTTAATTATATGAAAAATAAAATTGACAATCCCCGTCATTTAGCTTGCATTCATTTAGAAAATCGAACGCTGTGGTTTATGGTTGTCGTGACGTCGCGATAATACATGTACAGAGACAACCCTAATTCAAAAAGTCAAAGTGTACCAATACCTTCCATAATGAGCGCAAAAAAGTTTTCGAACCGATGTTTGTTATCGAAAGGAAAATAAAAGAAAAAATCAAATCACGAAGTTAAAGGCCTTTTGCAGCGTTCATTTCGTCGACATGACGTCATTTACCTTTTGACGTAGTTATCCGTTTAAATATGGTAAGGAACAGGAATCATCAAAACCAGATACTCATCAATCCATTGGATAAAAGACAAAAGTATCCCGGCATGCGCAAACGTCATCCGCCTGTAATTGTAGTTTGAAAAATAACACTGACCATATGCTAACGTAAGCAAAGAAACGCTGCGCCTGAGAGTGAAATTAAACGATTATTTCCGCAACCGTTTGTGTTTTCCATTGGTTAAGACATCTGGCTACAAGCTCAAAGTGTTTAATTTCCAATTGAATTAAACTCCCATTTATTGAAAAACACTAACCTCGGTGTTACGTCAATATGAACAGCATGAGCAAATAGAAATTATGGCAAATAATGGTCCAATTTGTAAAGGAATAGAAAATGATAAAGGAAACCTCTTTGCATCAGAATTGTGGAAAAATAGTGAATGTATAATGGTGCGTTTCTAAAGTCCCTCAGTACATTTGATAAAAAATACGTTTTTTCCTAATTAAAGTCCAATTATCTCACATGTTTGGGAAACAATGGGGTATTGATTTAATGAGGATGTTAAAATTAAATCATGTTCATCGATAACGTTTAGATTAAACAGTATTGTCGCTATTGTTGATATTTTTATCATAATCTTCCTGTCTGTCTGTCTGTCTGTCTGTCTGTATGTATGTCTGTCTGGAGACGTCCTCATAACATGGCTGTGTTTAAGCTCGTGTTAGGCGTTATTTTTGCGCTGAATGTTTCTTCAGAGGTTTCTTCTTCTGTATTGTCAAATCCAGAAAGACTGGGACTCCAGGAGGATCCGGACATACATGTACACAGAAATACGGTACGTAACTCCGTTTGTATGCTGGTGAACTTTTCATGTTTATTTGTCGTCTGCTCACTTTTTTTTAAATAACTATTTCAAAAAATTATTTCAGAAACACTTTTAGAGTGTCTAACAGTTTAGGTCCATATCAGGACCGACGTTCTGTTGGCCCTGATCTGGGTCCAACCATTTACGCAGTTACGCACGTGCGTAATGAAATAGTAACATTAAAGGTAGTTCACCCAATGTGGTAAAATGATTTATCATACCATAAGGAACTCCTTTAAAGGAAAGAATTTGCTTCCTCTGGGAGCAAATTCTTTCCATTAAGGGAAGTTATCATTTTGAAAACGGGAACGTAATTGAAGAGAATCATTGCTTAATCCAGTAGTCACCCTTTGATATGCGTAACTTTTTCAACGTTCTGGCTACGCCATTGCAAACAGTTTGCAAAAAAGTTATCACCGCTACATGTAGCAAGGAAAGTTACATGTAATGGTCTAAATGTAATAACAAAAAAAAAAGTTGTTCACTGCACTGTCTTCTTTACATTTCCGCGCCAAGATACGTCTCACGTGCAAAGTACGTGATACATATCTAAAAGCGACCTTACTTTAGGGCCCATGCGCATCAATCCTGCGTCGAGAAACAGGAAAAGTTGTCTGGGTCCCGTCTTTCCGACCATAAATACAGTTTTGTCGGATTTTCTTTGACTATGTAATGCACCAGTCATTTGTATGCCCCGCCCCCTCGGGATCGGGGGCAAAGCGGGGCTTAAGTGCCGGGATTTGACCTACGATGTGTCCTGGCAGTGTCGTGGATGTGCCGGGGTTTTAATTTCCCGTTTATCTTTGCGTATGTAGTTTTAGCCACATCATTAGAATACCTGTTTATGCCATATGCTTATAACTAAGGGGAAGATCAGTCTGTGCATCTTCACCAGCTCTTTTTGTCGTTGCCTAGATAGTATAGTTAATACTCTTAATTGCCAAATCCTAAATTTGACGTCGAAAAACTGGTCTTAGTAGCTGAGTATGCCAGTTTGAATTGTGTTTTTTTTTTCTCTTGTTCTTTTTTCGCCTTGTAATGCAAAATTACTTCATACAAGTAATATATGGAATTGTATAATGACAAAATTACACTCCTTAATATTTTAAATTGAATTATTCTCGAAATTTGTGGGGGTGGGGTTAAATTTGGCCCTCCTGAAAGACATATAGTCTGGTGACCCCCGATTTTTTCTCTTTTGTCTAATATGTAAATGATAGTCCATGAAATTAACAAAAAATAAGATTTTTAATATCAGATATTTTGAATATTTTTTATGATTTACTCTAAAAACGAAATCCATTAATTCACTCTGTTCAAACGACATAGTCGCAACATGTGATTTCCAACAAAATGGCGTTTTGACAAGTGTAGACTCATACGAGCCTGTGCAGCCTCCCTTTAAGCTTAGAAATTCCAAGTGGTGTTAAGTCAGTAGCTTAACACTCATAGAATATTCAAGCGACTAGCAAAGGCTCTGATCAGACTGCGCGTATGTGCAGGCTGACCTGAGGCTTTGCTGGTTTTACATACCGCATTTTTGGAAATCTCATGCTGTGGCTCAATTATATTTGTACCCGACCCATGTATTATTCACAGACTCAGCTTATCACCAGTAAAGGATATCCTTGTGAAGAGTATGATGTCCACACTGAGGACGGTTATATTCTTGGTATACAGAGAATACCAGCAGGAAAAACACACCACGAAAAGCGAAAGTACAGATGGACATATGAACCAAGCGAAAACTCAGATGAGCCTGGGCGTGTGCGGATCCAGAGGGGGGAGGCAGGGGGTCCGGACCCCGCTGAAAAATCATGAGGGTTTTCTAGTAATACAGGTCTGGATCCCCTGAAAAATTACAAAGCTACCAAGCCAGCATTCAATGTTGAACCATCATCGGCACGCCAGCGAAACGTCATTTAAATGGCGTTTCGCTGGCGGATCGGTGATAGCCCCGCTTATTCCCTCATCAACTAAAAAACAACAACAACAACAACAACAAAAACAACAGCAACAACAACAAAAACGTTGTAAAAGTTGCACCCCATCTGGCAAAACTTTCTGGATCCGCGCATGCTGGGCGCATCCTGCGAGTCTGATCAGAGAAGTTGCTGTCCAACGTGACGAAATAGCTAATCAAAAGCTAACAATCGAGTGAAGAGAAACACTTTAATGGTTACATGTATGTGTTTCTCCCAGACTTATCAGAGTCCTCTCCTCTTGGTTACGTCATGCAGGGACTGATGACAAACGAATGCTGACCATGCTAATGTTAAATGCACAAAAAATGTGCAATACTTTAAAACACTTACAGTAAGTGAGTATGACCAGAAATGCCACAATCACACATTGCAGACCAACCCACGGTCTTGTGAGAACACTAAATACAACATACCATCAAGACGACAAATAATGTAAAGCAGCCAGCTCTCTCTTCCTCGGAAAGATCACTGACGCAAAATAAATTAATCATCAGTCTTTGTATCCTTTGAACAAATACTTTAAAGTTAAACCCATTCTGCTGAGCTACATCGACTGGCTAGATTATTTGCTAGTTTATGCACTTATTATTATAGGCTGGCAAACTTAGCTGTTATAATTTCTTGAAAGCGATTAACAAAGGCTCTGATCAGCGTGTGTGAATCTGCGCCTTGGCTGTTCATATGCAAGAACACCAGACTAACGCTTGTATTGCTGAACCCTGGTTTATCCTTTTATGAAGACAACGTAGATCGGACGAAGCCATCTGATCAGGATGAATACTGTTTTCTTGGACACCGGATAAGGATATCTGAGATTTTACCCTGCTACACTGTATCTTACCAGGACGTCAAGTAACGTCATCATGTGGAATTGTATCTTAGCGTATTCAGGGTCTCCTGGAAGCTTATTTCAAAATAAATAAATAAATAAATAAATAAATAAATAAATAAATAAAACAGTGGTGATCAAGAACAAGAATCCATTATTAGTGTGAGGGTGGGATAGAAAAATCCATACCTCGTGATCACCGTTTGTCATCACTCGTCAAGCCTCGTGATGCCAAACGTCGATCCTCGGGACGGATTTTTTCAGCGGCAGCTGTCTATAATCAAATTTACGCTAAATTATCCACCAATCAGAAACAATCTTACATCTGCAATTCTGCTATATATGCTCGTTGAAACGGACTATCTAAAATATACACCAATCAGAAACAATCTTTTATCTGCAAGTCAGCTGTCTATAATCAAATTTACTCTAAATTATCCACCAATCAGAAACAATCTTACATCTGCTATTCTGCTATATATGCTCGTTGAAACGGACTATCTAAAATATACACCAATCAGAAACAATCTTTTATCTGCAAGTCTGCCATTGTCTTGCGCAGGCGCGATACTAAAGATACTAAACAGTATTTGATGAAATGCTTCCGGTCGATGACAATGGCAAGTCTGCTATCTATGCTCATGAAACGGACTATAATTTCAAGAAAATCACAGCAGATTTCTTCGGGTCCTGTTTAAAAGAATTCCATTCTGTCTGGAATTGCATGTTTATAAAACAAAACGCAAAACTTTTTCAACATAATCACCTTTTGTTTGAAATATGTTGGGGCTATTTGTTTTGTAGTATCCGGCTCAGCCCGGGTTGCCCATTTCACCCGGTTGTGTCTAAAAGCTGTAACCGACCCGAATTCGGCCGAACCTACCGAACTTGCCGAATATTCACTGTTTTAACCTTGAGACTTTCTTTATATCCCTTTAAGTTTTTGGCCAATATCTCTGTATCCTTAAAACCCCGTCCAGTGCCTCACTTAGAATAAAGGTGTCGTCGAGTTGTCTCATAAAGTGTCGCCGAATCGTCTCAAAATTTGTCGACGAGTTGTCTCAAAAAACGTGTCGCCTTCGGCGACATTCCGGTATATTTCGGTATGTTCTGCCACCAAGTTTCTTTGTAGTAACTATATATAATAAATACAACGGTCTATATATAGATGCCAGATTAATAGCATTACAAGGTTAGCTTTTTAAAGGCTTAGAACCATCGCATGGAGTTTTTACAGTTATTAAAGAAGAACGTTTATAGGGGAGACCGGGGCTAGTTCGGCCTCGGGGCATGTTCGGCAGTGGCTATATTTAGCAAGTAAAATATGATATGGGGCCGGGAAACATATTTGGAAATTACTTGTGACGAGTTTGTCTACATGAGTAGGCCTACACAATGGCTGCATTGTTGAAGGGTAGATTGATATTGTACCAGAAAACCCGTTTTCTTGCATGATTAGTAAATTTTTCATAGTAATTTCTGCTTTTAATTCCTTTCTTTCTATCTATACTGGTTTCGCTCATACTTGAGCATTACACCAGAGATTGCGAATTTGGAAATTTTGATAAAATAAAAAACAAAAACAACTCAAAAACAAAACAAAAACAACACAAAAAAACACAAAAACTTTTGGCTGAATTTTTGTTCAAGTAAGGAGTGCCCTAAACTCCTCTGTGGACTGTGTATTGGCCACAGAAGGTGACAGACTATTCCAATGTGGAATAGTTCGGGGGAAAAAGGAAAATTCTTCAGGGCATCATTATATGTCTGGTGTCTGCGGTACTGAGCACTATGTGATGATCTCGTAGTTTTCAAACGGTGAGCGGGGGTCATATACTTGTCTTTTTCAATAAACACAGCTCCACAATGAATCTTGTGAATGAGAAACAAGGAGGACTGGTCCCTCCGGGCCTCAAGAGATGGCCATTCAAGCTCATCAAGCATTACGCCGACACTCGTGTTTCGCCATCTCCTGCAGGTCCAGCGGGCTCTGAACTTTCTCAATCCGATTGTTCTGAAGTTTCGAATGAGGGCTCCAAATGGGTGCTGCATACTCTACTTTAGGCCGAACCAAAGTTTTGTATGCAATTTCCTTAGTACTCCTAGGTGCAAAAGCCAAGTTCCTGCGAAGGAAACCAAGTGTCTTAGTTGCTTTGGAAGAGATTTCTGAGACATGTTGACCCAAATCCATGTTATCAGTAATGGTGATACCAAGGTATTTTGCCGACTGAACATTTTTCAAAGTTTGATTGTGTAGTGAGTAGTCGAAGAGAATTTGTTTGTGATGCTGATGCCGAGTCACTCTCATTGAGTGACATTTGGCTACATTAAATTTCATTTGCCAATCGGCTTCCCACTGTCCTTAACTGGTGAGGTCTTCTTGCAAGGCCAAGCAATCCTGAAGTGAATGTATATTCCTATACAGGACACAATCGTCTGCGAACAGGCGAACAGAAGACCTGATGTTATCCAGCAGATCATTTATGAAGATGAGGAACAGGACCGGACCTAGGACCGATCCCTGGGGCACACCGGATAGCACTGGGACTGGATCTGAGGCTTGGCTATATAAAACAACTTGTTGAGTGCGCCCAGAGAGCCACGAGTTGATCCACTTGTGGGTGGATCCTCTAATCCCATAATATTCCAATTTGTGAAATAGCCTCCTGTGTGGAACCTTGTCAAAGGCCTTAGCAAAATCCATTATGATTAAATCTGTCTGTTTGTGCCCACGATTTACAGCCCCATCCAAGTTGCTGATGATGTTGTGCGCAAACTGGACCAACTGGGTTTCGCAAGACCTCTGACTTCGGAAAAGATGTGTTAAGATTCTGATTTAAATTCTATATTTTTTATTACGAAAGGATTATGTGCTTTGATATAAAGCATTGTTAATCTCATCTTCTGCATCTTAAAAGGAGCTGTCACGTGATATTTGGAAATAGTCTGTCAGGGGCAAGTTCGGCCACTTAAGTCGGAGCAAGTTCGGTCCATAGCCAAACTTGCTCCACACTTACAAAAAATACATGCCATTATTATTATTATTTTCTGTTTTATTTTGTTTTTTACACTAAAAGGAGATGTATTCAAAGATTGGAAAGAAATAAGTTAAAAAAACTCTAAACCCATACAAACCTAGCGCCTTCCTCTGGGCCATTGGTACACAGTAAAGACCAAGATC
The DNA here is from genome assembly GCA_964019695.1 of Loripinus fragilis. Classification (NCBI taxonomy): domain Eukaryota; kingdom Metazoa; phylum Mollusca; class Bivalvia; order Lucinida; family Lucinidae; genus Loripinus; species Loripinus fragilis. Next base: position 78,739,421 of record OZ026528.1, on the reverse strand, counting down.
AGACACAACAGAGTGAGGAGTCTGATCATGTTCTCCACTGATTGTTTACAGATTATATAATTTGATGAAAGTTACTACCCAATAGCCCTTTGATTCCAAACTGGTTCGTCGGATTGATAAAGGTGGGACATTTTATTTGGTATTAATGGGTTAGGCAGGCCCAAGAGCAATTCAACGAATAAATTGGCCCAGAAAGCAAGACGATAACTCGGACAATTTAATACGACATTTTAAGCCAAATTTTTGTTCAATTTGTATTCCGAAGAACAAACTTGGATAGTCCATATGTTAGGTTAATGTCGTTACATATTCTTGGCCCTTTGCAATTCTAACTACATAAGTTTGACTGTATAAATTGGCCTATGTCGAACTTGCCCCGAGGGGTGGCCGAACTTACCCCATTGCGGGGCAAGTTCGGCCACCATGACCTGATCTCCTTAAATGAAGATTACCCTTTATCGTATAGAGACACATGTTGTGGGTTACCGGGACTGGTACCGCCCTATTGTGCCTTACTTAAATATATAGGTTTCATAGACCTAGATTTAATAGTCTTTCGAAAACTGTACATTTTCTAAAATGGGGCCAAACTAACCCCGGTCTCCCCTAGTGTTTTTATATCGTATTTGCCGAAGCCACTTTTTTCAGTGTTACATGTGTTTCAAGCTCTGAGTATTTTTGTCTTAGTTAACGATTTGTACATTGGTGATCCATTGGGAGCAAATTAAACTCAAGAAATATGCATATTCCAGTAAGACTCTGCTCATAAACACACTGAATAGTGGTAGAGTTAACCTCCGCCCCAACCGTATTCCTCAATCGAAGTCAATGCACATAATGCCTAGAGGCATATTGTAACTTACCCATCTACATTTAGTTATTTCATTACTTTAGCCTAGAGAATCCGAAGGCTCCACGTTTGATCTGGATTCAAGCTCAGTGGTAAGGCAGTGATTCATTTACAATTTTGGGCTTATGGGTCCCGGGACTCGCTGTTTCCCATATTAATGAGTCCCAACTGCAAACGTATGAGCTCAGAACACTATTTTTAATGACAAGCCTGCAATACTATTGCATCCTGGGACTCGCTAAAATAAAAAGTTTGCATCCCAGAGACAAAATTATGCGCAAAAGATACAGGATGTAGATGCGCAGGTAACAAAATCACTGGTCAGGTCTCTAATTGGCCTTTTCGTTTTTGGAAGCAATCCGGATTCCAAAGTTTATCAACATCGCTCACGCAATGGTGGAATTTTGGAAGTAGCTTGATCGACGGGGAGTTTGAGAAAGAACAGTAAAAGACACTGCTGCTGGGGAGTAATCAACTTGCTTATGGAACAGGCCCGAATCGAACACTTTTAATCCTTTTATTTAATATTAAACGTGAAATATACAAAATATACCATAACTCCAAACATTCTTAGTTATGAACTACTTATAATACTGCAATTTTGTAACAGGGGCTTTGAAACCTACGCAGCCAGATCAATGCATAAACTTATACTTCTCTTTTACAATGCAACTCCTCCACCGACTGACTTTCCAGACTAATTACAAATTTTCACCGTGTCCCTACAACAGGCTTACAATACACTTTATCCCTTTGATCTGCAAAATACATCGTTCACATACTCTGAGTCAAACTTTCACGTTGGCAACCTTTAATTTTTAACCTCATCCAATCAATCAACATCTAACACCAGTCTTTTGTGCATAAAAAACATCTTCCAATTACAGCGGGACTTTAAATGTATGTTCTCATTTGAATGCCGCTGAATATCTTTTTTAAAGATATTTCTTGTCTATCCTACCCTCACACTCATGATAGATTCTTATATTCCACTCGACTTATCAATGCTTGCATATAGGTTAACAGAATTATTAATTGGTGAGGACATTGTGCATAAAGATGTTCAATACGACAAGGATAAAAATGTGTTGAAAATGGCGTTAAGCACACAATAAACCCATAAAAGCCTAGCATTGGCGTAGCCAGAATGCTGAAAAAGTTACGCACACCAAAGGGAGACTACTGGATCAAGCAATGATTCTCTTCAAATGCGTCCCTTTTCAAAATGGGAACTTCTCTTAAAGATAAGAATTTGCTCCCAGAGGCAGCAAATTCATTTCTTTAAGAGCGGTTCCTTATGGTAAGGAAAATCACTTTTACCACATTAGGTGAACTGCCTAGCTTCAATTTGTGGGACATAGTCAAACGGTGTAAACCCTAATCAGGGTCTCCACTGTTTGCTTACAAAATGAGCTATTAATATTTGAAAACCCTTACAACGAAAATGGACTGGTCCAATTGATAAGGGTATGAACAGTAACACCTGTGTAAAACGGCCACTCTAAAAAAAGACCAAAAATGGTTTTCAAGACCGATTATTGCTTAATTCAGGTCAAAAGTATTGCAAAATGCTCCAAAGGGAGCATTCTGCAATATTTTCGACCTTAATTAAGCTATCGGTTGTAATTTAGGCCTTTGTTTTGTCTATTTTTGAGTGGCCATTTTACACAGGTTTTACTGTACGTCTTAAAGCTGCATAATCTGTAACTTTTGATATTTTCATTTTAAAAACAATGTTTCTATTTTTCAAGAACAAAGTAAAAATACTAAAATTCAGGTATACATTTTACCTTTTTCGTAATAATTAACAAATTATTAGTGCCAAAACAATAACATTTATGTTAAAATTAGCTGTCTAGAATTATTGGAGGGACGCAAATAATTACAAACAAGAGAAAATACACCTGTTTTTATACGATAATTCACTTTTCCATGCAGTTTTCAGCTGTAGAAATTAGATTTATTGTACCAACATAACTTTATTCTACTTTTACAAATGATTTAAAAAGAAAAAAAGAATTTCGAAAAATGTTCATAGTTACAGAGTATGCAGCTTTAAAAGGGTTAAATGATCCAGTATCTGTCATTTCAGGGGCTATGAACAAGCCTGTTGTTCTGCTGCAACATGGCCTTATATCTTGTTCAGCGTGCTGGGTAGAAAATCTGGCGAACAACAGCCTGGGTTTTATGCTTGCAGACGCAGGATTCGACGTCTGGTTGGGGAATAGTCGAGGTAATACCTACGCAAGGCGTCATGAAACACTGAAACCGGATCAGAAGGAGTTTTGGCACTTCAGGTAATTGACATATTGTGATGTCTAAAATTAAGTTGTTACCCAGGTGCAACCGAGTGCTTTGTTAGCTGTCACTTATCATGTGCGGATCCAGGGGGGGGGGGGGACAGGGGTCCAGACCCCCTGAAAAATCACAAAAATATAGGGTTTTCTGGCAATACAAGTCTGGATCCCCTAAAAATCACAATGCTACCAGGCCAGCATTCAATGTTGTGCCATCATCGGCACGCCAGCGAAATCCCTACCATGCATAAAGATGCACCTACTGTCGTGCCAACCAAGAGTGACAGTGACGTAATATTTTGTTAACTGTTGTTAAGTAAAACATTAACTTTAGCTAACGCGAATCGATAGATCACTTGTGTATTAATCCTATCATGCGATTAATACACAAGTGATCTATCAATTATAAGTCCCTGATAACTTTGTAAACAAAATATGACGTTACTGTCACTCTTGGCTGACAGGAAAGTACATGTATAAATTGGTGGATTTCCACATCGTCTGCATTTTTTTCTTTTTTAAGTTGGGACGAGATGGCTTGGTATGATCTCCCTTCCACGGTGGATAAGATCCTCAGTATCACCGGGGCGGCGCAACTCTCGTATGTAGGACATTCCCAGGGGTGTGAGATAGCCATAGCACAGCTTTCCCGTGATCCAGTACTGTCTAAGAAAATCAACCTTTTTATCGGACTTGCGCCTGCAACCTACCTTGGCGATCTGAAAAGTCCAATAAAATACTTAGCACCTTACACGAAAGACCTTGAGGTAAGACATTTGACTATAAGCTATCGAATCAAGAAATTGTATGCGGTTTAATGCTTCAAAAAATCCGTTTAAATTTCATCTAGACGAACAGAAGATGGTTTTACTACATTGCTTTGACATACCAAATATTTAAAATTGTGCGACAAAAGCAAAGGCACGATATCGGCTTGTTACATGTACATGTACATGTAACTTGGAAGATGTACATACATGTATGTAATAGTACTCTTAATTAGATGCTGGCGTGTGTTTCGTGAGCTGCTGACATTCCATAAAATTAATTGCTTATTTATACAAGTTGTATTTCTGTAATCATATTCTGGGCCTCATCGAGAGATCCCCCTGATGTTGTCACATGCGAACAATAAACGTGCATCCACGCAGTCTGATCAGTTCCTTTACAATTCCCTCTCTGGAAAACATAATAACTAAACTTACTAAATGCAAAAACTTTATATTTTAGCTAAAGCTAAATGCAAAAACGTAATATTCTAGCTAGTGCTAAATGCCAAAACTTAATATTCTAGCTAGTGCTAAATGCAAATACTTAATATTCTAGCTAGTGCTAAATGCAAAAAAAACCCTTAATATTCTAGCTAGTCTAGCTAGGGAAGCATGTTAGGTTGAGCCTAACATCAGAATGAATATAAAGTAACTTTTGAGGCAATGAAATTAAGAAAACACCAAAATATGTCAGTCTTTAAAAATCACCAATTGTGAGGCTGTTTTACAGTACATGTAGTATTGTGCTTTATTGCTATGCCCTAAATAGATATAATAACACTTAACTGTTCTAATATCCCCTAAATCGTTCAGATACTTATTAATTTCTGTAGCTAAAACATCGATAACATTTTTTCTCTCAACGTTGTTCACACCATTTTCTCTATTAACAACAACAGTGCTGAACAGACTGCGCATGTGCAGTCTGATATGATAGCCGTTTCCTCATATTTTGACCCCATTGTTTCAGACACTCTACAATCTCCTCGGTGGCGATGGCGAGTTCCTCTATGACAGGGGTTTTATACATGACATCGAGATGGCTGCCTGTCTCACTAAAGGTCTACCAAGGCTTATCTGTGAGAATGTCTTCTTCCTAATTGGCGGCTACGACAGTAAATATTTGAATACGGTAAGTTATGTCAATGAATCCGTGTAATTGGCTGTTTGCTATTTGAGATAACGATGTTTTCATATAGCTTATGATGTAGTAGATCACAACATGTCATTAAGAAAACTCCAGATATATAATTAATCTTAAATGCCAACCGAGGGTTACAGTGACTGTCGTGTTGCAATTACTCTGGAAGCTTTAGTAACTGATAAGGGATTATCAGAATACGCACAAGTACGTTCAGGAGTCCCTCAAGGCTCGATACTTTGCCCTACTTTATTATTATTATTTTTAAATGATCTTACACAGTATCTTCATAACTGCGCATATTACCATGCTGATAATACTACTTTTCATACTCAAAATAAACATAAACATACCATTGAAAGCAGATTACCATCCGATTTCAAAGTAACTAGGCAGTGAAGTAACTCAAACATTATGCAAATTATCAAAAAAAAACATCCTGTATGACACTAGGCAGTAGACAAAGATTAGTTGGCACACATCATTAAGATATCAAAGTGGATAACATTAGCAGCAAGTATGCATCCAATCAACGACAACAGTCACAGGCAAGATTGAAATTGTGTCCAAAGAGATATAAATGAAAATGCTCGCAAGCCAAGACTATCGCAAGGGTTCCCTTTTGTGTTTGACAATTCTATTTCTGAAAGTGCTTTTCTTGCATAAGCTTTTATTTTACCCTTGCAGTCTCAAAATTGCTGCTGGAACAACTGGGATATAGGCTACCATTAGCGTTGATTTTTTCGCCGAACGACATACGCCATCACAAGGTCGCTTGTCAAATACTGTTTAGACGGCTCAAACACATTTTGCTGATTTTTTGTCCATCCCCAACTTAAACTATACCATCTAGCCTGGGTTTCAGTCTGATCATTTTTTATTTTTCCGTTTCTTGGTCAAAAATGCTGGTATCTGCTGAAATTAATTACGAATTACAGATACCTTTGATGTGTTATCTTTATTATATATTTTTTAGAATATTAGCATTAAAAATATTGGTAAAATATTGACGACTGGGCCCAGGCTATATACCAGCCAAAATCCAGGCAATGATAAGTGTTAGTTCCTTTGATGATAATGGCAAATAGTAGACTGTGAGTAAGTAACTCTTCAATTTTAAGCCAGATTACATGCTTATTGCTAAACACCACAAATGCGACTTTTGGGCTTTAGGGGCATTTAAAAGCCTAATGCTAAAGTCTCTACCATGTACTTATACATCGTATGCCAAATCTGTGCCTAAATCGATGCAATTTTAAACAACTTTAAATATAAAGAAGATGCATTTGGACCTTATACCCATAGAGCCTAAATTAGTCATTTCGACCTTTTACTGATTGTGCAACGTGAACAGTCTTTTCCAGTGCTGTATTAGTCTGCCAAGCGCGTATGTTTAACTATACGATTCATTTTATATCTGTGTAGACTGGAAACTCCTAAACGGATATTTTTTTTAAAAGTGAAGACCCTGATGAAATGCATCATAAAGCGGCATTTCATCAGGGTCTATACTGATTGCTAATTGGATGAAGAAATACATTATATTTAGGGAAAGTATAACATGCGACCCCTCAATGTTTACAATGGACCATCCTTACTCTATTGTATGCTGCTTTATGAAAATTCAATTGGTCTGAAAATAATTTTAAGCATGTTAATAAGCTGTATGACTTTTTGTTTATTGTTACTCCCATTGTGGGAGTCTGTAATTGTTCTATGTTTTGTTGTACGTTAATTTATGTCCATTCTAGTATTGCAATCATCTTGATGGGGAAGAGAGAGCTGGTTGCTTTGCTTGGTTTGTATTCCTGGTGTCTCGTGAGTGTTTTGTGGCTCCTCCTCGCGGTGCCATGGGGTTGTCTGCAGTTTGTGATTGTGGCATTTCCTGATCATACTCACTATTTCAGAGTCGCCTCCCTGTATATGTGGCAGAACATCCGGCTGGTACCTCTGTACAGAACCTCGCCCACTATGGTCAGGTAGGCAAATACCATAAGGCCAAATAAAAAGATACCCATGTTTAGGGTAACCTGACCCGACCTAAATATACTCGTGAAACCTAGATTTTTTTCAGGTTTTCTGAAAAAACATAGTTTATGCATTTTGAAAGTACAGGTTCAACCCAGGAAGACCCGTCCCTGGTTAACTGAAAGATTGTTGATGGGACGGAAAGAATCAGATGAAACAAACAAATACTTATTTTTTTATTTGGCCTTACTTACAACGTTTAACCCTTAAAACGCAAATTGCAAAAGAGTTGACCGCACCCCATAGTCTAGATAACGTATTCAGTCTGTTACATGTATGGGTGCGGAAAAAAGACAGATGATACTATTAAATTTTCTTATCATTTTTTATTATCTGATGCTCAACCAGATTTTTCCAGGACTTTCCACCAAGACAAAAGGAGAAATTATTTGACCTTCTATTTACAACATAAACGTAGGGACCCGTAAGAGGTTGCATGACGTTCCCTGATTTTTTATTCTCTTTCTAGGACAAGAATTATTAATCATACGTTTTTAGCTCCTCGAAATCTCAACCGGACGACACTCGAAATGCATCTGACCGTTTGGTAGGCGTGCCCTCTGGGAGCAATTTTTTTTCCTTTAAGAGAAGTTCCCATTTTGAAAAGGGACACAATTGAAGAGAATCACTGCTTGATCAGGTAGTCTCCCTTTGATGTGAGTAACTTTTTCAGCGTTCTGGCTACGCTCTTGGACAATTCAGCAATATCCTGTCTGACTACAAAAAGTAAGTAAGCATGACCAGGAAATACTACAATCACTCACTATTGACCAACCCTCATCACAATGAAGAAGAGACAAAGAACACTAACAATCACAGGACATCAGAAGGACAATTAAAGTAAAGCAACCAGCTCTCTCTTCATCAGAAAGATGATTGCAAAATAGAAAGCAAACAAAAAAAGAACCAAACACAAGTCTTGATCCCGCATGGCTGACATAATCCTTTCCCATACCATGATACCTTCGGGACTGATATGATAGATCTGACCAACACATGCGTCACATAATTTTTAATTGCTTGAGAAGATTCAAATAAGAAACACACACGGCATTGACTTGTGTGGCAGTCTGTTCTACAATAATGATACAAGTATAAGCTTTTCAAAAAAAGCTTGTCATCTTTCAGCATTAATCTAATGATGTTGGACTTTACTGACTAAAAGTACATAAGTCCTTCGAAAGCTATTTCAAGCGAACGTGATGACCTATTAAATGGCACACCCATCTCATCGCCATCTCCGCATCATCTCCCTCCCCTCTGGATCCTCACATGCTTCAGTCTAAAGGATATTTTCTTATATTCACTAGAGTGTCAACACTAAACGCTACCAGATGATGGACTTTGGACCAACAGAAAATATGAAGAGATATAATCAGGTACGTAATGTTTGAGCCATGGCATGAGATTTCCAATAATGTGGTATGTGCGACCAGCAAAAGCTCAAACTATCCTGCACATATGCGCAGTCTGATCAGAGCGTAAATGAGTGTAAATCGACTGACAGAACATAATTTGGAGTTACTAAGCTAAAATGAGGCTGCACTTGCTCGTCTGTGTCTACACTTGTCAAAATGCAAAATTGTTGGAACCACGTGTCACGGCTCAAATTTATTATGTGTTTAGTTGTTGTGGTTTTACGTCCCCACTGAATGGGATTTGGTGTGGATCCCAATGGCATCTGTGTGACTACGTGATACCTCATAAACTGTATGAGAGATTTTAACCACACTTAACCAATTATGAGCCTTGACACATGATTCCCAACATGTGGCATTTGACAATTGTAGATTCAGACGAGCCTATGCAGCCTCCATTTAACCTTAGAAACCTCAAATGGGGTTCGGTCAGTGGCTTAACAGTCATATAATTGTCAAGCGACTAGCGAAGGCTCTGATCAGACTGCGCGTATGCGCTGGCTGGTCTGAGCCTTTGCTGGTCGCACATACCACATTGTTGGAATTCTCATGTCACGGCTCATATAGCTTTGGCACATGATGAAGAATTTATTTAGATATTCGTCATTGGCCAATTTAAAGGCCATTGTTAAAATTAAATTCTACAAAATTGTTGTCGATATGTGCTTGTACGTGTTAATCGGCCTGAATGTCAGATGGATTAAATAATGTATTGATATAACAATATGCAATTGATGCATTCCTTTTAGGTTAGAATAGCGAATTGTCAACCTGAGAAAGCGATGTACAGGGAGAGGAAGCTGAGGTGGACATAACTTATGAGGGTTGACAAATCATGATTGTAAATGAAAAAATAATGCATCAATTGTTTTGCTATATGACTTTAAGACAGTGTACTCTTCAGAATTAAAATTACATATATCTGTGGATATGTAGACATTGGCATTTATACAAGGCTGTCTGACAGCTTAAACTAGTATTGGGATTCCTTACATGGAACTAAAGAAAGCTGTGGACAGGTAGACAAGGCTTTTGCCAAGGCTGCATGACAGCTGCAATATACTGGAAACTTTTTATTAGCAAGCAAGAAAAGGTATTACTAAAATTAACTTTGGAACGGTAGACATGTCTTTTTCAAGGAATCTTGACAGCTATAATAGTTGTGGAAATCCTAATATCATATTTTTCAAAAACCAGAAAACTAAATCTAGTCAGCACAATCAAGGTTGGGATTTTGCACAAATCTGTTACATGCTGTTTCAGCCAAAGAGAGAAGAATTTTGATGTCAGCCATAAAACAATGGGATGTATTACAGAGTTGAGTAGTCATCAAAATCCAAGCAATTCTATAATAATATATCCCCCTGTAACAAATGTTAAGATCAGTTTCGGCATAAGATTAAGACATGACCCAGTATAACTTTAGAATGTTGTTTGGTAATATTTATTTCATGGTTTTCTTGTTTTGGAAAAAAATGTCTGATTTATGTGAAGAGCATTTTGAAAGTGGACACCAGTATAAATGTATTTTTCAATGGCAAACAATGGAAGAAAACGAGCCCTTAATAGCATCTATAAAACCCAATGTCACAAACCTCATGATGAGATATAACACTTCTTGTCAAGAAAATAGTATATATTTCATGAATATCTTTAGTTTTGTTATTTGAATTATTTCTTGCAGCATTACATGTACCTATTTTTGGAAAAAATAATCATTTTTTTAGCAAGAAAGTAGTAAAATTCTGCGTTTTGAAACTGACACTATAATGACCATGGATATGCAATGACCATTTATAACATACAACACACAACGTAATTTGTTATATTTTGTTTCAGACTACACCACCACAGTACTATCCTGGCAACATGACGATTCCAGTCGCACTATTTTCTGGGACAGCTGATTGGCTAGTGACACCTTCAGAAATGGACATATTGGTGCCTCAGATAAAACACCTCGTGAAACACAAAGTGATTCAGGGCTGGGAGCATCTTGACTTCATTTGGGCATTGAATGCTCCACAACAGTGTTATAAAGATGTTATACAGCTTCTGAAGCAATACAAAAGTCTGAAGGGGTTCTAAATTTTTGATTTTTTTTCGCTCTCTATTCAAACAAAATCATTATGTCGGTTTTGAACGCTGGAATTTACGAAATTCTAGTCAGAATAGCAAACCAGGTAGATCATGGTCTGATCTTGGCCTGTCCTGTTTGTCTAGACGGTTTTGGCAGGAAAGTTTTTTCAAATATTCAGAAAATTTATATTTAAGTGCATAAATGAAATGATTATATACAAGTCTTACATGTAGTTTGAACGAAAATAATTCCGCCATTCGCAAGAAAGATGCCACAGACTATGACTATTTTCTGCATTTTGTCAAGATTTAGATAAATCATGTGGCAACAATAGCTACAAGGAATAATCCGCCTTCAGCAGATGATTGTTTTATAAGAATTAAACATATTGCTGTATTATTAAATTTTAACTACAGTAAAACCTATCTTAAACGGCCACTTAAAATAGACATTACAAAGGTCTAAATGGAAAATAATAGCTAATGAAGGTTGGAAGTATTGCAGAATGCTCCCCTTGGAGCGTTCTGCAATACTTCTGACCTTCATTAAGCGGTAATCAGTATTGAAAACCAATTTATGGTCTTCTTTTGAGTGACCGCTAAGGACAGGTTTTACTGTAAAACGCATTTTATGTCGCCTGCGAAGCATGGTCGACACATAGGGATCATGACTCCCTCCGCTTTTTTGATCAAATAAAAATTAGATGGAGTACAAACTATATGTATACAGAAATTTGCATAATATACTCATGTCCAATGAAAACGCACCACCTACAAAAATGACTATATTTGTTAAATGACATAACATTTTTTTTTGCAATTGCGTTGTATTGTACTGTAGCAATTCTGTAAGTAACTGATAGGTCTTTAAAACCGAATGATCACTGATGACACGTGTTTGACCTATTTAACAAAACAACCGTCAAAACAGAAAGTCACAGAACCAGCTATCGAATGTGTCAGAATTTTCAAAAGCATTAATCTCGCATTTTTCTTTGTAAAAATTGCAAAGAATCTCTAAATTGATAGCCAGGAATAATCATCTTGCCTTGGTAGCGGTTATAACGTCACGATGTGACGTCACTTGCATAATTTTGACTAGACGTAAAATCGAGACATTCAAGGAATCCTTCTTTTACTGATGCAAAATTACGACAAGGTCGTATCAAGAAGATTTCTTGCTGGTGTAGCGGATCGTTAACATCGACGGAGCGTAGGTATCAACGTTCTTTTTGATAAACGTCAATCTCTTAAAGCTCGTATACACAAACCCAAGAGTATCTGTGTTGAACTTAATGTTAGATAATACTCGCACTAACAGATGAACACAAATTTTAGAAGATTTAAAACGCTAGCATTGCGAACAATGGCTGGCGACGCGCTCAAAGTTGACGTCAATGAAGCAACGTCAAATATTTAGAGGATTTGTATGGCGTTTTGCATGTGTGTGAGTTTGTACGACGGAAATAAGCATTGTGTTTAACACTAGGACTATAGAAATCGCAATTTAACATTTTACGTCAATTTTTGTCGGACCACTCCATATTTAAGTATACATAGTGACATTATTCGCGTTAGTGTAGCGTTAGCTGTTGCGCCACGACTGTCAAAGTTGTGGCGAAATGACAGGGGATCTACTGGTAAACTGAAAACATTTCATTGAGATTGTGGGGTCTTTTTGTATACGCCAAAAATGCGATTAACGCAATTTTGAGGCTGACGTTACGTCATGTGTTAAAGGAGTCACTTGAATTGAAATTTTTGTGCGAAAACATTGCATTTGTCCTAGATAATAATTATAAATAACACAATTTTGCACAGCTTTCGATAGGCCACAAATATGCGCATTGGAAGAGTGGTGCGTTTTCATTGGACATGAGTATATTATAAGCGATCCAGCATGGATGAGAATTTGTCAGTGCATGCATACCCATAAACAGGCATTTGTTGTTTGCACATACTGTAAATTTAAAAAGTGTTGGGAGAAAAGTAACTTCGAAGACAACTTTGCAATTAAATCATTGCAACTGGATTTACATAGTTTCATTAATAAATGGTAGAGTGATTTCGCAATATCGCATATATCATATGACTTTTTGGTTACTGTATAGGCGGCACCTCATGAATGTGTAACTAGGACTGGTCAACCTTAATATAGGTAAAAGCTGAAAAAGAGGCGTGGTTTTATTCAAAAGTAACTGTATCATCATGCGCCATTACCTCAGTATAGACGCAAAACACATTATTTAGTCCTTAAAACGATAGCAAAACAACTGCATCTGAAAATGTCTATTTAACATAAGCATAGAGGCAAACATTGTGGACCTATAGGAGCAGTCTGACCAGGGACCACACTGTTTGTCTATGAGGCTTCAAATATTTTAGTGGACGACAAAAATCATACATTTGTGATAATGCGCTTAAAGGGTTACTAAATGTGAGTTTAGTGTGTATACGGTTAGGATTTTCATGAAATTTATGCACGTTTGCGCGGCCCAAACAACTTATTAATTTTCACCAAATTATAAACAGAATTTGATTTGCCTTGTTTAGCAGATGAAAAAGCCGAACCACGCCTAAATATGAATATTAAAGTTACCGCGTTTACAGTGGGCAGAAAGTTCTATTATACAAGTGGTCCAACAAATACACGTAACAAGGTTACAAATAGCCCATTCCTTGTAAAATGTCCACCACATTTAGTCTTTCTTAATACAAATGAACTCAAATTTGACTAATAAACCCAACCCATTAGTACACAAGCACAACACTTCTAAATTAATTTATTTATGCACGTTGAACTGTTTGCAGATATGCCAGTCTACATTGTCTAGATTCATCATCTTCAGCGGGCCTGAAAAAGGCCTCCCAGCGTGGCATTTCAGTGTAGTACCTCAGCAGCTTGATATAGTTCTGAAAGAAATACGACATAGGTTCTGGAAAACAAAATACCTGAGCTAAAAAAATAAATTTTCAATTTAATTTCTTGTCCATTAGATTTAACCCATATGGGACAAAGGCAAGCAGTGCACACCCAGATCTGACGCCGCTTACCGCAACGTCTGATCAGAGTCTCGACTGTTTGCTTATAGAAAAAATATATTCAAATTTGAATAAAAATGTACGGAAATGGACTGTTCCAATTGATTAGAGTGGGAAAGTTCATTCGGCTTAAATGGGTTAAGCCTGCTTAGTATTCTTTAAAGGAATATTCTCTGTAGTACCCACATCATACATTTTCAGAAAACAGAAATATAATTATTAATTACATACTCTTATTTGGATGACGAATTTATTTACTGTATGATTTAAATGTTCAACAACTTGGCCTTAATTTCGGACCTTTTGGTCTGTTTCTACTGCGAGATATGGACGTTAGTATTGGGCCGTGGAAACCTGCCATCGGGGGTTCCCATCATGTAAAGCACAAACCAGCGTGGTCAGCTACAGAGACTATTTGGAATAATTAAATTTTGCATGGAGCAAATTTGACTACCCTACTATAGTTACGCAACATGCAGTTTTTCTTTCGTCAATGCCCGCCTTTCTATTTGAGTAAGGGTACAGGCCGACCTGCAGTTAAAGCTTGGTGGTACATTTGCCAACATTGTCGAACAATGATAGCTTAATGCAAATTGAACAGTGTTAGCAAAATGCAAAATCAAATATACTGACGTTTTTATCCAATGAAAAATGGTGGTAAATCCCAGCTGGAAGTATAAGTAGGTCACCAACAACCAGTTCTATCCGAATCCATTTGTCATCAAGATCACGTACATCAAAATATCCGGAACCTTCCGTACAGAGTCGGATCTCTTCGTCGATGTGAATATGTTCTTTATAGACGGTCTCCAACTATAATAAAACACATACAACTCAGTGTCCACCCTTTCAAACCTTCACTGGACAATTCTCATTATACTCGGTATTCACCCTTGAAACATTCAATGCACATTTCTCATTAAACTCAGTATCCATCCGTTCAAACCTGCACTGTAAAAGTTTCTTTAGACTCATGGTCAACCCTTTCAAACCTTCCCTGTAAAATTCTCATTAGACTCAGTGTCCACCCTTTCAAACCATTCACTGTAAAATTATCATTAGACTCAGTGTCCATCCTTTCAAACCTTTATTTCGCATTTTCATTCAACTTATGTCCACCCTTTGAAACCTTCACTGCATACGTTTCATAGTTTGTGAGTATGATCAGGAAATACCACAATCACAGACAAACCCATGGCACCGAGAGGAAGAGCCTCACACCGGACACAAGGAAGACAACTTAAGTAAAGTAACCAGCTCCCTCTTCCCCATCAAGGTGATTGCAAAACTAGAATGGACATAAAGTAACATATAACAAACCATAGAATTCTAATTGCACTAAAGCTAGATAGTCAGGAAGAAGTGTTACCAAGAAGGGCAGTCTGATACAGGTGTAAATATTTTGTCATTCCATCGGTGCTCCTTACGTTTTATATTAGGTATATCACGATAAGTATTGCACGGAGATAATGACCCAAACAACATCAAGGATCCCTTAATGTTCGGTACTACCTTAGCTAACCCATATTTTATTACACGATAATAATATGTTGAAACAAGTAGCCAAATGGGCAACGATCGCTCACCATGGAGCCAGCATAATGTTTGGAGATACCATAATTTACGATGTTTAAAGGCAGATAACTCTGGACTTGAAACAGTGACCAGGAATTAATTCAAAAACATAAGATATTATGCCGGTTCTAGTTATCTGCAAGTATTAAAAAGATCTGATTCAAAATTGCATTGGAAACCTGGTGAAAGTATAGTTTTCAGATACTCAAGGGCAGCTAACTCCGTAGTCAGTTATGGGATCCGACCGAAATTCCAACTCATCCATACTTTTATGTATGTCCTGGTAACCTACAGGGATGATGAAAATCAAATGAAAAATGAAGGTACTAGAGTGGTCACATCATTGTATAGTTATATTTTAGATGCTCAAAGGCAGCTAACTCTGTAGCTGGTGGATAGGTGTGGCGGAAAATCAAACTCATTCAAACTTTTATGGAAGTCCTTGTTACCTACAAATGAGGAAGATCCATCCAAAAATGAAGGTGCACGAGTGGTCAAAACATATCTCCCATTGTAAGTCTATGCAGATTATTTTTATGATGCTCAAGGGAAGTTAACTCCACAGTCTAAAGTTGGTTCTACTTTAAATTAAACTCATCCACGCTTTTATGGTTGTTCTTGTTACCTGCAAGAACGAAGAAGATCCAATCAAAAATGGAGGAGCTAGAGTGGTCACATCATTATTCATTAATTTTTAAGATGCTCAAGGGGAGCTAACTTCAAAATAAAAATCTGTGATGGGATCTTGATGAAATTCAAACTCATCCAAGCTTTAACAGATGTCCTTATTGTATGCAAAAATGAAGAAGATCCATTCAAAAATTGAAAGCACTAGAGTGGTTGCAATATTTCTCCCATTATAAGTCTATAGGGATTTTTCCAAACACTCAAGAGCAGGTAACTCATAAGCCCCTGGTCGGATCCTGCCGAATTTCAAACCCATCCTAGATATTATGTGTTTACTTGTCGCCTGCAAGAATGAAGAAGATCCAATCAAAAATGAATGAGCTAGAGTGGTCACAACATTATTGATTAATTTTTAAGATGCCCAAGGGGAGCTAACTCCAAAATGTGTGATGGGATCTTGACGAAATTCGAACTCATTCAAGCTAAAATAGTTGTTCTTATTGTATGCAAGAATGCGGAAGATCCATTCAAAATTGAAAGAACTAGAGCGGTCACAACATTTCTCCCATTATAAGTCTATGGGGATTTTTCCAAACGCTCAAGGGCAGGTCACTCATAAGTCCCTGGTCGGATCCTGCTGAATTTCGAACCCATCTGAGATATTATGGGTTTACTTGTTGCCTGCAAGAATGAAGAAGATCCAATCAAAAATGAATGAGATCGAGTGGTCACAACATTATTCATTAATATTTCTGACGCTCAAGGGCAGCAAACTCCGAAGTCAGTGATGGAATCTTGCCGAAATTCAAACTCATCCAAGCTTTAATAGTTGTCCTTATTGATTGCAAGAATGAAGAAGATCCATTCAAAATTGAAAGCACTGGGGTGGTCACAATAATTCTCCCATTATAAGTCTATGGGGATTTTTCTAAATGCTCAAGGGCAGGTAAATCATAAGTCCCTGGTCGTATCCTGCTGAATTTCGAACCCATGCTAGATATTATGGGTTTACTTGTTGCCTGCAAGAATGAAGAAGATCCAATCAAAAATGAAGGAGCGAGAGTGGTCACAACATAATTCATTAATTTGTCTGACGCTCAAGGGCAGCTAACTCCGAAGTCAGTGATGGAATCTTGCCCAAATTCAAACCCATTCAAGCTTTGATGGTTGGTCTTGTTATCTGCAAGAATAAGGAAGATCCATCCAAAATGAAGGTACAAGAGTGGTCACAACATTTCTCCCATTATAAGTCTATGGGGATTTTTCCAGACACTCATGGGTAGCTAACTCATAAGTCCCTTGTCCGATCCTGCCGAATTTCGAACCAATTCGAGATTTTATGGTTGTTTTGTTACCTGCAAGAATAAAGAAGAACAAATCAAAAATGAAGGAGCTAGAGTGGTCACAAGATTTTCCCCATTATAACCCTAAGGGAGCTATCTGTTGCCATGGAAACCAGAGTTCTGATCCGATCTTACCCAAAACATAATGCAGTCAATCCCCCACCCCAATTATGCTCCTGATGAAATTTGATATTGATTGGCCAGCTGGTTTCAGATATATTCATGTTTGAAAGTGTATACGGACGGACGCACGGACGGACGCACGACGCCGGCTCGAGTCCCATACTATAAGCTCACCCTGAGCCTTCTTGGAACTTACACATATGTGATCAGGGAAAAGTCAGATAAGACCGTATTTCATCAGAGCTATCACACGATTCATATCGTAGCGTGCCGTTGCAAATGATGGCAGATGATTTAGTTAAGGTAGTACCGGACTCACCGACATATGTCCAAAAGTGTTTTATCTTTTAATATATTATAATATAGACTTATATTTATAATCTAAGACAAAAAAAACAATACCTCACCGTTCTTTTTAAAAAGTTATTTAATGTCAAAAACTGCAAAATCGCAGGTTTTTGAAATAAACAAACACAGATTTTGTTAACAAATTAACAAGAAACGCAATACAGTTTTTTTTCAGAACAAATACTACTCACACCAGAGATATAAATACAAACAAAAAAATAGTGAAATAACATGTATTTACACAATTTATTAAGCAAAATCCTAATTAAGTCAAACGAATAAATGCAGAAAAAAATATTAATATTCAAAATAAACATATTAGAGAATGTAACTTGAACAACAAAAAACATATTTTTACAAAGATATTTTCATGAAGAATCTAATGATTGAATAAAAAATATGTGTCACCGTGCTCGTTTTTTTGTTTTGGTGATTTTTCTGAAAAAAAATAAAGACTTTAATAAGTGTTGTCTTCCCTTTCAACCAATTTTTTTGTTTGTCTACGCCCTATTTATATCACTGGGCGGAGACATAGCTATTATTGAATAAGCACTAACAAATGGGCGTAGAAAATGACAAAAAAGATTTTGACCTAGCATATGTGACCCAGTACATTACATTATGATTCTCATTAAAGCATGGCTATAGCATGTCTTGATACTTTGATGCTTTCTTACACGTAGGATTTATGTAGATAAAAGCTAAAAATTATAGCTTTATTCCTGATGCATAGATCTAAATGTCATTTAAAGAATAAACATACAAATATGCAAAAAGAGGATAAAACATTCTTTTCCTTGTATTAATGTTTGGCAAGCCTGAATGTGATGTGTTGCAACCAGAACCACACAGCCGTGAGGCCTGCAACACATTATCGCACAAGGGCTTGATAAACGTTAATATACAGAAAGGAATGTTATATTGTCATTGTTATATATTATAGGACTTTTTGGGTACTGTAAAGGTGGCAACTTTAATTTTCATATCTGGGCGTGGTTCGGTTATTTCAACTGCTCAAGAATGGAAATCAGGTTCTATCCATTGGTTAAGCGTTTAAAAGTTGCTTGAGCCGCGCAGGTCTGCGTGCATTTCATGAAAGTCCTGTCCGTTATTGCACTGAACCCACATTTATTAACCCTTAAAGCGTATATTACAACACAATCGTATGTTTTTATCGTCTATTGAAATATTATGAAGCCTCTTAAACAAACAGTGTAGATCTAGAGCAGTCTGATCTGGGTCCACACTGTTTGCCTCTATACTAATGTTAAACAATAAACAAACACTTTCGGATGTAGTTATAACGCCTCATTTTCAGATTTTACCTATGTCTAAAGTAGACTAATAAGGCAGTCATGAGGTGCCGCCTTTACAGTATCCAAAAAGTTCTAGAATACTTTACTTTCAAGCAAAAGCATTTCCAAAAAAAAAAATGTCCACTGTAACATCGTGAGGCATACAACAAAACCACACCTTATAGGCGCAATCGAAAACATCAATACTATCGACATTTATAGACCAAAAATAGTTAGAATCATAGTTTTTTTTTATTACCATCACTCATCGAACAGGCGACACTTTGCAATGAAAACACTGTTTCTAGCGAGTTTTGATCCGCGTTCGTCAATGGTTAAGAGTGTTTTCGATTGCTCACTATCCGCTGTGGAAACAAACTTTTTTTTCAACAGAAACATGACTGAAAAATGTAGATAACTCCTAGCTCTTGTTTCAGATTGTTTTGGTTACGTATTCATTGTATCAATTCACATACCGGATAGGTGGCAATCGAAAACGTTGATGCTATCGACGAACGTAGATCAAATACCGTCAGAAACAGACTTTTTGGATTGCAGTTTGCTTGCCTGACTGGCGACAAATGGTAAATTCTAGCGATTTGCGATCCACGTTCATCGATTGTTCAGAGCCTTCTCGATTGTCGCCTATCCGATGTAATAAAGTAGCGTATCTTATGATAATTGAATATTTTGGTCAGTTCTCAATAAAGCATAAGCGACGGTATCTTAACTCGCAGAGGATATCCGTGAGCAGGTTGAAATGGCAATTAAGCCCTCTGCAGTCATGTTTTATCGGAAATAAAGCCCGCGGTCAGTGATTGGTCAACGATCAACCAAAATATGACACATTATTAAATAAAATGTACAATTGTCAGCGATTGAAACACCTCAAGTTTCTATAGTAAACACTTATTATATGGTATATAACAATAAAAGGATGATACATTCTTCTGTCTATTAACGTTTGCCAAGCCCAAATGAGATAATGTATCGTAGCCTTAACCATGAAGCTGTGAGGGCTGCACCAAGTGCGGATCCAGAGGGGGGGAGTAGGGGTCCGGACCCCCTCTGGAAAATCACAAATTAAATGGGTTTCTATAGGGAATAAGCAATTGGACACCCCCTGGAAAAAGTTGGACCCTCTGGAAAAAATTGGACCCCACCTGGAGCCTTGAAATACGATAGATTTCTTTGAAATTGACCATTTGACGTCTGTAAAATAAGCTGAGGACTAAAAAAATCGTTGTCAGAGCTTTCCCCCCCCCCCCCGATGAAAATTCCTGGATCCGCGCATCTGTACCATGCTTGCCTACCGTTAATATACAGAAAAGAATGTTATATTGTCATATATCTTCCTTTCAGGCACATGCAGTTCCAATTAATTTTATTAAAATGTATGCAGAAATGTCCATTTTATCATCATGAAACATGCAACGAAACAAAATAATTTTTTCAACAGAAACATGAAATAACTCCTAGCCCTTGTATCAGATTGTTTTGGCTACGTCTTCAGTATATCAAAAATATACTAGATAGGCGGCAATCGAAAACGTTAATGCTATCGACGAACGTAGTTAAATATTATAAGTAACAGAATTTTGAATTGTTGTTTGTACACCCGATAGGCAACAAATGGCAATCACAAACACTGTTTCTAGCAATTTGTTATCAGCATTCATCGATTGTTTAGACTGTTTTTATTGCTGCCTATACGGTGTGATAAGGTAATTGAAATAGTTACGTCATTTCTCCATAAAACATTAGTGATCATGTACCTCCATGGGACCTAAAACATGAGAATGTCACATACAAGGCATGTGCACGTCTACAACCCCCCCCCCTTTTTGGGGTGGGGTGGGTCTTAGGTTAGTGGCAGCATGCAGAAATAGCAACCGAGACATGTATATAGTATGTATATTTATACGGTCCGCAACTTTTAACCATCAAACTACTGAATGACTTCATACTCTGGGTGATGTTTTTAAAAGCTAATACTTGCATTCCTTCTTTTTGTGAAAGCAAAATACTTACAGAATAACGTTTCAAGCATCAAAGAGTTGTAAGGGGAGATTAATATCTACCGTCTTACAAATAAGTATTCTCTTTTAAAAACAAGATTCAGGAACGATAACTCTTACACTCTTACTTTTAAGTAAAAGTAAGGTTATCTTTTGACATGGGTCCCGCACTACCTTAAAGCCCTGTTGAACCGCAAATTTTACACTGTGAAGCATTGGTACCAATTCCTCACAGCAGGAGAAAAAAATGGTACCAATATCTCACACTTGTGAAAAATACGCGCGAAGTCAAATTTCATATACATGTACCATACATGCGTATTCCTTACATTGACAAAATACACCCCCCCCAAATCTGCTGCATTTTGCATTCGATTCCAAGTCTTTACAGTTTTGTCACAGACATCTGTGACAATTAAGTACATTGTACCAGTTCTTCATATGTGTGATAATTTGGTATCAATTTTCACATGTGTAAGGATTTAGTACCAGTTCTTCAAACGTGTGAGTTTTGATACCGATTTTTCAGATGTGATGATTTTATACCAATTCTTTACATATGTGGTACCGGTTCTTCATACGTGTGAGGACTTTGGTGCCAATTCTTCATATCGTACTAGTTCTTTACACGTTTAAAGCTATACGAATGTGAAATTTTAGCACAAATTTTACACCCAACCGTGCATCCTGCATCATTTACTCATAACTTTTGCTCTGGGATGCAAAGTTTCTATTCCAGCGAGTCGAGGATGCAGATTTGTCATGAAAAATAGTGTTTTCGACTTCGAGTCAGAAGATTGCAGTTGGACCCATTTAGTTTGGAAGCAGCGAGTCCCAGGACCCACAAGCCCAAAATTGTAAATGAATAAGTGCCACAAAACTGAACGAAATTGTAAATTTCACATTTGCCAAAAGTGACGTACCAATTCATCACATGGTGTGAAATTTACGAAAAGTGAAATTTGCGGTTCAACAAACATCTGACGGCTACCTTGACACATGTAATCATAGGTGTTTTTATGGGTTTACATTTACCGGGTTCAGATACATGTATATGTACATGTAGGTATTTTTTTCAAAAATGTCTTTTACAGTCATCCAGGTACATGGTAAGAAAAAGTACGTAACAAATTATTGTCTTATGTCTCAATGTGACAGTTCATTTGAGCTCCCAAAACATATGCTTAAACCATGCGAGAAACCAGAAAGTTTTTTCAGAGGGGGTCCAGCTTTGACAACGTTTTTTTATTAGTTGTGAGGGGATCCAAATACCACTAAAAAGCGGGCGATCATCGGCCCGCCAGCTAATGATGGCGAGCTTGGTAATTTTGTGAGTTCTTAGGGGATCCGGACCAGTACTGTTAAGAAACCCTATGTTTTAGTGATTTTTCAGGGGGGGGGGGGGTCCGGACCCCTGTTCCCCCCTTCTGGAGCCGCGTATGTTAACCTAACTATTAAAACGTGTCTTTCTCAGGACATATGACTGACTGAATGCATACTTGCATATTTGTGTACTCAATAAAACACTACCGAGTTTCCTAAAGCTTACGATGCCCCAATCCCCCACCCGCTTACCATTTCAGCAGTATCAGGATATGATAACACTATATAGTCTTCATTTTTTATAGTGGCGCTCATGTTTCAACTTCGTCAGCTCCTCACATTTATCGTTATCATCGGAGAAAATCTGGAAAACAGAACAACAAAATAAAATAAACAAACAAACAAATAAGCCTTATCGCATTATTGACCAATGACTACGCAAACGCGCAGACTCACCAGAGCATACGATGTTGGCATACGAGCGAACATAATAGACTAAGGGCCCACTGTACATAATGCCCCCTCTGGTGGGATTTTATGACACCGATATCACTGTAAAGCTTACTATCTCCTGTATCGAATGTCACTTGTTGGATGAAAAATGGATGCTGGATAAGCTCACTGTATGCAATTGATTATCTGCCCCTGATTTCCAAATATTTCATTTGTTGTGAGTTTATATATATGAGAATATGGAGTCCAAATTTAAAAAAATTCTCACACCCATAGCTAAAAAGTAATGTATATTGTGTTAATTCATATATTTAAATAAAAAAGATAACTCTTATTTTAAAACTGTAAGGGTTATGCCCCCTGTAACTGTACAAAATAATAACTTGGGCCATAATATGCATTCAGCAAACTATTTTTTCTAATAAACATGATGACACAGTTTGCAAAAAGCACTGAATATAGTTATTTAGATAGTTTTACAAAGGATAACAGTTTCTTAACATATCTATGATTTCTGCTTGCTGTAAAAGCAGTGTCCTTGATAGTAAGCCATACATCACACTAGTCGTGGTACTCCCGGTAATAAAATTAAAAGCACACCAGAATCCAGATTCCGAGTCGGCTGTATATATATGAGTCAACTGAGGAAGATAGACATAGTATTTCCTTGGATTTGATATTACTACAGATATATGCAACCTTCTATTGTAGTTTCCTGTTTATGATATAAATAATACATTTAAATTCCAAGCTTAACGTACTTGAAGGAGAAAGAACGTGTCCTGTAAGATTTGTAGCAACAGTGTCCACAAAGTATTGCAGTTATTTGGCATTTATCAATATATCATAATGTGAACGTACATGTATGAGATTTTGTAATGTATTATGCTTCTTATAATGTCGATCATAAATATTTAAGCGAGCTGCTAATATAATATTAATGGTATAAAAAAAACTATGAAAGCGCATTTGCATGGTTCACATTTGCCTGCAGGAATAGAAGATTTCACACCTGATCTCTAGTTATTTCGGTCTATAGGATCGACTGTTGCACATTGAGCTTCCACTCACGACGTTCTCTGTCAGTTGTTTCCATGTCATCTCCCCCCTCTTTCCTGCGCCTCCCATCAATGTATATATCACATGCTGGCTGAATGCACCACTAGGATGTTCCACATGTCAAAAATATTTAAGCCATATCTCTCTCAAAATGAGGCCAAATTCCTCGAGCTCGAGCTTTACCAGTAATTATCTTGACCTTATTGTGGTCACATCCTTAGGCATGATATTGAAAATCTGTCTGATCATGGCCAAGCCGTGTGTTGCAAGGGGTGAAGGTTCAGCTTGGTCAACGGCCAAGTTCCACTGGCATGGAGGATGGTGCCCCACGCGCAAGAGCTGGACTTGCAAGAGGGGTGACGGGATGTTAGAACTGGCAGTATTATCCTACACGTCTTCCTGGCCGTTTTAACACGAGTACTGTCTGCCAGCTTACAGCCTCTGCCAATGGAAAGCATGGCACACAGGTAGCAGAAGGAAGCTACCATCTTCAGCTTATTAGGTCCGATCTTAATCAAGTAAACTCCGGTGTGCCGTCAATAGTTCCTTTTGCACCATGCACACCTATTATCAATGTTATGAGCAGTAGATGCTGTTTTTGCCCACTCCTGTATGACATAACTCACATGGGAACCTACATGAACTCTCCAGGCCTGTACTACACATCATGTGCATTTATCCTCAACCCCTTCTCCTCCATGGCTTTTTCTATATTAAGAGCCTCCTGACATGTTCCTCCAGCGTTTCAGTAATGATGACAAGATGATCATAGATATCTTCCCAGGGAGCTACAGAGCGTAACACACGTGACAATGCCTCCAGCACAATGATGAAGAGCATATGACTAAACACAGAGCCATAGGGGAACCCCACACTCACCGTAAACTCTTGGCTGTAACCATGAACAACACAGACATGGCTTCGCGCATGGGTGTTCACTCCCTTGGTAACATAGCTTTCTCAGTTCCCACCAGATAAATATTCGAGGGAACATTTAAAGCCTTCTCTAGGGCCAGGAAGGCCATATAGATATGTTTGTTAACTGCTAGGCATTTCTCCTGCATTTGCAGAATCACAATTATTGCATCTGTAGTGCCTCTTTCTGGGACAGAGCCCGACTGGGGTTCACCAATTGACACCAGGCCATCAACAATTCTCTGTAGGATCTCCATGGTTGTTCACCCCTGTTTTACGCTCCATAATGTCTCTGTCCAGAGCATCACCCTTAAGAGTTGACTCAATCATGAACATCACCCTTTCCCTTGTAATTCCAGACAATGAATTTGGCTCACAGTCAGATGGACCCTTGCCATCAGATCTCTACACTTTTGGACAGGTAGGGGGTGATTTGGGGCTTGATTTGGGCCAGCATATCAATAAACTTGTCGTTTACCAGCTGATGTCGCAGAGCAACCACCTCTCCAGTCAGTGACAAGCTTGCACAGACTCTTATGAAATTGCCTGATCTGTATGTAATGAGGTGACTGTTACGTTCCTCGGGGTACATGTTACAGAGGAGCAGGTCATAAGCCAATGCATATTCCAGGATCCTCTCATACCCTCAGCCACCATGTATCTCTTTGTAACCGTAGCCTGTACTGCCTCCGCGGTCATTACAATTATCCTATGGGATGAGGGATGCTGATGTAGGGATGGCACGTAGTTGTTCATAGAATAGATCTCTTTTTCAGCAACCTTGAGACATATTTGTGGGTTATAGACAGACAGGAAGCCAAACACTTGCTGACTGACTAGGATCTTTACCAAGATGATCCTGTTAGACCCCTGCTTTATCTCAAATAACTACAACATCAGGTAATTATTCTGTAAAGCGCGTTGACTTCCTTTGGAATTAGTCAATTTGTCAGTAAGATTAAGCATGAAAAACGACAAAAATGAAAAAAATTGTGGCTTCAGAAATTGGGCTTAGGGTCATGAATTGGCATTTTAATTATCGTTGGTTGGTTTAAAAAAAATGAATCACACTCAAATCATTTAATATATTCTACATTAAAAATGCAATGATCAGAAATTGATACATTCAAGTACCACACCTGACCCAGGACACCATATGGGAAAGCACAAATCAAATGTGTACCTTGCTGCATAGCAACGGAAGAATATAGACCATACAATGTCAAATTTCCACAATTGTGTGGTTGCTAGGCAACAGTGACAAACTTGGACATGTTAATGACCATATTATATATGTAACATTGAGAACAATTAAACCAGAACAAAGTAAATGACAAACTATGTTCAGATACAAGATAATACTTAAATGTCAGATTACGTTTCTTTAGCATTAGGTTTTTGCACGAGGAAAACCTGGCCAGGTTAACTTAAATATCATGTTTTTTTTGCTAACCAACAATCGATGTTTCTTTCCATCAAATATTTCGATATGTTGTTGCATGCTCAACAAATTATGCCACATAATGGTTACAATGGTGACGTTTAAATGTTACGAAGTCTTACATTATAAGGAAAATCCTGCTTTTATTGGACGACCCTCGTATATTGACTTTTGAAAGCTGCAGTATATTTTCAAAGCGGTATAGTTTTCTAAAACTGGGACACTTATGTGCATAGAATATGTAGTTTCAATATTGTTGTGAAAATTTACCGCGTTATTCATCTAAAAACCTTTTTTACGGACAAAGTTCCAGTTTTCTTACTTTGGGGGTCATTTTACCCCACACACTTTTTTGTTTTACTTAAGTAATATTGTGGATCTATTGAACTGTAAATTAAATAATACAAGACCTGGTTAATTTTTGTGTCATTTTCAACATTTAGATACCAAAAATGAAAAAAGATATCATGCTCATGTGTTTAAAATCCATTTTTAACATATTCAGCGTGTTTTTTTCTAATTTATATTCATGAGTATGCATGCTAGCAAATCATAAAGGTAAGATGCAGACCACGTATTAAACATTTCGAGAAAATTTTAGCACTTCTTAGACTGATTTATAAACATTATAAACGAGGTTTTCTTCAGACTAATGGGATTAATACTAAAAGTCAAAATGTATGTGGTTGCCATGGAAACATGCCGACAGTTTGCTTATCCAGCATTCGATTTTTGTCCAACAACCAGCATTTGTTAACATGTATCTAAGCTTCAAGAATATGCAGGTGTTAAAATATCCCGTTAGGGAGAGGGTTTCCATTATTGGCCCTTGGAATATAAAGTATTCGTCCAGATGAAGACTCAGACCATCATTAAGACCTCTTGTCTGCATAGGTCACAGCGCATCAAAAGAAAATGCCTGAAAAATGCTGAAACGAGTTTTGATTTTTGTCTCCATATACGATACATATAGCATGGAAATGTCTTATATATCTATACATGTAAAATAGGTGTAATTACGTCATTTAAGGTAAAATATGACGAATATGTTCACAAACTAGAAAGACATTGGTTATTGTCTAGGCATGTCACATTTATTTCAGATCGTCAGTACTGTAGCCTATTTGAGAAATATCACCTAGCGGAAGATAATGCGTCTTGCGCGCGCGCGCGCGCGCGCGTGTGTGTGTGTATGTTTGTGTGTGGTGGGGGAGCGGGTACCAATACATCATATCTGTGTGTGTGTGCGCGCACGCACGCGTGCTTGCATGTGTGTGTGTGTGTGTGTGTGTGTGTGTGTGTGTGTGTGTGTGTGTGTGTTTAGAGACTTGGTCAAATTTGACAATCGTTCGTAACGCTGTTTGGATACATGCTTGTTTGTTTGGGTAGATGCTTTACGCCCCAGTCAACAAATTTCAGCCGTATCGGGATGCTTCCTGGGACGAACCAGTAACACTCGTAAGCAGAGAATAAAGCGGTTTGCACATGGACACAACACAGTGCCCCGGACGAGGCTCAAAACAGCGACTTGTCGAATCGAGTCCAAGTCGAACACTCTACCGATGAGCCGCTGCGTCCCTGTGAATACATGTTAGATGTGACCTTGCCAAGAACTCCAGATGCCTTAATCAACACTTCCATGAATGAGCTGAAAATATTCTTAAAAAGTGACTTATATAGCAATGTAATAGGTGTCACCGTAGTGAATAAACCACTCGCCTTGTAAACCAGTGTCACACTTAAAGCCGACTCTAAAACCATTCGAGGGCTATGACTTACTTGAAAGTATAATATCCCTAGTTTTTCAAGATACTTTACATCCACAAATTTCGGGGGATTCAACATGTTCGGCTCATTTCGGTCCTCAGCCGTGCTTTCATCCATATACCAGGCACGAACCATTTTAGCTGAATTGTAGAAGGAAAAAAACTTAAGAGTATGTAAGCTGGGGTAATTTGTATGTTTTTCTCGTGATTTTCTTCTTTTCAAAATAAAACATTAATAAATATGTGTCAAACATTTCAAGATCCATATCAGCCCTGCCGCAAAGGCTAACACTAGACGGCAAAGTCGGTACTAATATGCAAAATGCAGCGATTATAAACTCACAATGGTCCGCCATTACGCAGGCACTGGACATCAAGGACAGGTTTTAGGCCAGGAACTTTAACTTTTAAGGCCAAGATAATCCCTTGAGAAATTATTTTATCGTCAAAGCACAGGTTTGTGTAGTGTAGATAACCATAAAAAAGTCCTCAAAAAATATCGGTGCCAAATTCGAGAAAATTAAGATTTAAGATTTGATCATTAGTGGGTGGGGTACCTGAAAACTGGAAATAATGATATTTGACTAAATATGCTTATAAATTTCACATTCTTTTTAAGCAAATGCTGAATAAATCAGGTTTGGATGGATTTCTGATTATAATTGTGTATACTGAGTGGTCAGTAGAGAGCATATTCGTTTCCATGGCAACCCATAATCCTAAATAATGGGGGTGTGCCAACAAGAATATGCATATCTCAGCATCAATTCATCCTAAAATACTAAATTTGGTATCAAATTATTTCTTAGTTATCTAACGTTTTCCTGCCTGTTTGATATGCAAATTATCTAATTTGCATATACATGATTATTTATGAGAACATGAGAAATTAAAGAAAATTGCAGGAAATTAATGGGGTATACCTACAAAATATCATGTATCTCAGCTGCTAATTAAACTACAGGTCTCAAATTGGTAATTGATGCTGATACATAATAACCCTTTACACAGTGGTTTAATATGCAATTTTACTTATTTTCATATCCATCAATGCAAATGAAAACATAAGAAATAAGAGAAAATTCTAAGAAAAACACGGGGTATACCTACAAAATTGATTATATTTCAGCTACCAATTTCCCTAGATTACCAAACATGAAACCAAACTAATACCAAGATACAACCCTTTTACCCAGTGGTTCAACATGCAAATAATTAGCCTTAAATATCTATGACTATTGATAAAACATAAGGTATTATTGAAAAATCGCAGAAAAATTAAGGGGGTATCACTACAGAATTACTCATATCACAACTGCTAGTTGCCCTGAGTTACAGAACTTGGTTCTGAATTGATGCTAAGACAGATTCCTTTTAACAATTGGTTCAATGTGAGAGTAATCTAAATTTGATATCCATGATTATTAAAGAGAACATAAGAAATCACAGAAAAATCGCAGAAAAATTAAGGGGGTATACCTACAAAATTACTAATATCTCAGCTGTTAATTGCCAAAGAGCAGCAAACATGGTATTAACATAATGCTAGGACATAGAGCCTTAATCATATGTTCTTTATTGGAAATATTTGAATTGCAAATTCGCTATTATTAATAAAAATATTAGAAATGAGTAAAAAATGAAAATTTTATAGAATTGTACCCACAAAATAACTACTACCTCAAGTGCTGTAATTCTTAGACTTCTAAACATTGCCCAAATGTTTCCACTCTGCCAGCCAAGATGGCAGCCAGAGCTCTAGATATGAAATGTTTTAAACAACAAATGAACTACATTGTACTGGTCCAAATTGGAAATAATTTCATACAATTTGTAATGACATTCCTTGTAAGGCCTTCTACTAATGCTACCCAACCAGTTCTGCTCTTTTGAACATTATATTTACCAGAGCTAAAAATAAAACTCTTTATACAACATCTTATCTATTGATCCAGATTCAGAATAAATACAAAAAATGTTTCTGATTGATCTATGTTCCTTATTTTGCTCAAAATCATTCAACTATACTTAACAAAGTGCCCCCAGGGCTACGATTCAGACGAGAGTTCCAGAAACACCCATGATTGCCCTCTTGTTCAATATTATATGGGGAATCCCCCTTTTTGGCCATATTTTCCCCATTCATCCCATATATAGTTTTTAGAAAACAAATCAGACCTACCTACCTTATTTTAATTTTCCATTCAATAGTAAACTCACATTTTTGGCCTAAGTAATGTATACTCTCCTATTTATTTCTGCGATTTTTCTATCATTTCCAATGTTTCATAAATTCATATGAACATAAAATTAGATCATATGCACATTGAACCACATGGTATAAGGATTATGTCTAAGCATCAATTAAGAGCTAAGCTTGGTAAATTAGGGCATCTAGCAACAGCGATATGAGTAGTTTTGAAAGCATTTCCACTTATTTTTTCCTGAGATTTGCCTATTATTTCCCATATTTCATTGATATCCGTGAATATTATAGTTATTTCATGCCTTTTTGTAGTATAGTCCAAACTATTACCCCTCGGTACCGTGGACAACCTGAGGCACTATTGCACGAGGCCGAAGGCCGAGTGCAATAGTGCATCAGGTCGTCCACAGTACCGAGGGGTAATAGTTTGACTATACTACAAACAGGCATGAAATAACTGTTTTATTACCCAACCCTTTTGATGAAATACTTAGCACCGTTTCTTGAATGAAGTTGCTGTAGACGATGCGGTTTTGTTCCAAAGCAGAAAATTTCACCAAATCTACTCAATTTTGGTCTTAAAATGTTCCGCTCGTTCTAACTAAGAGACGAGTACCCACACTTTATGTTTCTTACCACAAACAACGAAGTTATTGGAGTTTAAAGTTGCCAAAGCATGGCTCATTTTCACCTTTGTTGCACAACGTCTCCTTTTATAAACGAACCGTACGTGCATCGTTGTTGCGCATGTCGATAAGCACCTGTGTGTTTTAACAGCAAAGCGGGAAGCCAGGCCATGGTATAGTGCCAGTCAATAGTAAAAAAATACTGACCGGGCAATAGTTCAGAGACCCATGACATAGCAAAAAATAGACAATTACTTCGTATATAGACGGTTGGGTAATAAATAAATTTAGTCATTTGAATGTTGAACAAATGGGTAAAAGAATTATGAGACATGAGTTTACCACGCCTTTTTTCCCTTGTTTTTCTTTTTGACAAATTTTCTCTTACTTCTACAATTTTCATTAATATTGATGGATATGACAATTAGGTAATTTACATATTTAACCAGAGTAGAAGAGTTTTGTCTCAGCATTAATTTGGTACCAGTTTTGTATACTAGAGCAATAAACAGCTGAGTTGTATACCCCATTTTTCCTGCGTTTTCTCTCTAATTTCCTAAATATTCACGAATACTCAAATGAGATAATTTGCATACCGGACAGTCCAGAAAAAATCATATGACTAAGAATTAGTTTGATACCAAGTTGTATTCTTGGGTGAGTTGCTGCTGAGATATGAGTATTTCTGTAGGTACATTCCATTCTGTAGAAATATTTTATAGGTTGTCAGAGAAACTATTCAATTTCATATAACCCAAATTGGTTAAATTTTGAGGCTTGGGTTCCAATGAACAATCCAACACCCGTGGAAACTTGTCCTGGAGTAGCAAGGTAGGTCAAATTAGATCCTATGGTACCAATAACATGATATTAGTCGCCTGTTTTCAGCGATTTATTTCCATTTTTCGTATTTTTCTCACCCCAAAATACTGTTTCCCCTCGGATTTTTTTAGGACTTTTTTCTATAAAACAGGACACCTTCCTGATACCAAAACTATTGATAACATTTCTCAAGGAATTAGTTGTGGGTCAAGCGTCATTTTCGGCTAAATGTACTGGCCTATTTCGTAAATCTAACGTATAGGTTACTTAAAATAGCGGAATGTTGTTGTGACGAATCCTTAAGTGATCGCTCGGTTATCTATCTACACAAAATGCTAATGTTTTCAATTATGCCAATACTCTTATGGACCTCGCAAATTATGATAAATTTATTTGGAATATCTAGAAGTGTCGCTGCTGAGTTTTACAGGAGAAATGCAAGACTAGTGGGACCAGTCAGTTTTGATTTCATTATCCGAAGTATAACCGCATAATTTGCGGGGTCCGTGAGAGTATTGGCATAATCGAACACATTTACATTTAGTTTAAATTAATAATTGAATGTGCAATTATGGATTCGCCACAACAACTTCCTGCCTTTTTTTCGCAACCGATACGTTAGATTTACGAAACATGTACGTTGTTTCCAGTGCCTTTGTGTAATAGCAACTAGACACTTGAAAAGCCAGCTCGACTCATAAACATAAACATGTGTGACTCCGTCCGTCAGTCTGCCCGCCCGTGGTCAGTAAGTGAAAATACTCATAACTTTTGAACAACATGGTATGTTTATTTTGATCCAAGTATGCGAAATTATGCAGGAAATGACCAATTTGCTTTCCATCCACACATTCCTTCACAGAAAACTGAAATTTAAAACAGCGAAACGAGTACCCCGCCAAAAATTGCGATTTGTGTGAAAAACTACGTTTAGATAGATTTTAGTTGGCATCTTTCTCGCCCTGTCTGAAATGTCTGAAAACTTTGCAAACTTTTTCCGTGAACAGTGCCATAGATAGCATAATGCTTTTTATCAGGATTTTCTTCGAAAACATTTATGACTTTCAACCTTTGTCACAGGTACGTATATTCCTGCGTGTTTTGATGTATCCACATAACAAGTCTCCAGAGGAACGTGAAACTGACGTTAACGCATCGGTATGGCGTTGGGTTAAGTTATAGTTATACCATGGGTTGTCCGCATGTACATGGAGACAATCCACGAGCTTTAGCGAGTTGATTATCTTACGTACAGGTGGACAAACATGGTATAACTATTTTATACCACCTACATTGGTGTAGACATTGTACATTACGAGATATTTCGTGCTAAAGTTGGTAAGGGTGGTATAACTTCGGTTCTACGATTTTCGTGTCGCGGATGGAGTGGTGTTAGAATGCACATTACTCCTTTTGGAGAGAAAAACTTAGTTGCCAATATAGTTTTGTAATGTATTGTACCGTATATAAATTTAAAGACACTTACTATTTGTTTACAATGTATCACGCTCCTTTAATGTATGGTACAAAATGTCTAGGTCAAAAAACGACCTGATAAGTGTGAATATGTCATGGCTTAAGATAATGAGTTAAAAGGTGATTTTTTTTAAACTTTAAACAAGTTATGTTGTATTTTTGTCATTTTCTATGCTTCACACATAGGTAATTCCATGTTGTATCTATGTTTTGCGTTTTATGAAAATCATATATAATTTCCTATGAAACCTATACAAAATATTACATTGAACTGTTTGGTTTAACTTAGGTACATGTACCCTATGAAGAGCGAAGTGGCTCAGCGGTAGCGCATTAGATTTAGGATCGAAAAGGATTCCGTAAAACAGTGCACAAACGCCTTCACAAATAACCCTTTACATACTAGTGAATCAAAAACAGCGTACTTTGCTCCATTATTGAAATACAAAAATGAACTTTTCGAAGCGTTTTTTCAAAGTTTTCAAGTGACAAAATGACGTTATGCAATAATGACGATCGATCACTAACATCTGCTAGACCCCAGGCTCGGGGGTCCTAAAAACCCTCTCCTTTCAGACCCGGGTTTCAACACCACCCTCGGGGTCCAGCAGACCTTAATGTATAGAAAAATATGTTTGATCCTTACATTAATTCAAAGTCACGCTCTATAAAATACTAGTTGATGATAAAAATAATGCAGTGCTATTTGTCACCATTGCCCGACCCACACAAATGGGGAATGGTGGTTCAGACATGTATATGAACACGTGTATAAGACCTTCTTACCCAGGTACATGTAACAGGAATTTGTGTTTGGTTCTATGAAGTTTTGTTTAAATGAAACCATTTTGAACGTTATATAGAGGATCTTACATGAGTGCTCATGTTTTATTGAATTTATTAAACGAGTTGAGGAAAAGAGATAAAATGCGAGGCTTGCCGAGCATTTTATCTCTTTTTCGCAACGAGTTTAATAAATTCAATAATACAAGAGCACGAATGTTAGATTCTATTTATCAGATGAAAAATACATTGAAATCGTATTTCTGGCGTAAAAACGTTACTATTTTGTCATTATGTACGCAACGTTGTTATGGACGTCATAACGTTTCCCGAAAATCGATAAACCACTAGTGGTATACAGATTTTATTGCATAGCGTTATTTCACTCCCAGACGCGACGGTATATGAACAGCTACAAAAAGTTTTTATTGAAAAATAATCAAATTCTTATATTTTTGTTGATAATTACTGGTAAATAAATCAACCATTTTCAAAGGAAAGGTCAGTTTAGAAGTCAGCCCTTGATGCGGTTCCGTAAACGTTAATAAACGTTTATCACAACCAATACAAGTAGTGATTGCAAACAAAGGCCTCGCTTTTAAATTACTGTTTCATTCGAATTAATATGTTTTCATTTTATATATTTTTTTTTACAATAAATGCTCATCTAATTGAACAAAACATATTTAATACGAAGCTGCAGGTAGTTTATTTAGTGCCAAACATCGTGATTCCAAACAAAGAAAAGCTATCATAATCCTTTATGTAGGTTGGAATTTTTTTTCTAAAGGTTTCAGATTTTTTTTTCGAAAAGTTTGCAAAGACGTTAGAGAAACCCCAAAATTTGATTTCAAAAAATAGGATTCCTAAACGCTAAAATCAAACCTAACCTTACATATATATATGTAACGTAAAGAAAACGTTTACTCACCGTTTCGACAACGTTAATTTGTTATCTGGGTAGAAAGTTTATTCATCTTCTTTACTTAATACAAACTAAGAACAAATCTTTATCAATACAATGTTAATCCTTTATTTACTAGTGACTCACTCCTAAATGCATATTTTGTTACACAGAGTGAAAACCAAGATGAATGCCGCATAATATGACAGTTCACCAGGGTCTTCACTGTATACTAAGACAAAAACAATCTTCAGAGAAAGAAATACAATTTTATTTGGACTCTTTAACCTATGGCCCCTCGATATTATTCATATTAAACCATGTCCGGGCAGTTGGCCCATTATATGGCTGAAAAATTTATACAAGCAAGTTCAGTACATTATTATGGCACTATTTTTAGGGAAAGTGGGAACTTTTCCATTCCTAAAGTGATTTTTTGCAAGAAATCATTTGTTTACAATGGATGCATCTTGTGGAATGGCCTGCCTAGTCATATAAAAGAAAAACAAAGCATTTATGATTTTAAAATATTTCTTAGAATTACTTTCAGAATAGTTATGTCTTACATTCAATATGTGAATTTTCCATTTTGTCATTTTACTATTTATTTGATTTTTTAATAATCTTAAGATTTTAGGTTAACTTACTATTTTTTAATGAACATGACTTCCCGAATCAATTTTACGCTTCGCGCCTCACTATGACTTGCAATCAAAACTTGGGGACCGCAATGGGATTAAGAGAAATCACTTTCTCTTTTTTGTGTTATCATTGGTGTTGATTAGCAAACCATGATCTCCTAAATGTGACTTTTAAATATATATGATTTAGCATGTATTTTTGTTATCACATTGTTGTTGTAACATGTATTGTTGATCTTTATACCGGAATAAATCAATCAATCAAATATATTCAATGGTTCAGTGCAAGTTATTGTATTAAACCAGAAGGAAAACTATTGGTGCAAAAAGGGTTAACACTTTTATATTCAGCTTTTTAGGATCTACTACCCCCTCTGTCCCCACCTCTTAAAGACCCATATTTCTATTTAATAGAGATCATTAACGGATTTACCAGGGGCGGATCCAGGATTTCTGGAAAGGGGGTTCATATGTATAAAGGTGAGGGGCTCGCGTTGCTGATTTTATCTCATTTTCAAAAATATCCCATGAAATAAAAAAATTTAATAATTTGGTCTTACTGATAGGATAGGTTTCATAAGTTCATAGGATATCTAAAAATGGGGGGGGGGCAGAGAGGGGTTCGGGCGAACCCACTGAACCCCCTCTGGACCCGCCACTGTTAAATGATAAGGGACAGTTTCAGTATCTTACTGGATTAAAGGAGCCCCACGAGAGGGCTTACACCTGTATTTACAACATTTTCTTTCCCTAAGATAAATGTCACTATTTTATAATGACATGTTTGTGTATCTTTGGGGTTGAGAGTATAAATATAACGTCACTCTCACTCACGCATTGTTTATATGTTATATGACGATGAGCTGTATATGCTTAAGTCTAATAAAATTTATGTTATGTTATGTTATGTTATGTTATATAATAAAATACCTAAACCCTTCATATGGGACCACTTTATTGTCCCTTGTAAGGAAGTCATAATCACCAAGCTTAGCCTTTGATCAGTCTTGAATAGCCCTCAGGTAGTGGTACCACTTTTATTGTCTAAATATTTAGGTCTTTTAACATTTTGTGAAGTATATCAAGGTAAAAAATACTACTGCATACAAACCAAGGTCAAATGGAACATGCGAAAAGGATAACAGCTAGAATTATCCAAATTTGCATTTTGATAATAAAGCTTAATATTACTCGATATAGAGAATGACCGGCATCGGCGTGGACTCACATCTGCTTTGACAATAACAAGTGCAAATGTTATTCAGTCTTACACTCGGATCATATGCAAACCGTTTAATATTAGCCTAAGCCAGCTAGAGAAAAGAAAAAAAAAACACGACCTTTATGAACCGCTACATAACCCAACCAACATAATTATTTTTACTGGCTGTGAATACTCAGATCAGCCTGCGTATTCGCCTTGTCTGGTCTAACTTGTCTCTTTCCTCAAACTGAAGCCAAGCCTTGTGCTTGACTCACCATTTGAGCAAATAAAAATACTCGTACCAGACTTAACATATTTACACCTCGATCTCATTCTTCCCTGGGCAGTTTTACTTTTTGTTACGCTATAAAAAGATTGAGCAACAGGCTCTAAGTCACGTCAGTCAATGTGTAGAGATTGATACACATATCTTGAAAACTATACATGTGATGTATTTGAGCCGCCACGTGAGATTTCCAACAATGTGGTATGTGCGAACAGCAAAGCCTCAGATCAGTCTGCGCATACGCGCAGTCTGATCAGAGCCCTTGCTAGTCGCTTGCATATTCTATGAGTGTTAAGCTACTGACTGAACATCATTTGGAGTTTCTAAGCTTAAAGGAGGCTCCACAGGCTCATCTGAGTCTACGCTTGTCAAAGTACCACATGGGTGGAAATCACATTTATATGTGTTCTGCGGCAAGATTCTGTTCAGCATCTGCAACTGCGCAGCTAACCAGATGCTTGCTTCATGGCTTAACATAAAATGTGATCAAACTGCGGTTTGCTCACATTTAATGTTTGGCGCAGAGGTTAAACACTTTATTCTAAATGCAGAGAAAATGGTTAGGGCCTGGTATATGGATGACAAGACGGATGTGGACCGAAGGGAGCCGCATATGTTAATTCCCCCGACATACTTGGATTTAAAGGATCTAGAAAAACTTGGAGTAATTTACTTTCAGGTAAGTTCCCTGTATATACTGCGATTTTCATACTTTAAGCGTGTGCTTACTCTATAAAAATAAGTTTATGTTATCACCAAAAGCAGCAATCAGGATCATGCACTTGTACAATGTACCACCCTTACCATCTTTTAGCAAGAAATAGCCTGTGATTTGCAAGGTCTACATTGATAAAGATGGTATAAACTAGTTACACCATGTTCGCCCCCCCCCCCCCCCCCCCCCCTGTACGTAAGATTATCCACTCGCTAAAGCTCGTCGATTATCTCCACGTACAGGCAGACAAGCCGTGGTATAACTATTACGTTGTAGGCGTATTAGTACAATTAGATGTCTCCACGGTATACTTTCTCCAGTTTCGTGGACTTTTGCATCTGTTTTAAATTTCTTGCGTTCAGAAGTTCAGTGACCTTGTACCTAAACGCAAACACTAGAATATATACATGTATACTAGTCAAAATAATAAACACGTCACTTATAAAAGTAAAAAAACTCGGATTTTCCAGCTTCGTATTGGAAGTTCGTGATACATTTCATACAGACAATATGGAGTAGTGTATGAACTGTTTTGACAATTTCCTATAAAACAAATGTTTTTGCCGCTCGGTTAAAACTGCCACAATGTTGCATACATGTACGATATGTCCATTAATTTACATTTGCTTCCCTAATAAGAATTTGTTTTCGTGAGCAGTTCAAGTTTTCGAATATTGGCGGAAATACAGTTCTATTCTACGTTTAGAATACTTAAAGTGTAAGGCTATTTATGCAAATTTTCCAGCTGTTGACAGACGTCTGTAAGTAGCGAAACTTTGGTAAAATCGCAAATTACAGACGTCTGCCAGCAGCGAAAACTGGCAAAATCGCAAATTAACAGACGTCTGCCAGCAGCGAAAAGTCGGTAAAATCGTAGGTGACAGTCTTCTGTTAGCAGCGAAAAACTTCAGTAGAATACGGTACATGTATTTGACGGACGTCTGCCGATAGAGAAAAGTCGGTAAAATCGCAGATGACTGACGTCAACAGCGAAACATCGGTAAAATCGTAGTTGAAAGACGTCTGTCAATAGAGAAATGACGGTAAAATCGCAGATGATAGATTTTTGTATGTTCAAAATCACATTTTTTGCAAAAATTGTATTTTACAGGGCAAAACTAACACAATTCAGTCGTTTTAGGAGTTGTTGGGTGTTATTTTTCATTTTTATTCAAATTTAAATAGAACATTCTGTACTCTAAGAGTAGGGATCCTGATCAGATGCCGCGTTCTGGGTCTTAACTGTTTGGCTATGCCCTACAAAAAGGACACTAGGCTTATAAATACTAGTATGCACAATATGTACCATTTGTTTTTCATTATTTACATTTTTGTTTTGCTCACCTTGCTGTATCCTCGAATAAGTTCAATGGAAATGACCAGAACAAGATTTTAGGCAAATGAAAACACGAATTAACAGACCCCATCATTTAAATACGCATTTGTGGCGAGCAACATTTCCAAAAGGGGTCAGTAAGCAGAATTCAGATCCGTTATAAGTAATGCAAAAATGACAAACACGTTTGGTGGTCTTTCATCTCTCTCTAGCAAACTACGCTTATAAAAAATACTGATTGTGTGACAGATGGGATAGAGCTCTAATTCTGAAAAAAAATCAGCGGCCGTCAATGATGCCAAAATGTAGTCACCACTCGGTTAAACTCTGATGTTCATTGGTGCTTCAACATAATAGAAAATCAGATAACGAAGATATCATAGGCTTAAAATGTAGCCCATCCCATGATTGATTAAAACCATAAGCATAGTTCAGCATTTTGTTTTGCGTTTTTTGTGTTTTCCGTGACCAAACAATCGCTTGGAAATGGTTTTGACGTCCCCTTATGATCATAAATGTCTACGTTAGCGGCTATTCTTAAAATCTAACGTCACGTTAGCACGGCCACTACGTTTGAAAATCCTGTATTTTTTTACATGGAAATCCTTGTCGGGTGATCGGCGCTTGTATCTTCAGGCGAAAAAAAAAAGAAGCTTAAGGTCCGATGTTGATTGGCTGACTCATACAAAACTTTTGCTAATTTAAAATTTATTGTGCATAGTATATATGAGTAAACTTAATTCCAATGAAAACTCAGGTTTATTTCCTCTATGAGCCTCGGCGTGGGATTTCCAACAATGTGGTATGTGCGACCAGCAAAGCCTCAGATCAGCCTGCGCATATGCGCAGTCTGATCAAAGCCGTTGCTTGTCGCTCCAATATCCTTTGAGTGTTAAGCTACTGA
The DNA here is from genome assembly GCA_964019695.1 of Loripinus fragilis. Classification (NCBI taxonomy): domain Eukaryota; kingdom Metazoa; phylum Mollusca; class Bivalvia; order Lucinida; family Lucinidae; genus Loripinus; species Loripinus fragilis. The sequence continues at coordinate 78,699,607 of OZ026528.1, read as the reverse complement.
CTGAACACCATTTGAGGTTTCTAAGCCTAAAAGGCGGCTGCACAGGCTGTTCTGAGTCTACACTTGTCAAAATGCCACATTGTTGGAAATCACGTGTCACGGCTCCTATGTATATTTCAGATTTTCTCTGAGGATTATGATAAATGCGAGGAGCTGACGAAATTAAGGCATGACCGGAACTATAATTATGAGGATACCATAGTACTATCGCCTGATACTGCTGAAATGGTAAGCTGATCGGTTCGTCTTCATTCTGTGATTGTGGCATTTCCTGGTCAAAGACACCTGCGTTTTTTTTAAGTTACATGCGTGCGTTTGTTACTTGGACTTTTGCGGTTCATAATAGTAACAATGTCTGGACATTGGTATCCGCCACATACCTCCTGTCCATCAGGGTATCAAACTATGCAGTTGCGTCCACGGTACAAGAGCGACACTCATTCATGTTATGTAGTATATTGCATAGATATATGCATGCAATTTTCATAGTTTTACACCAAAGCTTATTAACTGTTGGTTTTTAATGCATTGATTTTTAAAAAAATTCTAGTTATGTTTTATGCGCTCGAATTTTTTTAACTTTACCAGTAAGGTATTCTTGAATGATAAATTTATTTCACATATCACATCATGTGCCAAATTTGTTCTTATCCTGAGTTGTTAAACTTGGATATCTTAATATGGGACATGATCATTCAAATCAAAGTGATTCCTAAGCTGATTTTTTATCATTCGTTTATCGTATGTAAATATGTACATATCTGTTTTGTATTTCTGAGGGCCACAAGGTAGAATAGTTATTTATAACTAATTGTGCCACCCTCATTAAACATTGTATAAATAAATAAATAAAGCTTTTTACAATATGGATTGGTTTAGCCTATTATCATTCTGAATGTTTGTTTCGGGTGCTCGAGAGTTTGGTTTGTGGATTTAACGTTCCAGTCAACCGATGCGGCCATGTCGAGACGGTGCTCGAAAGAATGGCATAGCCAGTATTGCAATGCATGTATATCTTATTATCTACACTGGAATTTACATTGTAAAAATAAGTGTAACTTTACACGAAAAGTGGTTGTAGCTCAGCTGCTAGTCTTTTACTGTACACTTACTCTTGCTTTTCTCCTAAACAGCTTTAGGCTAGCATTTCCCCTGTGATATATTAAAACATTTCTATCTGTTAATGCTGTAGTTACACGCCAGATCAATACAATCCAGCTGAGCATAGTTATTGTAGCAGTGAATAGGTAACACAAAATCCGGTGGCAGTTCAGTTGCCTCCAGATTTGACATAAAGTTACACTTACGTAGTGAAAGTCAGCGATTTTTTAGCATTATTATTTTGCTGATACATGTGCAACTACCTATTTACGAAAAAAATGGGGGATACATTGAAAGCTTGCACGGCAAAATTTGAACAGAATATTGACTTTGATGTGTTGTCTTGCAGTTGGAGATCGTCTATAAAGAACATATTCACATTGACGAAGAGATCCGACTCTGTACGGAAGGTTCCGGATATTTTGATGTCCGTGACCTTGATGACAAATGGATTCGGATAGAACTGGTTGTTGGTGACCTTATTATACTTCCTGCTGGGATATACCACCATTTTGCCTTGGATAAAAACGTAAGATTTCATTGTCCATTCTGACCATATTTTAAGCTCACCTGCGCCGAAGGCTCATGGGTGAGCTAATAGTATACCAGTTACTCCGGCGTCCGTCCGTTCGTCAACAATTTCAAACATCTTCTCCTCTTAAACCCTTGAGCCAATTAAACTCATATTTCATATGGAAACTCCTTAGGACGTGGGAACGAAAGTTTTTTCAAATGGTCCTGGTCACATGGCCAAGATGGCCGCCATACCCATATATGGTAAAACCCTTTAAGAATCTTCTCAAGAACCAGAAGGCCGATGACCTTGGGACTTGGTATGTAGCATTGGGTATGTGAGGCCTGCCAAGTTTGTTCAAATTATGATCCTAGGATGACCTTGACCTACTTAACGTCAAGGTCAAATTTGCTTCCTAATGCATTTAAATGTTTTTTTTGAAAAGGTTGATTCTTTTGAAAACTGTAGAAGCCTTAGTCATCATTCACACTTGATATGTTAAACCTAATGAAACAATGGCTTTAAATAAGTTCCAAAGGTCAAGGTTGACCTTTGACCTTTCAGCTAAGTCGCTCATATTGGAGTCCCATCAACAAATTAAAACATAGTTTTCTCACAAACCATTGGCCCAATTGAACTCAAATTTCTTGTGAAGACTCCTTACGCTAAGTAATCAAAATTTATACGAAATACTTTGTTCACATGACCGAGATGACTGCCATGCCCATATATGGTAAAAAAACCTTTAAAAATCTTCTTCTCTAGAACCAGAAGGCCGATAACCTTGCCGAGACTTGGTATGTAGCATTGGGGATGTAGGGCCTACCAAGTTTGTTCAAATGATGATCCTAGGTTGACCTTGATCTACTTAACGTCAAGGTCAAATTTGCTTCCTAATGCATTTAAATGTGATTTTTTTTTTGAAAAGTTGATTTTTTGAAAACTGTTGAAGCCAAAGTCATTATTCTCACTTGATATGTTAAACCTAATGAGACAATGACTATATAAGCTTAAAGGTCAAGGTTGCCCTTTAACTTTTCAGCCAAGTTCGCTCATATTTGAGTCCTATCAACACATTAAAACATAATTTCCTCAGAAACCACTAGGTCAATTGAACTCAAATTTTATATTAAGACTCCATATGATAGTTTAGCCCAACTTTATACCAATTGTACTGGTCACATGACCAAGATGGCTACCATGCCAATATACATGTTAAAAAACCCTTTAAATATCTTCTTCTCTGGAACCAATAGGCTAATGGCCTTGGGACTTGGTATGTAGCATTGGTGATGTGGGCCCTACCAAATATGCACAAATGATGATTTAATGTTGACCTTGACTTACTTTATGGCAAGGTCAAATTTGATTCCTAATGCATTTATATGGGCAAAATCTTGAAATATTTTTTTTCTATAACTTTTTGCAAGGTCAAATTTGATTCCTAATGCATTTATATGGGAAGAATCTTGAAATGTTCATTTAGGACGAAATCACAATACTTGCAAGAAATGTTTAACCTAATGAGACAACGGTTTTATATAAGTACCAAATGTCAAGCTGATCTGTGACCTTTTACCCAAGGCCATTCATTTGGACTGCCATATACCTATCTAAAACACCTTTTCTCATATATCACTAGGCTGTTTGATGGAGTATTCATTAGAGTGTTTAATGTCACATGACCAAAATGACCGCAACTCCCATAAAAAAAATATGTTTCATTATAAGCCGTAGTTGATCTTGACCTATTTTAACATTATTAAGGAGATCAGGTGAGCGCTTCAGGACCGCCAGGTCCCCTAGTTGATATCGTGGTCAAATGATTCCCTATATTAGTACTGCTGTTAACCGTTCAGTATTTTCATAGTATGTTAAACACAGATACCACAGATAAATTTCCGAAAACCAGAGAAGTCTTCCTTTAAAAAATGGTATATCGATTTATTTAAAACCTGTGTAAAACGGCCACTCAAAAACAGACAAAATTCTTAATGGCAAATGGTAGCTTAATGAATGTCGAACGGATTGCAGAATGCTCCCCTTGGAGCATTCTGCAACACTTTTGACCTGCATTAAAATAAGCGATAATTTGTCTTGAAAACCAATATTCCGTCTTTTTGAGAATGGCCATTTTACACAGGTTTTACTGTAATAATTTTTCTTTTAAATTTCGAGTGAATGCTCGCCAAAGAGCCTTATTCGCTATCTCACAATCTAAAAATTGAAAGGATTTCTTCATATCTCACCTGCGGAAATGACTGCTTTTAGTACAAATGTTGAGGTGTCGAGTGAGGCTAGAGTTATAGATTCTGGCTTGACTCTCCATCAACATCTGTATCTGCTGCGTGTGGAATATGAGAGTCGCAAAGACTCTGTCGAGTCTGCACAATCGCGCAGGCTCGCCCGAACCTTCGTTCTTGACGAGGCTGTGCAACTATCATACAGGTTTAGACCAAACATATGAAATTTTGATACATATCGCATTTGCGTAAATGTGCAGCTATCTAGTGAGACTAGATGTCTGAACGTTGCCCTACGCATTCACCAGTGTCCCTTCGATTCGTCTGAGCCTTGACTGCCGATGCGATAAGTAACGTGGCGTAATCTTCTGTGCTGATTCCATTTTATTTATATTCTTTCAGGTCTATATCAAACTGCGGAGATATTACACTGGTGTGCCAGTTTGGACTCCCTTTTACAGACCCGCCGAGGATCAACAATCAAGACAAGCCTATCTAAAAGCACACCACCGTACATAAAGACGCCACTGTTCTTGAATTTATTCTAATAAAATTGGAAATAGTGATTGTTCCATAGATAAAATTCATATACATAAACAAAAACTAAAAAATGATGGACAGTTTACAAGGAATACAGTAAAACCTGCCTTAAGCGGTCACTAAAATAGATAAAACAAATAACTAATCTGGAAAAACGGATCCTTCAGAAATAGAGGTAACATACAATATCAGAAAAACAGCGGACTCGTTTGTATTCAGATCTTAATGACAAATGGTACATGTAGCTTAATGAGGGTCAAACGTGTGGCAGACTGCTCTTAAAGATGCATTCTGCAATAATTTTGACCTGCATTAAGCGATAATTGGTATTGAAAACCATTTTGGGTCTATTTGAGAGTGGCCGTTTTAGACAAGCTTTACTGTATGCTTTTATAACCTATATCGATACATGCTCCAGTTGGAATATCTGTAATTCTTTACCTACTGGTGCCTTTTAACCCTTTACTCCATAGGCTATTTTTAGATCATGACATCATTTTCTATTTTTAGACAACAGTGAAAAAATTGTTCAAAGAAATATTTAAGTTAAGTTTTGAATACTTCCGAAAATATTATGGAAAATGGAGCATTTGTTCTAAAAGAGCAAATGCTCCATTTTCCATAATATTTTCACAAAGGCGTCAAAATCTCTATTAAGGAGTAAAGGGTTTAAAGAGCTTGGATCCGGATTATGCCCAGCATGTTGGAAATGATCTTAATTCAAACTGCCTGGGAAAAGGTTTTTGAAAACATTGATTTTGAAAGTATCAGCAGACAATGCAAAATTCAATCAACGTTTCCCAGCATATTTACATTAAAACAACAAGTTAGCAAAATTAAATTTTGGTAATGTTCTTGCGTGTATTAATTGCTGATTTTTTTCCAACTTAACGATTTCGCAAATAAAGCAAAGTAAGCGCCTGTGCATTTTTTTTTAAACTGTCTTCATTTTTCAAATGTTTGCTGGAATAGCGTATGAAGGAAACCCCAGGTCTGTGCTTACACACTTTTGTATTATTTTACAAACTGATAGTTATTCTTTGAATGTAGACGTTTTAGCTTTGTAATGATATAAATAAATAAAATGACGTTTCCTACTCAGAAATTAACCACCTACCCCAACATAAACTGACCCACACTTCAGACACAAAATGTTATTGAGTATGTTTTAATGAGAAAACGAGGTCTTATCGATACCATTGTTGTATATACCGTTCAGAGGTTATGCTAGATGGAAATGATTAAGAAGGACCGATTGAATGATAAATATAAATGCTTTCATTTTCAAAATTGATGAGTGTTCTATTTTTGATAGAATTATGTTATATGTACAATTGATGAAATAATATTAAAAATATTCATGGTTCAGTCTGATTTAACGTTAGAAGTGTGTATCAATATAGCATAGCCTTATAATGATATCTATATTCCATGTCGGCATATTGAACAAAATGTGTCATGTATTTTGCTAAAACGGCAGACATGAAAAGTAAAAAAGAGGGCCAAGTGGCCCTAAAGCACTCACCTGAGTTTTGTTTAAAACTTACATATAGGTATCTTAGTCAACAAAAACGGAACCACCGCCTTAGAATGGACAGCAGCCTAAGCCACCGGGGGGGGGGGGGCTTAAATGCATTTTACTGGTACCAAATCTTCGCCCTAGATTCTGCTGTGGTTGAAGTACAAGAACTGTTCAGCTCGCATGGAGGCTATCTTCTGTATTGGCGTCATGGCTTCGAGGTTATTAAACTATTTCCATACTCAACTCAACTGAGCACGAAATTGCAACTGCTCATAAAAACAAAAACACCAACCAAAGGCCGAAGTTTCTTGCTTTAAGTCTCTCAGATGTTTTATCTATCATGCTAGTAAATATTTTAACATTATGAGCAGTATAAATTTCGTGCTCAGCTGAGTTGAGCATGGAAAAAAATGTTTAATAACCTCGGAGCCAGGACGCCAATACAGAAGTTCCACACACAAGGGTAGCAATAATAAACAATAAACCAGCAACAACATAATGAACAATCAAAGTTTGGTGGTCACTTTTTGTTGAAACAATAATACCAACAACAAAACTGACATATTTGAACGAATAGCAGCCAAATCCATTGGGGTGGGAGGTGTGTGTGTGTGTGTGTGTGTATGTGTGTGTGTGTGTGTGTGTGTTTGTGTGTGTGTGTGTATGTGTGTGTGTGTGCGTGCGTGTGTGTGTGAAGGGGGAGGTAAATATATATTTAATGGCCAAATCGACGCCCAATATTCTGCGGTTGTTATAACACACGGACATTGTCGGGTGGAGGCTTCCTAACAAGAACCAGATAAAAACAAGAAGCTACACATAAGACATGAAATTATATCTACTTCAATTTTTTATTAAATGATTGTCCGTGTGCAAACAATATAGAGCTAGATGAGATACCGCAACATTATTTGTAGAAGGCGAACCCACATTATATGTGAGTCAATGTACATGTGGGATGGCTAACATAATATCGCTCTCTCACAGAAATAAACAGGCAATGGTCTAGCAGAATCTATTCAGAAGTTGTTGAAGTCAATTTTGGATTTGACTTGTTCATAAATAGCCTACTTCAACATTATTGCACAAAGGAGTCTTATGAGCACCAAACTCTTATCTCCTCGGTTTAACTCATTTACGGATAGTCTATGATTTACTGTGTGTCTTGAGGTAGTTTTTCCTAGAATCGTGATCTTCGGCAGGTCTATAAAATGGTGTCCAGACTGGTACTCCACTAAAGTATCGTCTTGCTTCAATATAATTCTGGAAATATGAAAAAGTGAGTATGAACAGAATATACGCGATCCCAGAAAGTTTTGTCAGAGGGGGTCCAACAACGTTGTTTTATAGTTGATGAGGAGAGAGACGATCCACATACCACTTAAAGCGGCCATCGTCTGCCCACCAGCGAAACGCCATTTTAAATGGCGTTTTTCGCTGGCGGACCGTTGATGGCCCGATATTGAAGGCTGGCTTGGTATCTTTTTATTATTTTCCAGGGGATCCGGACCAGTATTGCTAAGAACCCCTATATTTTTTGTGATTTTTCAGGGGGGGATGTCCCCCCCGTCTACATCCCCCCGTCTCTCCTCTGGATCCGCGCATGTACATGTATGTGTTTGTTTTACTTTGCACTTACATACAAACTCTTAACGTGACCTGTGCAAAATTATTCATATTTTGTTTTGTTTCACGTGGTTGTACGGACCCTTAAATCTACTGTGACTGTGAGATAAACTTTTCATATTTTTTGTTTGATTGGATTCGTCCCATCAACTTTTGGATTCCGATATTCTTTACGGTTTCGGGAAAATGAATAGTTTCGGGGGTACTGAAGATTTTTGTGGATACATGTTTGGGACACCACTAAATTGGACTATTTTTGGGATCATTTTCAGTCTCTTTTTTTAAAGTTAAGTTACAACATAGAAAAAGGTTTTGTGGCTATGCTAAAATTTCAAATAGTTTTTGGGTATGTCTGATATTTTTGTGGTTAACAGTGGATGTTAGGACCAAGCCTACGCAGCAAGAAAAATAGAGTACCCCACCTCCGCGAGTACCCCTACCTTTTCGTCCAATGTGAAGCGATGGTAGATACCAGCAGGTATTATAAGGAGGTCACCCTTTTCAACCTCAATGCGGATCCATTTATCATCGTAGTCCCGAACATCGAAGTAGCCAGAACCATCTGTGATCAATCGGATCTCCTCGTCACTGTGGATATGTTCTTTGAAGAACATTTTTAACTGTAATAAATGAAAGTAAGTAAGGGTGCAAAGATCAGGAATCGATACAATCAAGTACCACACCTGACCCAGGATTCCAATGGGAAAGTGACAAACTCACAGTAGACACCACAAACGAGAGCCAAGAGGTCAGCCCTTTCCCAGCAGGTGACCACAAAGCACATATAAACAGACGAAGTTGTAAATTTACATTAACATATAACTAATCCGCTCCAACCAAATCATTTTGTGTCAGAGAGAGAGAGAGAGAGAGAGAGAGAGAGAGAGAGAGAGAGAGAAAGAGAGATTCGTTGTAATATTTGACAAAAACAATCTGGCATTGCTTTGGGGCTCTAAAATAGTTGGGGAGTAAATCATTTGTCCTGGTTCAGCCTTTTTCTAGCCATTCACGACAATTGTCATCTATTTTCTCATCTGAGTATGTAATTTGATAGAATGCAAAAAATATAGACCCCATCAGTGTTCCAAGTTTTCTGGAGTGCATTTGAATAGTATACGTGTACAGCAGCTGCAATAAGCGAATAAGTGATGAAGTCTTTTTTAGACCTATCAGTTTTGGTTGCGTTACGTTCATTGCATTCTTGAGTTTGTGTATTTGATATTATTAGATTTGATTTAGTTTTATAAACAAAAACATTATACCAAACACCAAAAATTGGATTTCAATTAAACGTATATGTTGATAAATGCATGGGAGCTTGGATTCTGAATTTTGGTCAGAACCTTCATCTATATCCATAGTTAGTGTATGCAAGCATCGAAGGCTCTGGCGAGTTGCGCATTTGCGCAAACTCGCCTCAGCCTTCGTTGCTTTACAATGCGACAAGCACTTCACGCCAAAATCTCGCACTGGATAGCTTTGAAACTTACCGTCTCTTCGTAATTTGTAAGCTTCTCGCGAGAACACGTTATTTCGTCCTCATAGGTATAATGTCTGTCCTTCCGGAGTTTGTTGAGTTCCTCGCATTTAGTATAGTCATCAGAGAATATCTGAAATGAAATAATTTTAACCCTTTGCAGACCTATGGAATTTTCCAAAAAAAAAAAGAAACGGCATAGGGGTCACAGGTTATGATTTCCAAAAACAGTTTGAATATCTTCCTCTGAATGTCGAATGGACGTAAATATTGTAGTCAGATAATTGTAGTTCATGTTCATGCAAATTGTTTTCTCTAAAGTTTACCCAGCGTGTCACAATATTGCAAACGGTATCAAATCAGGAAAGGTTGATAAGCATGCTGCCGATTGCTCAAACGCTGTATGTTGGGGCGTAAAGTGATCTATGTGAAATGTATAAATTCTTCATACAACAGTGTGGCCAAAGATATCTACGTCTCCTTGATATAAAGCAGTTTGTGTTTATACAGGAAAAAATCATGCAAGTAAGAGCTTTTGATAGATATATCCCCCTAAAAGTGCACAATATTCCATGTCGCCAAATAACTTGGAAATCACCTTGCCGAGGAAGAAACAGCTGGCGGGTGTTAATCGTGCTTTTTCTTGCATTAGTTTTGTTTGTTTGTGTTCTTGTGTCTCTTCCTAGCTTCGGTATTTCGCCTATGCTTTTGACATTTTTGGTTATGTAATAGTAATACCATGGGTTGCCCGCCTGTACGTGGAGATAATCCACGAGCTTTAGCGAGTGGATTATCTTACATACAGGTGGACAAACATGGTATTAATATTTTTTACAACCTACATCACTCAGTGTAGACCTTGCACATCATGAAATATTTCGTGCCAAAATTAGTTGATTATGCTGTGCACAGCCGCTGCTACCGTATCTAACTGCAATCATTATGTCATCGACACAACTTGAAACATTTGCCTTTAAACCAACGTGAATGAAATTGTTAACATTGTAGTGTGCTACAATTTGACACCGACACGGTTAGAAACAATAATCATAAAAGGCAAAATTAGGCACGTTACATATACATACGACACAATTTTAAAACAGTTGTTATCGATAGATATATGACGTGCTAAATTTTAACACTGGATTGTCCTAATTAAATGACCTCACATAAAATGTACATGTACCAGTTATTGGTTGATAATTGGCGAATAACTGTGTTTTTTCTATGTGTATTTCATTTGTTTTGTACAAATAATTTTTTAGGCGTTTTCGCGAATATGGTTGGTCGCGAATCCAATCTCCTCGTGAACTAATGCATTTTTTCATAGAGATGAGCCAATTTGCCATGCCATACAGTTGCCTCATACTTACAACTGTGGTCATACTACTACGGCAATTTTGGGTTCGTCACCCACCCCGGTGTTATAGTAAAATTACCTTCAAATAAAGGCTGACGAAAATGAGAACTTTCGAATATGTTTGCTTCGAGATTGCATCGTCTAGTTAGTAACCTCTGTGTTGTTTTGCCAAAACGGAGATCAGATTTTAAATGTGTTTCAGATATACATGTATTAAAAAATGTCAATTACGGTTTATTCATAATTATACGGTTTTGTCATTGATTAATTATCCACGATGACAAAACCGTAATATGTAATGCCTACACATCAAACGTTAAATTTTCATATGATTTTAAAGTTTAAAGATGCAATGTGAATTTGATGAACAAAAATTCATCGAAACCCAAGCACTTTGGGGGCGTTGTTCTGTGAACGTTCACTTACTCTATACGTTAAGAATTTTACGTCAAAATTTATCTAGTGATACAAAAAACTTGTTGTTGCAGCTATTCTCTAGATCAATACAATCAAACATTAATTTATTTCTATTGTGTCTCTATGATAAAACATTGCATTAGTTAGCAAGCCTCCATGCGAGCTAAACAAAACGCATTTAAGCCCCCCCCCCCCCCGGTAGCTTAGGCTGATGTCCGTTCTAAGGCGGTGGTTCTGTACATGTAGGTGTCGATATATTATTAAATGTACTTCCTATAGTGAGTTGGGGTTCTGTGTTTATCTTTGTTTTGATATGCATTACTTTGTGTCCTTTCTATTGTTGCAATCCTCTTGAAGAGGAAGAGAGAGCTGGTTGCATTCCTTTTATTGGCTTACGGATGTTTTGTTACTGTAAATTTTCTGTGGCTTTTCCTAACGGTGTCGTGGGTTGGTCTGCAGTGTGTACTTGTGGTATTTCCTGATGATACCCACTTACTTTTTACATCGTATCTGTAAAGGCAGTGGAAGGGCTTCACCAATATCAATGGCAGTCCAGCTGCCAAGAGCTTGGTGTCAGTTACTCTTACTTTAACAGTGTACAGGGCATTTTCTGCTTTTCTCTAGGGGACATGTTTCGGCCCCATTCCCAATCGAAAAAATCCATCTTTTCCAAATACCATGTCTGTTTTTCCCAATTGAGTAAGTAAAAAAAGACCACTACTACTTATGAGAAACCATATCAGAATGATACTCAAACACTTGTGCTTAAGTGGTATGGCTGGCATTATACAATCTAATATAGCTGGATTATTAGGATATATTATGCTAAAATGTATCCGTATTATGTTCTATGTCATTAATTTCTCCCAATTTTGCTCTTAAGTCGATCATTTTATCCCAATTTTGTCCAGGGGCCTTTTCCCAAAATTGCTGATAAAAGCTCGGATTTATTGAATATGATCAGTAAATGTGCCAGCATATAAGATGTTGGTACTTATCACTTTAGAAGCGGAGAGCTGTGCGAACGCAGTCATCTATACTGACGCCAACTGACGTGATCACGCTAGAGAACCACTGTATGGGTCGTTGACTGCAACATATTGATTCTATTTAGACACTCAACCACTGGGCCAGAACACCCGATATACAGAACTATGCGTACAGTATGAAAAGCTTGAATAACTTTCAAAATCTCTGTCCTCAGATTTCAAAATTTTGCACATTTAAGGACTGGTATTTTGCATTTTATCGAAAGAAAGCATAAATTCTAGAACATAAGCAAGAATTTCTTTCATATTTTTCAGGGGAAAAAATCACATTTTTGGCATAACTCTGGCGCTGTGACAATAATTCGCGATGAGTATTTTCAAAAGTAAAATATTTACCAAAATATATCCCTTCTTAACAGCTAGGTACCCTATTTTGTGCACTTGTTGACTGCAACCACCACGCGATGACTGCGCTGTTCAAGTACAGTGATTCTCTAACATGGTGTTCCAGATGGCGGTCTTGGATGACGTGAACGAAACCCACAATTTTGCCATTGAGCGTTGCAGGTCATTTTATTGCCGTAATTTTATGTAGGCATATTATTGGCGTAGCTTTAGCTAAAACAAGGACGTTAACAAGTTTCATCAACGGACTTTATGTTATGTCTTTAATTGGACGACATTTATAAAACTATTGCTCGCAAGCAAGACTGTTTGACAATTTGATCCAAATATTGAACATGTTTAGCAAAACATAAACGACAAGTCAAATTGATGATAAATGACGTCATGTTTGTGTTGGGTATGACGTCATCAGAATAACACGACCAATCTCTTTACCATTCCTAAGAAAACGGTGTTTATTGGCGCGGCGTAGTTTATTTAGTACACATATAATCAAAAAATCCCAGCAATTTCTGACTTATTAATATAAAGTTTTTCGCAAACTGATAACGGAAAGAGGGACATACGTACGGACGGACGGATACACGAATGGACTGAAAAGTTGTCTTACTGAGATGATATACTTTCTTTAGGCAAGTTGTATATAGTTTTGTCTCGGCGTATCCTCATTTTCTTGCATTTATCACTGCTCCTATGTTTGAATTTTTTCACAGAATCCTAGTAGTTTCTGAATTATAGACTGTTTTCTGTTTGTATTGATTCAACATTATTTTCAATCATTGGCATGTCGCGCGACAGGTCGTTCTGGGTTGCACCATGTCAGTTCTAAGCGCGGATAAAGGGTATTGCTCAAGGACACAGCACTGTGACACCGCCGGCGGTGAGACTGGAACCAGCAATCCTTCGATCTACAGACTATCACAAATTTCAACTGAGACACTGTGCTCCACTTTTAGTGCGCATCCAAGCTTCATTCAACTATTGCTATCTATGTTTGCGTGCTTGATGATTTACGTCACTGTCATTTTTTTCATTCAAGTTGGGACGCCTTCGAATTCCTGGGTTGAACCAGTATTAAGCAGTGGGGGTATATCGTGTCTTACAGGAATATATAAATAAGGCTCAAATAAGGGATTCACGATCTTTAGACGACCATTCTATCAATTTGTTGCTGCGCTCCTCAAATTTAAAATAAAACTTATCTAACGTCCTGCCAACAAAGAGTGACAGTGACGTCATGTTTTGTTTACAAAGTTATCAAGTGATCTGTCGATTCGCGTTAGCTCAGGTGCATTGAAAGTTAATGTTTTACTTAACAATTGTAAACAAAATACTACGTCACTGTCACTCTTGGTTGGCACGACGGTATATATATAATTTAATACAAAAAATATTTATACTCAAGACCGTACTGCGCGAGCTATTTCATGTAGTTATCAAACGAGTCTACTTAGGTACATATGTAAGACTGGCTTGGACAGCGAAACTAGCCATTACTCTAGCAGGAAAGTCAAAAAAAATGATACTGGTCAGTTTAGCCACCATTGCGTTTTCTTAAGGCGTTGTTAATGGTATTGGCATTAACCCGCTTTCATCTATACATGTAAGACAGATAAACCATAATTGGCCCAGTCTGGGTCATTACTGTGTTATTTGGGTCCGGGCCACTTTTGCAAATTAAAACGGTTTGTAAATTTCCATAAGCGATCCCATGGACCATTCCAACACGACAAATCATTAAACGATAAAGATCCATTTTATGTAAAAAAAGTGCTTGTTTAAACATACCTGGTAATACAATAGTCCAAGCTTTTCAAGATCTTTCAATTCCACAAACCTTGGTGGGTCCAGCATGTGGGGTTCCCTCTGATCTCCGGTTGTCACCTCGTTCATATACCACGCTCGCACCATTTTATTGTTTATATGTGATTGATACGTAAACGCATTTTACCGCCTTTTATACTCAAACATATGCTACCAATTACACATTTATGTGTTTTATGTTGATAAAGATAAGTCTTATCGACATATGTGTACAGCAGTTATATCCCACGTTAGCTAATCGTGAGCCAGAGCCAAGATAACCCTCCAGAATACCTGATACACGGTTTAGCATTTGGCACCAGCACACTGATGATATTTTCAGGTCAGAGTTTTTACAGAGCCTGTGACCCAGTCAACAGTTGAAAACAGAAATGTTTTTATAACCAGGCACACAGACTGTCGCATATCAACCCCTCTACAACTTTTCTTTAACGTATTAAACTGAACAGGAAAAAAGGCTTTCAACGATTCTTTGAGTTTATGAACACAACCACCAAAGAATAATGGGAATATACCATTGCTGTAAAGCTTTCAAACCGACACTCTTCGCAAAGAAGCTACAATGAAACTCAGAAAATGATTTACGCTGGTTATGGTATTTATGGTACCTTGCTTAATTAACATAGCAGTAAAACATAAATTGCAACTGCTGAAGTCTCGAACATTATAAAATTTATGCATTTTTAGGTTAACATCAGGATTTGTTAAGCCGAGAACAGTGATATTCACCGAGGGGAAGCGGGGATGAACATAACTTTCGAGGATTGACGAATCCTGTTGTTTATCGAAAATGAATGCACCAATTTCTTATAATATGACACTGTTTCTCTTTTACAATTTTTCATATAAAGTCTTTTCATATTTATAAATTTACCCAAGTAAGCTGCTGAAAATAGGATTATTTCAACAATTGCTGTTCATGGGGGTTGGGATGAAACTCTTATGCCATGTGCAAATGAGTTGCATATTTTAAATTACTGTTCTCATAAAAGGAACACATTCTTAATCCAAAACATTTGACCTGTGATATATACTAAGAACTCATGCTATCTCTTGAGTCAGTTTTCCAATATTTAATATTTTCTGCCAGGCAGCAGTGAAAAAAGTGATGTCTACCTGTTCTGTGCTAAATCTAGTTAAATCTATTTAAGCTGTCTAACAGCACTGACAAATCTTGATGTCTACATGTCCTGGTCTATATTAAGCTCATCACTGGTAGACATCAAAATTTGTCGTAACAATGGAAAGCCAGTTTCAGCTAATCAGAGGGGTCATTAATAGAAGCCATATAACAATATACAGTTGGTGCATTATTTTGAGGTCATGATCAGCATTTGTCAACTTGAGAACATCTATGTTTTCTGAGGCAAAGCCGAGATGATAATCACTTTCTAGGTTTGATAATCCTGTTGTTATCCAACGAAAAAACAATAATTGTTTTGTTATATGACACTGTCTCTCTTTTCCTAATTTTATATTAAAAGTAAAATAGAAGTCAAAGAGCAGGTATCGATACAACCAAGTACCACACCTTACATTTTTTTCGTATAAAATATTCCCAATTCAGATGATTATAGTGCACTGAAAACAAGTATTTCACCAATGGCTTTTCAAGTTGCTGAAACTCCAATTAGATGTGAAAAAGAATTGCATTTTTTAAATTACTATTCTCATAAAATGACCAATTTTTACATACAGAAACATTTGGCTTCTGAAATATACATAAGAAATCAGGCTAGTATATTGTATCTCTCTCTTGAGTGAAAAAAAAACTTGTGTCAGATTTCCCAATAACTAATATAAGCTGTCAGACAGCATTGGCAAAAGTGATGTCTACCTTTCCTGGGAAGACTTTAGTTCAATGTATTTGTAGCTGACTGGCAGCATTGACAAATCTGATGTCTACCTGTCTTGGGACTAAATTAAGTTCATCACTGGTAGATCTGTCACAACCAATGAAAGCTAGATTCAGCCAGCCTTTCAAAAGAGGTCTTTTATACGAGTCATATATCAACATTCAATTGATGCATTCTTTTTGAGGATTTGTTAACTCAAAGAACAGTGATGTTCACCGAGGCGAAGAATGCAGAAATTGACTTATTTTATGAGAATCTCTCTCTTTTTCGTATTTTAATATCAAATTGAGGAAGAAGCCAAAAACCAGGAATCGATACAATCAAGTACCACAGTCAACACAGAACACCATATGGAAAAATGACAAAAACACAAGAAACCATCACAAGCAGGAGAGCCGAAGAGGTCAACCCTTTCTCAGCTGGTGACCGCAAGTATGCAAGCAACAGACAAGAAAGTATGTAAGCCAATTACAAAAATGCTTCACAAAGAATAACCACCTAGGTACGACCAGTAAGAAAGATACTTGAGGGCATACACATGTTTGACAATATCAAACTCATTCTTATATATGACATGTTAAGACAAATAGATATTTGGTTTGCATGTAGTATCTCAAACTTACCAATGTATCATCTCCTGGTATATATTTCATATAAATTTACTCCAGTAAGATGTTCGTAGTACATTGAAAACAAGATTTTTTCAACAAATGCTTTTCAAGTTTCTGAAACTCTCGTAAGATGTGTATATAAGAATTGCATTTTTAAAGTACTGTTCGCATTAGATGATCACATGCTTAATTCAAATCATCTGACCTGAAAAATATACATTAGATGCCATGCTAGTCTATTTTTATTCATCTATTGCGTGATTATTCCAATATCTATTTAAGCTGCCAGGAAGCAGTGACAAAATTGATGTTTACATGTTCTGGGCTAAAATTAGTCAATCGCCTTTTTAGTAGGCTGGCAGCATTGGCATATCTGATATCGAGCTGTCCTGGGCTTTGGTTTTAGTTATAGTAAGTAAGGGTGCAAAGATCAGGAATCGATACATTCAAATACCACACCTGACCCAGGATACCACTTGGAAAGTGAGAAACTCACAGTTAGACACCACACACCAGAGCCAAAAGGTCATCCCTTTCCCAGCTGGTGACCACAAGGCACAAATTAACAGACGGGGCGCACAAAGGCATAGCAAACAGAAGACAGAAAAAAACACAAATGGTCCACAAAAGAAGAACCGCCTTTGAACGGTTAGTAAAAATATTTTTACTGGAGGGCTTAAACAGGTTTCACGGCGCAAACCTCACTCTTAATTCAGATGATAGATGTTTGGTTTGCATGAGAGACCCCTAACTTATCAATATCATTAAAGTATGTGCACGTATTGCTGATAAACCGCTTGTTCAAGCGTGCCCAGGAAAAAGTGTGGTTTGGTGAACTGACCGTCCCCCATGACCATAGCTGTTGACTGGGACGTAAAGCAACAAAACAAACAACCAATGAATGCTAGTTTTAGCAAATCAGAGATATTTTTTATTGCAGTCATGTATCAATTTGTAATGTTTATACACCATAAGATCAGGAACAAGGTACATCTACATCTATAAATGGAAAATTAACAAGGTTAAAAACTAAAATAATCTCGTTTATTATCAATTTATATACAGCTATGACATTTATGGACATCTCAAAAAGGGACATCTAGTTTTAACTGAAGTTCAGCAGGTGTTGTCAAAACAAGACAAAGTCGATGAGTTTATATCCCAAGATGATGGGTCATTGTAGAGAAGAGTAAATCACAAAACAATATCTGATTTTTCCAACCCGTAAGTCCACATTTGGTATTATTCAGAACACAACCTAAGCCTGCCAATTGTGTAATACATCCCATAATTTAGTGTCAACGTGCTTGGTTCACTTAAAACATGCTTATCTGCACAATTTCAAAAACTGACTTTTCATCCCGACCCCAGAGGTGAAGGGAATGTGTAAGGTCATTTGTTCTACTCTTCACTCCAATTAATCTGATAAAATTAGGCAACATGACCACTTTCAGAAAAAAAATCGACCTTTTGATCTCTCAAATTTCACTTGCATTTGTTCTACCCTTTACTCCCATTAATTTGCAGAAAAAAAATGAAAATACAGGTAGAAATTAATGTTGTGCAACTGTCATTGTTATTTTAGGGGAAAATGAGTGTGAATTGAAACCAAATCCGATGGCAGCTACTAAGAAGGCAGTTACTGAATTTCCAACGAATTTCGTGCAAACTTACGTTTTTTCGACTGAGCGGTACATACCAAATTATGAGAAAGCAACTTCAAGTAATTCGGTATTTACGACATACGAGGTGTGAGTAAAATATTCTTGGACCGATATGCTTCCGTGAGATTAAATGAATTAAAATATTTGTCAGTTGGTCATTTGATCTAATTGAAGAACATTGGGAGTGCTAAAAGCATGCGGTCATGATTGGTCGCTTATGTATAGCACTTTAAAGAGAGAAGGGTGCGACACATTAGCAAAATGGAGAAACTTAAAAGCAGAGCGGTTATCAAGTACTTCTGTAAGAAAGGAATGCCCCTCCCCCCCACCCCCGAAGGAAATCCTTGAATACTTCATGGAAACCCTTTGGAAGGAGTCTCTTTCTTATAGCTAAGTGAGCAAATTTGCAGCAGAGTTTTTAAAAGATTGGGAAAGAGAGCATTGAGGATGATGGATGGTCTGGTGCCCCAAAGATGCAACCGCTGATAAGAATATTAAGGTCGCGCACCACCTGCTTATGTATGATAGGAGGCGAGACCTACGAAGCATAGCTAGCGAAGTGGGAATGAGGTTTGGGGCAGTACAGTCAATCCTAAATGACATCTAAGGTACGTTAAAGGTTTCAGCAAGATGGCTGACTGATGACCAGAAAAGAACTCGGCTCCATTTTTCTATGTATCTCTTGTCTCGCTATGAAGATAATCCTGGCGATTTTATCGAGCGAATGTAATTCAAGATGAGAAATGGGTTCTTAACATTGACACAAAGTAATACATGCAGAGAAAACAATAGGTGCACCCTGGCGTACCCCCTCCTAAGAAATTTGAGAGGGTTCATTTAGCAGGAAGGTGATGAAATCACTCTTTTGGGATAGTCAAGGGGTGATCATGATTGATTATCTTGAGCATGTTCGCACGATAAACGATGCATATTATACAGGCAAATCGAAGCGGCTGTGCCATGAAATTGCAAGAAAGAGGTGAGGAACACTGAATCGCGGTGTTCTACTTTTGCAGGACAATGCCCCTGCACACACGTCACAAGTTACCATGACTGCTGCGACTGAATGTGGATTTGAAATCCTTCCTCACCCCCTTATTCTCCGTCATAGAGGCAGTAAACGAGTAGAGTACTTGTAGGGGTACGGGGAGCAGGAAAATGCCTTCTATTTTGAAGGGATAAGAAAGCTCGAACAGAGATGGGCTATGTGAATTGCCTTGAAGGGAGATTATATTGATAAGCAATGGTAAAATTGTCATTCCCGGGTAACCCGAAGTACAAGGGACCGAGAACATTTTGATCATCCCTTGTAGGTCCAATAAAGCAAAATTTGATATTGGTTTATTTCCCATCGGCTAAAACATGTGTTTAGTGTTCTCAAGTCAACCGCTACATAGAAACGGTTCTTTCGAATACCCACTACATACATTTAGTTGAGAAATAAATATTATTTCCTAATCTATTCTGGAGGCATGTTATGATCGGCTGTTTCATAAGATATCGCCTGTTCATGGGACCATTTAACCTATTTAAGACGAATGGAATTTCTCACCTTTATTAACTGGAACAGTACATTTCTGATTTCAGGGATGTTGGGTGGTATTTTTCATTTTCATTCAAATTACAATACATGTAAAACATTCTGCAAGCAAATAGCGGAGACCCTGATCAGACGCCGCGTTCTGCGGCGTCTGGTCTGGGTCTGCACTATTTGCCTATGTCCCACAAAAAGGACGCTAGGATCATATGGGTTAACACGTGCAAATGCAAACATATTGCTCCCGTTGTATTGGTGTCATCTTATAATATTATCTCTTGATTCCATTCAATGAGAACGCCAATCACAATGCAGAGCCAGTCATCAGGCACTCTGTAGAGTTCTTAAATAACTCTTTCTCGCGTCATGTTCTTCCGCTGGTCTATTTATAGGCGTCCAGACCGGCTCACCAACGAAAAACCTCCGCGCTGTTATAAAGTTCTGAAAGAAAACAGAAGTAAATATGTAAAAAAAAGTCCTTAAAGGCCATTGATCGCTCATCTCATATTTTGTTTTACTTTGCTAAGCCGCATATAGTCGTCCAAGCAAGTTTAGTTAGCATCAACTTACTCGTGCGACAGGGCAGACATTCAATAGAATATCGCCATTTGGTGAGTCTGACTGCGGAATAGTTTTGTGATGCACGCGGCTATCTTGTTCAAATGAGTAGAAGGATT
The DNA here is from genome assembly GCA_964019695.1 of Loripinus fragilis. NCBI lineage: Eukaryota > Metazoa > Mollusca > Bivalvia > Lucinida > Lucinidae > Loripinus > Loripinus fragilis. Next base: position 78,679,244 of record OZ026528.1, on the reverse strand, counting down.
TGATGATTTTGGTAAAGGGTTTAGTTAATAACACTTTATCTTTAAAAGTATTTTCCTTTTTAGCCGAAGGTTGAAGAAGTTTCATTTGAAATAAGTAAGGAAATTTGACCAGGAAGTGCAAGGATCACAAACTGCACATCAACCCACGGCACGGCTCTAATGTTTGATCTACTTTTAGCTCTATCTGCCATCACAATGCAGCTGTTTGATCAATTTTGGAGAGAGAATGATAATAGAAGTAAGAAAGAGGGCAAAGGTAAGGAATCGATACAATCAAGCACCACACCTGAACGAGGATATCAATGGGAAAGTGACAACGTCACAATTAGACATCACAAATGAGAGCCAAGAGGTCAGCCCTTTTCCAGCAGGTGACCTCAAGAAAACATATTTGTGATATAATTTTGAATTTGGACAAACGCTTAAAGCTACATAGTCTGTAACTTTTGATCTTAGAAATAATGTTTCTATTTTTGAAGAACACAGCAAAAAACTAAAGTTCAGGTATATATTTGACCAATTTCGTAAATCTTAACAAATAATCAGTATCAAAACAACAGCATTTATGCTAAATATTAACTGTCTTTAATTATTGGAGGGACGCAAATAATTACCAACAAGAGAAAAACACCTGTTTTTTTTAAGATAATTCACGTTCCCATGCAGTTTTAGTGAACAGGTTTATTGTGAAACCATAATTTTATTCTACTTTTACAAATGATTTAGAAAGAAAAAAGATTTTTTCGAAAAATGTTTATAGTTGCAGACTTAGTCTCTTTAACGGATATCTAATTCTAGCTTTGGCAGTCAGTATGTTCAGAAAAGCGAAACAATTAGAGAAATATTGGTAGAGGGAATTATGATAATCTCCAACTATCTCTCATATCTTTCATATTTACATTTGTATCCAGGGTAAACCTGTCTTCGGGTGTTTGCGAAAAACGCAGGCGCAGACCAGCCTGCGCATCTGCACAGTCTGATCAGCGCCTCTGTTGTTCGCGTAATGGAAAGTACCATATCAAGACTTGCTTCAAGCAAAATTTCAATTTTCTAGCTAGTCTCTGTAGCTGAGCAGACTGGTTTGAATATCACTTTGTCAGAAACCCCAAAGACAAGTTTTCTTGCGTCACGGGATATTTACATTTGTATCCAGGGTAAACCTGTGATATATCCCTGCTGGCAAAATAATGAGGTCTCCCTTTACAACTTCAATGCGGATCCATCTATCGTCATCATCTCGAACGTCGAAATATCCGGAACCTTCCGAGCACAGTCGGATCTCTTCGTCACTGTGGATATGCTCAGCATAGAACATCTTCAACTGGAAGGTAAGGCAATCATCAAATTAAGCAACGCATGAAATGTGCAGATTTGTTAGAGCATTTGCTGTTTGCATACGCAAAGTATGGATGATGATGAAGAATCAGAACAAAAATTTAAATCTTTAGTCCCGCTTGATACACCAATAGTATAAGGATCTATTATGAATGTTGGGTGTGATAGAAAAATCCATCCCGAGGATCACCCTTTTTGCATCACGAGGCTGACCTTTTTGTTGGACAACATTTTTGTTCGATTTGGCACCAAGCTCTATAGATAAGTAGTTGGGATTCCTATGGGCACTAATTGTGCTCCCCTGGTTGCAGATTTATTCCTGTTTTGTTATGAAAGGGACTTTATGATGTCTCTTTCTGATGATAAGCAGGCTGATGTTATTGATGCGTTTAACACTACTTCCAGATATTTGGACGATATTTTAAATATTAATAATGTTTATTTTGAAAATATGGTTAGTCAAATATACCCTTCAGAGCTCCAACTTAATAAAGCCAATGCCTCTGATACCGAAGCCGCATTTTTAGACTTGCATTTGTCAATTTCTAATGGTATTGTTTCTACCAAAATTTATGATAACTGTGACGACTTTGATTTTGAAATTGTCAATTTCCCATTTTTAGATGGTGATGTTCCTCGTTCTACATCCTATGGAGTCTATATCTCTCAACTCATTCGATTTGCTAGAGCATCTAGCTATGTTACTGACTTCAACACTCGCAATAAATTGTTAACTCAGAAACTTCTTAAACAGGGCTATCGGTATCATAAACTTCGCAAAACATTTTTCAAAATTTTATAGACGATACTTTGATTTGATTTCTAAATTCCAAGTTGGACTTAAATCTCTCTTGCGCCAAGGACTTTCGGAACCTGATTTCTATGGTGACTTGGTGTATAAGTTGAAGGAGATTGTTGGCTCTAATAATTTTTCAGCGCAGTTCATTAAAATAATTTCCCATTATAAAAAGATTGGCTATAACATTAATGTATTGCAACAGACTGCATGCTTGGTAGTCAACCCAATCACGGTTGGCAACTTTGCTTTCCTCTTTAATTGCACGCCGGTGGGTCGGACTTCAGACTCTATGATGGTTCCGACTTAAAGACTTATCTATTGATGAGATGGTAGGGGCCTGATGCTTTGGCTGTTTGTCGGGCCAACCGGGGTTTACCTGTTGGATTTCTTTTGCTCCGGTATTCAGTTTAATTCACTGTTGAGTCCTTATCCTTGCTTTATCTCCTTGTTATATCTTGATTTATATGTTTTAGGAGATGATGCATTGATAAGTTAGGGGTCTTTCATGCAAACCAAATATCTATGTGTCTTGATCCACATCTGAATTAAGAGTGAGGTTGGCGCCGTTAAACCGGTTTAAGCCCTCCAGTAAAATATTTTACTGACCGTTCCAAGGCGGTACTTCTTTTGTGGATCTTTTATGTTTTTGTTCTGTCTTGTGTTTGCTATGTTTTGTGCGCGTCTGTTTATATGTGCTTCGTGGTCACCTGCTGGGAAAGGGCTGACCTCTTGGCTCTCGTTTGTGGTGTCTTCTGTGAGTTTGTCACTTTCCCATTGGTATCCTGGGTCAGGTGTGGTACTTGATTGTATCGATTCCTGATCTTTGCAACCTTACTTACTTTGACGAGTGATGAGAAACTGTGATTACGAGGGACGGATTCTCACACGAATCATGAATTCTTTTTCTTGCTCACCATTAAAACCGCATTTTTTGCAAGAAATTTCCTGAATACATTGAAATGCGACATAATATGATGACATCAATTCAACAAAACAATGACGTCACTTGACGACCATGCACGTGCGTTCCAGCACAGCTCTCACGTAACAGCCTTGGACAGATAACATCGGTTAGGTAAGATAAGTTTTTCTATTCGCATAAAACAAAGTCAGATTTATCGCGTCGAGGCCTATATACACCTATACGTTGATTATCTCCCATATGAATACATGTACTTATTTTATATACCACTAAAACTATATATGTACTAGATGTATTGATTGGGCCAATCAGGAATTATAGACAACGGCCATGTCCCAGTTTCGTAACGGTAATAAAAAGTAAGTTAGGATGATCAGTACAATGTAAGTACTCTACCACAAACTGCATACCGACCCACGGCATCGTGAGGAAGAGTCACAGAACATTTATAGTAACGATACATCTGCAAGACAACAATAGCAAAGCAACAAGCTTTTTCTTCCTCTTCAAGAAGATTGCAAAACTAAAATGGACACAAAGTAATGCAAGACACAAAACAAAGACAAACAAAGAACTCCAACAAACAATGGGAAATACATTAAACAATAGATCAAAAACAACAAAACCACCGCCTTAGAACGGACAGCAGCCTAAGCCACGTGGGGGGGGGGGGGGGGGGCTTTAATGCATTTTACTGGCGCTATATCTTCGCCCTAGATTCTGTTTGTGTTGAAACGTAAAATTGTTTAAGTGGCAATCGAAAAAGCTCTAATCAATCGACGAACGCGGATCAAAAATAGCTACAAACCGTGTTTTTGATTGCCATGTGTCGCCAGGCGGGCGACAAATGGCAATCGAAAACTCTGTTTCTAACGAATTTTGACCTACGTTCGTCGATAGTATTCACGTTTTCCGTTTCAAACTATCCGGTGTTAATTAGCAAATTATGCAATTTTATTCACCTTTTCGTCATAATTGGGGAGTTTGTCTCGTGAGCATGTCACTGCATCTTCATATGTGTACCCTCGCTCTTCTCTCAGTTTACGCAGATCTTCACAATTATCTAAATCTTCTGTGGAAATCTGCAATGATTAATTAACAACATATAGATCGCCGCTAGAATAAGCGGTGATGGCAAAAACAAGCTACATTGATATTTCGTGAGCCAACAGTTAAGCATTTACAAATTAAGCCATGGCGGTTCAACCAGATTTATTTTTTTATAGTGTATCTGTAAAGGTTAAATCGCCAAAACATTGTGCATGCGAATATTTTGTCGTTGAATTTGTCGCATATTTTAAGACATACACTACTATACACAGTGATAAGTGTAGATGCACAGCATAATTGGCGACAGCTCAATTGCAGTCTTTTAACGGCTTTTAACTGACCGTTCCACGGGGTACTTCTTTTGTGGATCATTTGTGTTTTTGTGTCTTGTGTTTCTCATGCTATCGCGTCTGTTCATTGCTGCCTTGTGGTCACCTGCTGGGAAAAGGCTGACCTCTTGGCTCTTGGTGGTGATGTTAATTGTATTTATGTTACTTTCCCTTGTGGTATCCTGGGTCAGGTGTGGTACTTGATTGTATCGTTTCCTGATCGTTGTCGTCTTTCTTACTTTAAAAAAACTATGTACTGTTCGATTGTGTATATCCGAAGAACAACAGCAAAACAGGTAGAAATTTGATCATTATGTATCACTAGAGAAATATTGACCTCAAAAGAGTATAATAAAGATTGCACCGTAGCGTGTGGCAGCATAGCTGCCACCTCTTTTGGCGCTAACTTATATATATGTTTTGAGTGTATACACAGTCAAGTAAATTTAGTATCGCTTTGCATGCTTGAAAATCTGCATGCTTGATTTTTTTTAAATTTACGCTTACAAATGCATACATGTACCACTGGAGTGTCATAAGTTTGGATCCAGGTCAGGACCGATCGACGTCTTGGATTGCCTGATTTGTGTTTAAACGGTTCGCAAAGGTTATTAACAGAGGACACTAATATTTAATGTAAACTATTGCTGACTTATCAAAGGTCAATGTCCATTAATGATATGAGTCGCGACATGAGATTTCCAACAATGTGGTATGTGCGACCAGCAAAGGCTCAAACCAGCCTGCGCATACGCGCAGTCTGATCATAGCCTTTGCTAGTCGCATGAATATTCTATGAATAGTAAGCTTTGACAGAACATCATTTGGAGTTTCTGAGCTTAAAAGGAGACTGCACAGGCTGGTCTGAGTCTATTCATGTCAAAATACCACACTGTTTGAAATTACATGTCACGGGGCAATTAAGCAGTAAACATAGTTAAAAATAAACTTACTTTTCTGTACAAAACACCAAGTTTCTCCAAATAAGTCAACTCTACAAATTTTGGCGGACTCAACATATGAGGTTGTCGCTGATCCACCGTCGTATCTTCGTCCATATACCACGCCCGAACCATATTGTACGTTTTACCTGTATTCACGTGACTAATCTTATTATTTACTATTGTGTCATAAAGCGGTCAGTGCAGTGGTCAGTAATGATAAGAACAAGTATTGGCTTTATCAAATGTATGGATTGCTACTTGTGTCAGTAGATAAACGAAAGCACAGATGAGCCGCTGCATATGCACAGTCTCGTAAATGTACATAATTGCGAACACCTTTCCTCAAAGAAGTTGTTTTTTATCCTTTGTAGGCCAGGAACCCCTAAACGAGTACTTTGGCAAGCAATGAAGAGCCAGGTCAAACACAACATAATGCGGCATTTCATTGTTTGTTATGACTTATAGTGTACACCCCTGTGTCGACAGTTGGTCTATCGTTTGCATTTTTTGGTACAAAAGTGATTCTTATCGATTTTCAACTAGAGAAATATATGCAGTTTAAGGAAAAAGATGTTTTGAATACTTTCTTGCAGTATTAATGTCACAATGACGCCACAAAATGGGGTACCGTCTTTTAACAATATATGGTAGTGTTATTCACACCTAAAATAATCGTATATTTGATGCTTGTTGTGTTAAAAAGGTTAAAACGTCTATAAAACACTAAAGCGAGAGTTTGATTCAATATGGACTTCAATTTTACGTGAAACTGACGTCGATTTGGCGTCAATATGCAGGGAAAAACACATAGCATACAAAAATATGGTTCTAGAAATTTGCGTGTTATATACAAGAACATAACATTCCTTACCGATATTTATGCTTATAAAAGTTATGTGGGGCCATAATAATGTCATTTATGTTACGTTTTAGACTACTCCCTTTAAAATCATTGAAATTCTGTTCAATAATTTCCTTTGATAAGCTGCTCAGTTAGCTTTCTTGCTTAAAACATGTCCTAATAGACAAAAGATCATTTTATAACGGCAATCAGCTTGTTTTAATCACAAATACTTTAAGAGGTATAAAGTTTTAAATATTATGGCCCCAAATAAAACGTTAAATAAGTTCAGAATATTTTCATTCTATAATTTAGCATAAAAATTCTATATGGAAACCTTTAAATACCATATATGAACATTCTGTTGATAAGCAAGAGTGAAATGCTATACTCAACAGCGTTTATGGTGTTAAATATTGTTTTATTGTTTGTATGGCATTATGTAACGTATATTACAACTTTCAAGACTGTATCTACATTGCTTTATTCCATATATAATACGTAATAGGATATTTTATTTTATCTCAAAACTGACTGTTCTTGTTAAATAGACATCAAGATACCAGTCTGTCTGAAAAAAAAAGATTTATCAGTTTGTATTAAGTTCCTAATAATTATCGATGTACATTTACATTTTCAAAATAGTATATATTTGAACTTTTTATATCTACAAAAATGATTCGCTCAAAATTATAGATTGTAAAACCCATAAACAAAGGACATGATAGCACTCATGTAACAGTACTTTGAAGGATACATCCCCATTTTCTGTCAAATTTGTTAAAATAAGATATACTACAGTACAAAATATATCATATGGCCATATGTTCATCCAAAATGTTGTTAAAGACAATATATAATTTAGCCAGAAAAGCTTATATATTATATTAAGTTATAGATTGTTGTAATATTTTTCTGAAGAATTCTATGTTTAATTGAATTAATACTAGTCATGTATTTAAAGTGTCTATCATCAGTTATTGTTTAAAGAGACTGTCTCAAAATCAATTGGTATCCTGACTTGTAGATGTGTATGCATATGTCGACGCATTACAGAAGCTCTTAAATTGATTTTAGTTTATATTCAACATAGCATTTATTCTTCAATCAAAACAGATGTCAGTCACATCAAGCTAGTATTTTGGATCACATGCTCAACCAATAATATTGTTAAGGAAATGCTCTATTGATGAGAAACGTTTCCTTGGAAATAGAAACAGTTGTTTCCTTTATGACAATGATCACATACGATATAATCATAAACAAGAACATAAGCAGCTGTTACTACGATATCAATTCTAATAAAGACGTTTCAGCTAACATCATATCTGACCAAATGACAGGTGACATTCAAGATATTGTGAAGTAGATTATACAAGGTTTTTTTTAAAGAATGCTGGATAGAAATGTGAAATATATATAAACAAAGTGCAGTCGAGAGATCAGATCTGATTTTGTTTTAGCAATAAATGTTTACATACCTGATGCTAATATCCACTGAATGGAATATACCGTTGACAAAATATTACAGGAGCAAACATGATAAATGTAGTCATTGATGATAGTGTACTTAACATTAGAATGAGTTGTAAAGCTGCCAGCATAGATTCAAAAGGAGCATTCAAAATGCTAACTGTTCAGCATTAAGATGGCACTCTTCTCAGCATCAACATTGTCACCAATGATAGCCACATATGCAAAGCTTAAAAATGTGCATTAAATTGTTCCCAAACTCCGTAAATCCTGACAGATTTTTACCACTTTTGAAATTAAGATTGAAAGATATGTACATAGCAGAGTGGCGAGAAGGAGTAAGATCGCGTACGTCATTAATGTTGTACAGAGAAATCAAAAATGTGTTTGAAATTTCGGAATATCTTCTCCAAATAAAGAACAGAAAATACAGACAGATTTTATCTAAAATCCGCCTATCCTCTCATCAATTAGCAATAGAAAAGGGTCGTCACACTAACATAGAACGCAATCAGAGGAAATGTCCTTTATGTACCAGTGATATAGAGGATGAATTTCATTTTATTTTGATTTGTCCTGAATATATTGATCTCAGGAAAACATATATACATTAATATTTTTACACTAGACCTAGTATGTATAAACTTACAATCTTACTAACCTCAACAAAATCTAAGCAACTGAAAAACCTTGCAATATATCTACTAAAAGCTTTTAAAGTAAGGACTGAAGCTATTAATATAGTAAATACTGTATAAGAAACACCTATAATCCAAAGTTAATATTTACCTGTCTCAACTGAAGTCTGCGATCGTAGATGCTCGTTAGAACTGCCTGAAGAGACAGTTCTACTGAGCATATACGACGCATTTCTATACATACCCTAGATAAAACTAAGTCTGATAATACCTGGTCATGTACTCATGGATGCTTGCTAGAAAAGTCACATAGAGACGCTTCTAGCAAGCATACATGAAGAGAAGCATATATGAAGAGAATCGAGATTGACAACAATCCAATCTAGCATATACTTGATCCATTTTCCTTTGCTTCAGAATAGAGATACCAGATATTACAATGCATTAATAAATGTTAGACACTCTCCTGACAAACAGCCATGATGTATGTCACCATGGCTGCTTGTATGTAATTATTATTTCATGCTGATTGTATATTTGTTTGATTGGTGATGAGCTGTTTATGCTTAAGCCTGAATAAACTTTATGTTATGTTATGTTATGTTATGTTATTAACTTAAAGGCAGGAGTGGGGTATAAAAGGAAAAATAAGCCTCAATTCTGGCACTTTCTTTTTTGCACTCAAGCTGTGAAGATCTCCAGGAGCTCTTGAGGCTTATCTCTAATTTGATTGGCTTGTCTATTTAACTATGAAAATGATTGACACCTGTCATCAGCTCAGTCACCATCTGGTTTTTGATATGGGGTATTCTGTAAACCATATCAATTATGAGGTAATTTCGTCAAAACCTAAGTAATAAAATTTGAATTATGAAAGAATTTTGTTTTGGAAATTTTTCTTTATATCGATTTTTTAGAAAAATTGATCAATATTTGCTACTAAATGTTTATTATAAATCATTTAGTAAAAAAAAAAGAAATAATAAATTATTTTTTCATTTATATTTTTTTTTACTATAGGATTTACTAAAACACTAAAAAGGTTCATTATCGTGACAAAATGGACAAATTATAAAAAAAAGCTCTCATCTATATTCTTTATTAAAAAATTGACAAGACGCATTACTAACAAATAATAATGAACTAATCTATGAGATAATAGCAATTACATTATTACAGAGATGTTCCATGCAGATCAGTTCAAAAAGCAAAGGCTCAGAAAAGAGAATGCTCAGGTGAACTTGTAAACTACAAGTTATAAACATGATTTTGTAAATGTTGTGCGTAAAGAGAAAGCTCAGATATGCCTGCACTGATGCAAATACTCTTCTGATCGTTCGCTTCTCTTATATCAGATATTTATACTAAGATAAAAAATATCAAGTTCTATACATGTTTGGCATGTAAATGTTGTACGGAAAAGGAAAGCTCAGATAAGCCTGCTCTATTGCACATACACTTCTGATCTTTCGCCTCTCTTATATCAGATATTTATACTAAAATAAACCTATCAAGTTCTATACATGTTTGGCGTGTAAATGTTGCATGAGAAGAGAAAGCTCAGATGAGCCTGCACTGATGCGCATGCTCGATAAAATCTCATGTATTTTACATTTTCCTTATTTATTATATTAATCCAACATAAGATAAACACATACATGTAATGCTACTTTATAGATTACTGCCATTGAAAATAAATGAGGCGAGTCATGTTTGTTATGTGTCAACTGGTTCATAATTACTCTGTAATTACTCTAGATAATTGGCATCATGGTCCAAAGATCATAAAACAGTTGACCGTGAGTGTTTGTTAATACAGCAAATAGCACCAATTACATGGATGGACAGACCTCAAACTGCATCTAATTAGGTAAAGTTATTTTGATCAAATTTGGGAGGGATCAAGTGCATAAATATTCAGCATGATAATTATTGATAAATATTTTGAAAAAAAAATGTATAAATAAAAAAATGAAAAAAAAATCAGATATTATATTGATTACAATCAAATTCATTGAAGAAAGCTGCATTCAACTGCATACAAAAATATTGTCATTTTTGAGACAGCAGAAGTAGAAAACAGAACAGTAGCCTGAGGCTTATCTGTTATCTGCTAGACCAGATTAGGACAGTGGCCTGGTCAGTAGCTAAGCTCCGCCCATTCCACCCACTGACCATCTCATACAGGTAATAATCTCTCTGCCAGGGGGTACAGAATCCCTGCCTTTAATGATACACTTATGCATATCTAATTTACCATGCTTACTTTTATTCAAATTATCTCTTCAAAGAAATTATTTTTCTTTAAATGTACAGGATATCATTATAAATCTCAGAGGTTGATATAGCAGTGCCTCTATTGTCAATTGTGTAACATGTGTGTATGGTATAGTTTACGAAATATTGAATACCTTATTTCAGAGTTTTTCATTGACAGTAATAAGAGTATAAATTACGTTGCCTTTAGAAGAAAAATAGTTTTGAACACTTTTATTGTATTCCATAAATTAATATTTGGACTAGCACAAGCAATTTTCGTTATTATGGCACAATGGCAAATGCACAGTTTAATCATTTATGATGATTCAGATGGGCTTGCGTTCTAAACTTTGGTCTTCATCTACACACTTTCTCTGTGTATATGAGCAATGAAGCCTCTGGCAAGTCTACCTAGACATGTAACACCTTTTAACTCTAAATAACTTTAACAAAAACAGCACTTTTCTTCCAACTAAAAGGTATTATGTGACACATAGCACCTTCCGCTGCAAATTTGGCAGCAAATAACTCTTTTTGCCGCTAACAAAATTATAGTTATGCACATAACCCCAAATGAAATTTTGTTACCATAATTTGTGTTCAAGGAATACAGTCATGATTATTTGTGAGATAATAGATACTATGTTAAGGATAGAAAAAACTAAAATAACTCAATTTTGTTAAAAATGTTAGATAGCACCTTCTACCACTAAGGGGGCGATATAACGTTGACATACGTTGACATAATATTACGGAAGCTCCCAAACATGATAAATGTTATCATTAATAACAGTGTACTTAACATTAGAATGAGTTGTAAACTTGCCAGAACCTAGATTTAAAAGGAGCAAGTAAAATGCTAATTGCTCAGCATTAAGATGGCACTCTTCTCAGTATCAACATTGTCACCAAGGTTAGTCACACAAGCAAAGTTTGAAATGTGCATTAACTTAATGATACAATAATGCATATCTAATTTACCATACTTTAATTAAAATCACCTATTCAAACAAATTATTTTTTTCTAATGTACAGGATATCATTATAAATCTAAGAGGTTGATATAGCAGTGCCTCTATTGTCAATTGTGTTACATGTGTGTATGGTATTGTTTACGAAATGTTGAATACGTAATTTTAGAGTTTTTCTTTGGCAGTAATAAGAGTATAAATTATGTTGCCTTTAGAAGAAACATAATTTTGAACTCCTCTATTGTAATCCATAAATTAATATTTGGACTAGCACAAGCAATTTTCGTTATTATGGCACAATGGCAAATGCATAGTTTAATCACTAATGATGATGCAGAGGGGCTTGCGTTCTAAACTTTGGTCTTCATCTACACATTTTCTCTGTGTATATGAGCAGTGAAGCCTCTTTCAGGTCTACCTACATATATGAACAGGCTCACATGAGCCTCCATTGCTCAACACTGCAACAAGTACCAAACTGAAAAGGGCTTACCCATTTGATTTATTATTTCTATACTAGTAAATATACTTTGTTTGATTTGAAATATGAAAAGAATTATTAGGCGGCAATTTGTATCAACAATAATTGTTACATTTGACATGCTAAATATCAGTTTCATATTATCTACAACAAAAGTCCACTGTAAGACTTATGAGTCTAATTGATAGAATAATGCAAAACAAATTAAGCAATACTTTATTGTGAGTCAGTTATTTTAGCAATGGCTACAATATACATGCAATATTAACAATGCCAGGGAACTTTTCTAAGTGACAAAAATACCTGTTTCAAATGTATGACTAAATGAACCATTAGAACAAATGTTGCTCTGTGTCAATGCTTTACAAAATTTTAGATCCAGGGAGAACAGAGGATAAATCAGGGGGAATATATCCGTAAAATACTCTAGTTATATCTTTTTCATTTACCACCAAACTTGATATCGTTCTGATGTAAAGCAGTTATAGCCATAGGGATGGGCTTGGCGTGTGTCATACCATTGGGCAAAAATCGTTTCATTTCCAAATTATTTCAGTTCTTTTTTTCAAAAAATAAGAATAAAGGACTATTTTAAATGTTCATTCTTCGATTTCGACCTACGCTTGAAATGACCTACAATTTTACAAATTCTGAATAACTTTTTGTTCCTGAGTGGTATCAGCATAGTTTTTGTAAACATTAGCTGGCTTACACAGTATATGATAGATCTTACTAAACTTCTTCATGCTTAATATTATTGTGTTATCTAAAATAAAGTGTAGTCGGGTAATAAAAGTGTCTTGTATTTATCATCTCATGTATAAAAAGAGACAAATGTGTGAGTATCAGTGAGATAAATGATATATAATTTATTAAGCATTTGAATAAATAAAATGCTGTTTACACATTTGATGAATACACAGACTTAAAAATTTCGCTGTATGTGATTCAGGTTCACTTTTCATTATTTTTATCATCCATGTGTTGTTGTTTGTTTCCTTTAATGACAATAAATTGCAGTTAAATGGCAATAAATACCCCAACTACATGTAGCAGTGTAAACTCAAATAGTACCTTTTTAGCATTAAAATGTATTTAAAAGACATAAACGTAACATTTAATAGTCCGGAAGATAATGTGCATACTTTTAGTGAACCTGGATTTGAGGTGCATAGAAAACAATGACGTCATTTGACTTCCGTCTATTTGACAGAGGGACCGCGGGTTCGAGCCTCACCGGCGTCACTACGTTGTGTCATTGAGCAAGACACATTAATCCTAGCTTAGTACTGGTTCAACCCAGGAAGACCCATCCCTAACTGAAAGAGTGTTGATGCGACGTAAAGATCAAATCAATCAATCAAACTTCCGCCTGCGTAAGAACTACTTGGTAAGACTAGAAATATCACAGGTTAAAAGAATGCTATTTTCTTCCTGGTGTGCAAAACATGTTTACCTGCAGCAATAAAACAATTTAGATTTTACGGAATCACTAGGGTTAAGTCAGGTAACTTCGGACATCAGGTAAATCAGCGACCATGTTTGTTTCATATTTTAATTTTTGTTTGTTTGTTTGATTTGATTCTTTATGTCCCATCAACAATCTTTCAGTTAAACAGGGACGGGTCTGCCTTGGTTAAACCAGTACTAAGCTAGGATTAATGTGTCTTGCTCAAGGACCACAACGCAGTGACGCCGGTGAGGCTCGAACCCGCGGCCCCTCACTCTAGAGTCAAGCACTCTACCACTGAGCCAATGCGCTCCCATCATATCTTAATTATTGGAATAAAAATATAACTAAGCAAACAGTGAAAATCCTCATGAGACGGCTCATATGGAGCCGTCACATCTTGATTTCCACTATTTGCAAATGAGTGTCCGAATTTACCTGATGAACGAAGTTACCTGACAATACCCTCGTACTGTAGCTGTGTAGGTTTGAGCCACCTGTCTCTGGATGCAACACGTTTCAGGTTCTAACTTTTCACTGAAGCTGAACACATGTCCGCAAGCAGCCCATCATTACGCTTTATTTTGAGTTTGAGACTGTACTCAAGTTTTATAACCTAGAGGCCAGGTCGCAAACCCCAGTGACCTTTATAAGAGTGACTAGAAACTCAAACGAAAAACCAATACTCAACTCAAATAACTCTGTCGGACATCTTACACAGGTAAATCGATATCATTTATCTACACGATTTGGTTTTACCGCAGTTTTGGAATACACATCGTAATTTCTCTATTGTTTACCAAACCTTTGAACACCTTTACAAACACCGAAATAGTTTAATAATAATAATTATGCATCATACGATATCTTAGTTTATGAATATTGATAAATCAAGATACAGACATTGCAATGTTTGAAGCTTTTTACGTCGCCGTGAAAGAGGTATTGTTGAAGCCATTTTTGACGTTTCCACAACTTTCATAAAATCCGCCTATATTTACACGGTCATAACTCAATAGGATTAATTTTAACATTGCAGAAACATAGCATTTAGCAATATTTCATATATGTTCTTTCGATTGTTATTAACATGATGTACCAATATGCGATATTTAAAACGAAGTACGCTCTTCAAGATATCTATAAATGTAGCGGTTTCTCAACTGTGTCGCCATTTTGTGTGTGTATGATGAATGGCGCACCCGGTGTAAGCCACGTAACACAAGCCACGGCATACCTATATGGCTGAAAAATGAAGTGTCCAGACACTCTAATATAAGTCACTGCAAACCCCAAGGGCATATGTGCCTTGACGCGAGGAAACACGTCTTCAGGAGTTTACGAACAACAAAGGTGCACACCAGTCTGCACATCCCAGCAGTCTGATCAGCACCTGTGTTATTCGCATATTGTTAAGTATCATATCTAAACTTGCTACAAGCGAATTCTTAATTTTCTAGGTAGTCGCTGTGGCTGAGGAGACTGGTTTGAGTTTCCCTTTGTCGGACACCCAAAGACAGATGTTCTTGCAATGAGGCCATATCTACACTGAACTGAAGTTAGAGGTGTCCACCTAAACCTTTTTGCGCCTGTTCAGAAAGTAAACATTGCTCTTACAAAATTTTAATTCCATAACAAAATTCAAGGCTTTTTAGAGACTTTGAATATTATGTCATTTCAAAATGACTGGTAGAACTTGTACAGATGAAGTCAGACCAAAGGTACATACACTTCAAAAAGTCACACTTGTTACTGTGATATAAAATATTCCTCAGATATGTTTTCCATTTATATTTTATTTGTTTGAATCTGTTAATACTAGCTAAGATATAAGATAAAAAAGAATCAAAAGTTTTGTGACATTTGAACTCTCCGTTTCTCCTCAACATTACACTAGAAGACAGCCACTATCAGCAGCTTAATCAAAGAGTTTTAGCTTTAACCATGCAATTTGCATATCAACTTTGCATTGCTCTGTACGCTTTATTTTCTGTGGCATGGCATTGAAATTTTCAGTGATTATTTATGATGAATAGGCTTCACTGTTTTATTTCAAAATCAAAAATATATTATGCCATTTAAATGACCTTTAACATTTTATGATAAAACTGGAAGTGGAGACCAGTCTTGAAAGAAAAAAAAGTAAAAATAGTCTATTCAAGCTGTATTGTGTTTGGTCTAACACGTTTACATAAGACAAAAGAATACAATGATAAAATCTTTCATAAGCAAAAATTCAGGGGTTTGGGGTATTTTCAAGTCAGCTAGATGGGTCTGAAATCACCTGTACTTCAATTCGAAAAAATGCCCTCGAAACCCTTATTTTCTTCAAAAATTTTATTTTTGCATTTTTGAACCCAAAAATTGTGAAGTGATAGAAAACTCTTTCAAAGCACCACTTAACTTCAGTCCATTGAAATGCACATATTTAGGCAAAAAATCATTTCGATAATATTAGCGGGAAGTCAGAAAAAATTAAATTGAAAAGTTGCCACTTAGAACTTCGTTTCAGTGTAGTCACATCATGCCTCTTGCACAATCTGTGTTATAGTATCATCTGAGCAGCTCATGAGCCAGGTCGTGAGGTATTGACACTTATCATGTTGTAAAGACATTCTTTAAACATGCATGCGAAAATGTCTAATGGGGCTAGAAGCTCATCCATTTTAAGCCAAATAGACTTGTCTGCACTTATCGATAGGACGAGCACGTTTCCAATTTTAGGGGTGTTGGGTAGTATTTTTAATTTTTATTCAAAACTTGCCATACCATTCAGTAAGCAAACGGTGGAAACCCTAATCAGACGCCGCGCTCTTGGGCGTCTGGTCTGGGTATGCACTGATTGCCTATGCCCAACAAAAAGATGCTAGACTTATGTGGGCTATTATAAAGTTTGAGCCTTTATCGATGTCCCAGTGATTGTTTGTATGTGTAAGCAGCAAAGGCTCTTAGCAGACTTCGCGGATTTGCAGCTTACCAATGGAGTGCACTAAAATCTCATGAGATGGCATATATTTTTCAAATATATATTTGCGAAGCACAAGCATCATAACTATTAATGTTGAATCTATTGCACATTGGTCCATATTTTACACAAAACTGGTCTGAAGATTCCTGCAGTCGTCAAAATACTTGCTTACAAAGCTCTGAGTCGACAAACTCTGCAAGAAAAAATATAGAGAAACAAGAAATATGACCAATATTGATCCTGTACACACACAAACAAGATTCATAATATGCTAGAATAAAGATATATATACACAGCGTCAACGTTAAGTGATTGTATGTTTGACAAAAATCACATTGGCCATGGCACCTTTGTTTATATGAATAAATGCTGACAATTGTGTGTGAAAAAATGGCACATAATTTGCTCCAAGATATTGAGGGTTTCTTCTTCAAGATTCCAGGGCGATAGCAAGAATTTTGATAAGTCGCGATAACGCAGGATTTTATAACAAGAACCAAATATTTCATTTCAATTTAAAGCAAAGTTTCACAAATTTAAAGAGTTTCATGTTTAATGAAATTTCTTCACTTTAGTTCGAAAATTGTTTCAGCAAAAATCTTGGTTGTGTTAACTTTTGACGCCGTGTATATATGTATCATATGACCAACTATGGTACTGACTGTTAAAAAAAGTATCCAACAAAAAAACAACCCACACAATATAACACATTGCAGTTTGTTTTGGTAAAAATGATAACTAAAGCATCGAAAATAGTTCCTTTTCTTTGAGTTCATATAATGAATAATTATACAGAAACAAGACCTTTAGTGGTCATTATTACCAAAAATGAAGCTATATAGTTTTGCCCATTGACTTACTCTTAATGAGAACTTCTCTTTCATTTTTTGACCAAGGGTGCTCATTTTTGGCACAGTTGGGTGTTGATGGTAATGAATGTATTAGATCAGCGTCATATGTCAAGGTCTAATATCTGATGGCTCTAACATCGTTGGATGGAGAGTGTTCATGTGATTGCTTTCGGTATGAATATGACAAAAAGAATTTGGGTCATCGATATAACACAGGATATAAAGGTCAATATATACTTAAAATCTGTCTGCATGTCTTGTAACAGGAACTCCCCTTACATTTTATGATGGAGTATGTTCTTCTTTGCACATACATTTATTTTTGTTTTTAAAGGACAGCGAAGATTTAAGATTGCAGATATAACCTGTGGTCATAGGTCATAGGTCAATGTCTAATATATTTAAAAGCTGTGCTATGGTTTGTAACATGAACTCCTCATACAGTTTGGAATGGATGTTTTCATATTCCAAACAATGACTGCTTATGTTGTGTAGATGACAATTTATATTTCAAATTGTCTATAAACCCCGACTTGGAGCCAAAGGTAAAACATAATAAGTGAGTATGTTCAGGAAATATCACAATCACAAACTGCAGACAAACCCTCGGCATCATGAGGAAGTGCCATACAACAATTACGAGACACCAGGAAGACAAAACAAGCAAAGCAAACCAACCAGCTCTCTCTTCCCCATCAAGGTGATTGCAAAGCTAGAATGGACACAAAGTAACGCACAACAACACATTGAACAATTACTGAATCCCACAATGGGAGTAAAAATCAACAAAGAATCAACCTTCGCCATAGATTCTGCCGTTGTTGAAGCACACAAAATGTTAAATTCGCATGGAGGATTCCTAACTATTGCAATGTATCATCAAAGAGAAACAATATATTCGAATTAACGCACTATGATGAAACAGAGAAAAGGGCTCACAGATAGTCAGAGCTAATGAAACCCCAAGTTGAGCCACGATGGTCCCAGCTACAGCCAAGCATCAGGCACCAACCGATTAAAGCTTTACGTCAGAGCCATCATTGAGTCTGAGGCCTGTCCCACCATTGTGCATTTAAAGAGGAAACCATAGCTATAAACTGTGATTGGGTTTACAACCAGGCATACAGACTGTCGCCTGATATCCAAGTTAAATCCAACTTTTCATAACGTTTGATATTTTTTTAATTTTCACTTAAATTAGGGTTTCCTACAATTCTTTTTAATTTATAAACTAAATCACCATTAAATATAGGTTCTGATATGCTCTGTTGCAAAAGAGTTTTTAAACAAATAGTGTATTCATCAATTAACTGCGGGTGTCTGTGCTAGAATTTAGAAAATGTTTTTCGAATTCTATTATATCTATAACCTTTTCAGTCAAAAATAGGTTTCTGTTGTTGAAGTCATCAACATTAGAGCGCACTCTCGCAAAACAAATAAGATGCGAAATATATACACTATAGGAAGGGGAGCGAGGAACATCTCCATCAAAATATGGGAAATTTATTTTTTCAAAAATTTTATCATCCCATTTATCATAAATCTTGGATGAAACTACCCCATTCATTATAGAATAGTCATAGTCCAAAAATGGGGCTTCTGTCTCAGAGGAATTTGCTTTATTAAACTGGAGTCTGGTGGGATAAATCTGACCTACCATTTGTTCAAAAAAAGGATTTCCAATATAAAGTTAGTCATCTAAATATCTGGATGTGGAATTAAAAGCATCAACAATATCAGTTTGAGTATTGTCCAACAGAGACATCATAACAAAAAAAATCTGTAACAAGAGGAGCACAGTTAGTACCCATTGAAATACCTACAATTTGTCTATATAATTTCGAGGCAAATCTTACAAATATATTGACCAAAAGATAATAGAGACCATTACACATTTTCTGACATGACCACAACTTACATTGTCTAGGATGTTCAGTGGTAAAAAAGGCACGCTTCTCATAACACGCCAAATAAAGTGAGTCCTCTCTGTTAAATGTTTGTTCAATTAATTCTGTTAGTTTTTCTTTGATTAGATTATGAGGCAACGTCAATACTGTTACTTTTTTCTATACTATATATACATTTTCCATTGACAGTGAGTGCGCATTATGCATTATACAAAATATTCTCTGAATCATAACCACATTACAAAAAGACCTTGCTATGCAAGTACGAACTATTCACAAAAGTTTAATCGTTAGAAACCAGAATTTCCACTACAGTAATTTGCCCTGTCGAGTAATAATCGATGAATTGGCAAATCCCTAGTCACTTCCGCTTACCATTATAATCGATCTTGCCATCTTTGTTTGTATCTGCCACCTTCATAATCTCCACTATCTCAGCATCTGAAAAACCTTTACCATTTCTACTGAGGGCTTGCTCCAACTCATCAACCGTGATATAGCCATCTTTATCTCTATCCAGGACTGAAGTGATAAGCAAAAAACCTCAGAGCATGAACCGCAACAAAAGTTAAGTGTTGTGTATAAGTAAGTTTGATAAAGTTCTGATAAAAAAAATACTGGATTTAGATACTATACATCATATAAATTAGCATTTTTCACCAACAAAGGGCAATAACCCATGATAGCAAATATACCATTTTCAAACTTGAGAAAGACATTTTTGTATCTAACATTGAGACAAAGTTTCATAAAGTTGTGATCAAATTTACTGGATTTATAGACTGAACACCATCCAAATTGATGATTTTAAATGAACAAAGAGCCATAACTCCTGAAAACATGGTGCGATATGGAACATTATCAAACTTGAAGATGACAACATGGTACTAAACAATGTGACCAGCTTTCATAAAATTCTTGTAAAAAATATCCGACTTAGAGAGCGGACATCGTTTCAAATGGTGGTTTTTCATAAACAAAGGGCCATAACTACTGAAAGCATGGTCCAATATGGACCAGTATCGAACTTAAAGAAGTCATCATGGTACATAATAATGTGACCAACTTTCATAAAGTTTTGATCAAAAGTATTCGCCTTAGAGAGCGGACTTTGTTTCAAATGGTGATTTTTCATAAACAAAGGGCAATAACTACCGAAAGCATGGTGCCATATAAACCATTATCGAACTTGAAGAAAACATTATGGTACTAAACAATGTGACAAAGTTTCATAAAATTCTGATAAAAAGTAGTCCACTTAGTGAGCGAACATCATTTCAAATGGTGAATTTTCATAAACAAAGGGCCATAACTACTGAAAGCATGCTGGGATATGGATCATTATCGAACTTGAAGAAGACATCAAGGTACTAAATGGTACTAAACAAAGTGACCAACTTTCATTAAATTCTGATAAAAAAATATTCGACTTAGAGAGCGGACATCGCTTTAAATGGTATTTTTTTATAAACGAAGGGCCATAACTACTGAAAGCATGTTGCGATATGAACCATTATCGAACTTGAAGAAGACATCATGGTACTAAACAATGTGACCAAGTTTCATAAAATTCTGATCAAAAGTATTCGAGTTAGAGAGCGGACGTCGTCGACAGACGTACGTACGTGCGTATGTACGTAAGTACGTACGGACGGACGGACAGGGGTAACACTTAATGCCCCGGCCATTGTCATGGCGGGGGCATAAAAAATATTTTCGGGCTTAACTCAACTGAGCATACACTTTATGCTGCTCATATATGTAAAAAGGCCAACAGTTGGATTATTGGTATTTTAACATGTATTATCAGGATAACTATCAACATCTGAGCAATGGAAAACAGTATAAACTGTTAGCTTTTATTGTTTAAGCTTCTATGAGCTGCTGGAATGTCATGCGGAGTTGAGTTGTACGTGGAAATAATTTTATAACACCGGGGCCTGATCTGAGGATTGATATACGTCTTTACTATGGGTATTCTCTCAACAATCTCATGACATCCAAGTGAGAACAAATTTAACAAATCATCCTACCTCTGAAAGCCGTTTTCATGCGCTCTTTTTCGAGGTCTAAAGAAAACATTCTGTTTTTCATGACATCGAAATACTCCTGGAAGTCGATGTACCCGTCTTCTGTAAATAAAATAACTTGCAGTGAGGAATTGTCTGTTCTTTGTATCCATGTATCCGCGCAGTCTGATCAGCGTCTTTTGTTATTCACTTATTGAAATGTATCATATCTATACTTGCTATGAGAGAAATTTAAATTTTCTAGCTAGTCTCTGTAGCTAAGCAGGCTGGTTTGAATCTCACTTTGTCGCAAACCACGAAGACATGTTTTCTCACGGCAAGGCCCATATTTCTATTAAAATTAAGAGTAAAATGAAAACACCTAAAACTGGAAATAGACCTGTCCTACTGTTAAGGGTAGGGAAGTCCTTTCAGTTAAATGAGTTGAAACAATATAAGTACTACACGCATTTATAGACAATTCCAACATCCCCTTTATAACTATAGAGCAAGTTTCGCTTTACATAAAAATAGATTCTTCCTTAGCCACAGGTCTCGATGGAATTGGGCCAAGACTGCTTAAACTTGAGGTAAATTGCTTACCATCATCATTTGCTGCACTTACCAGCAAAAGTGTAGCTCCAGTGCAGAATGATTTTATCATAGATATAGTCTTCCTTTGATACACTATGACTTCATCACATGCGGTACATCATCAATTGCAAATATCCAACGGTTGTCAAAATTGCAGAAACGAGCTGCACAGATCATTTTTAAAGCTGACTTTGACACACCATCTTCCCTACTATAACTGGCTCTTAGTAGAGAACAGATTAAAATATAATAAAGCAGTGCTTACCTACAAAGATTTAAACAGTGTAATCCCAAAGTACCTTACAGGGTAATTAACACACTTATCAGAAATCCACTCATTTAACTTATTATAATAAGAGCATTGGAGAACGAACTGCTACACATACCACTGTCACGTACAATAGTATTTAATAACTCTTTTACTTACGCAGCCCCAAACTATGAAATGCTTTACCTCAAACGGTCAGGACTTCTGCCTCTCTGTTAAATTTCATGAAAAATCTTAAAACATTGTTTTAACTTTTAATCAAAAAGAGGTGATATCTGGTTTACTTCAATATATGAAAGTATAATATTCAGTGATATCCAGAGGCCCTAAGAATTGCTGATCGCATCCATCATACTTATATACAGCTGCCAACACAGGGACTGTGCATGTCTGGTCATTGGTTTCCGCCAGATTCTCCCTGTACCACTGTGTATTGATAGTGTCTGCGATAGTTTTGGAAATCTTCGTTCAGAATTGTATAACATGCTCCATCCAGATTCTTATCATGTGTTAAATGCAACAATTCCATATATGGAATTTTTATATAGTTTTAACATTGCAAAGTTTTATTCATAGACTGGCTCCTGTCCTTAAAACAATGTTTCACCAATGTGTGATATCATATACTTGTAGCTAGTCTAACTCTGATGGCTCTGTTTAGACAGAGCCATCAGAGTTAGACTAGCTACAAGTATATGATATCACACATTGGTGAAAATTGTTTTAAGGACAGGAGCCAGTCAATTTTATGCGCTAAGTTTTATAATATTTACCATTAACGTCATGCTCTTTTATGACAGCTTCAATTTCGTCTTTTGTAGGGTTGAATCCTGCCAGTCGATATGCACGTACAAGTTCTCGCTTAGATATCTTTCCATCACCATTTTCGTCAATTTTAGAAAATGACTGGAGAATAACTGAAATAAGATAAAATGGCCAGATCATGAGAATTATATGACAATCTCATACACGAGCAAACTATGGAAGTCTCGCCAGAGCATTCGCATCTAGCAAACAAACTATGGGAGTACATAGAGGATATTTACTTTTTTGAGGTGAATACCAAATATATTTCATCGAGTGCGGTGAAAAAATCAGTATTTCATTTTTCACGAGTGCGTAGCACGAGTGAAAATGCTGATATTTTCACCGCACGAGATTAAATATATTTGGTATTTGCCGAGAAAAAGTAAATTTTCTCTTTATTTTATCCTCAACGGAAATACAGAAATCACAACCTTACTTTTTACTTGGTCGTTTCTCGTTCGATTTGACTTTTGCAGTGTGGGTGTAAACGCAGTTTGCACCTAGAAAATGGCTTAGAATCATATTTTAACGAATGAAACGCAAGAAATCAGCAGTTAAAGAAAGTCTATTGAGTGTGTCTTAGGGTAGGCGTCACGTGCAAACTGGCGCTACGCCAGGTCAAACAGTGACGTCATTATGTTTGATGTTGACGTCACAACATGCGTAGCGTTATTTTTGACAAATATGCTTCACTAAAAACCTTTTGTTGAATAATCTCAGTCGAAAAATTGCCAAGAAAGCCTTGTTTTTGCTACAGTTCCATTCTATTCTACAGTGAAAATATAAATCGTATCAGTCACTAGTGAAAAAATACGATATTTTTTCACTGTAGAAAAATACCAATTTTACTCACATTTGATATGCATTGAATTCACTGCTTGTGATAAAATAAATATTTGTTAATGATTTAAAGCATCTAGCAACTAGAAGAGGCAGAGATACTGGTATTGTTGTCGACAACAGTTAGAACAGTAAATAAGATCTAGTTCCAATAGATAGCGTGTAAAATGGTTTAATGCTTGCGTGATGCGTACCAAAATATCATGTACTGGCTCAAACATTTGTGGCATAGCGTGTTAATAGTTGCTGGAAAGTATCTAACATTTTATTCATTTACTTCTATTGTGGATCATTCATGTAATTTCTGTCATGTCACAGTGTTTTTTATGCTTTTGTGCGTGTCTGTTCATTGATGCCTTGTAGTCACCTGCTGGGAAAGGGCTGACCTCTTGGCTCTCTTCGTGATGTCTAATTGTGAGTTTGTTTCTTTCCTATTGGTACCCTGGGTAAGGTGTGGTACTTTATTGTATCGATTCCTGATCTTCGCCCTCTTTTTTACTTTCAGTTTCTACACTGACGTTTATGCAAATACTATGTATATGTTCTAGTTATACCATGGTTTGTCCGCCTGTACGTGGAGATAATCCACGATATTTATAGAATAGATTGCCGTTAGTCTCCCATTGTATAGCTATTTTACTCAACCTATATCAGTCTAGAACTTGCTCATTACGAGATATTTCGTGTTTAAATTGATAAAGGTGGTATAAATAACATAAAGAACGGACTGATTCGTCCGTAACGGGTACCGTTGTGTCTAACGTCCCTTCGATCATAGGTATATATATAGTCATATCACGTTAAAGGAGACAGACTGGAGAAGCAAGCGTACCTTGATTCTATGTTTTGTTGTACGTTACTTTATGTCCATTATAGTATTGCAATCATCTTGATGGGGAAGAGAGAGCTGGTTGCTCTGCTTAATTTGTCTTCCTGGTGTCTCGTGATGGTTGAGTGGCTCTTCCTCGCGGTGTCATGGGGTTGTCTGCGGTTTGTGATTGTGGTGTTTCCTGATCATACTCACTTACAATTTTTTTACATGAACCCGTGTCTCATTGGCTGTTTCATTTGCTGATTACATGCTACATGTATACCCATGGTTTATAGCTGAAGTTACTTACTTTTCACTTCTTCTTCATTGAGACTTGGTTCCTTCAACATACACATACTCATCTTCCTGGAATGATATAAATGCTATTAATAAAATAATTATTATTATAGTGTAATAACTGCCTTGCGATTAAAGTTACCCTGTCCACATTTTATTGTCGCCATTGTATTTCCTGCAAGAAGCTTTTTTGGGGGCTAGATGCCGCCATCAATTTGGTCGTACTTGTCCGTTTTAACTCCTTGTATGCTAAGTGTTTATATTAAAAGTGTTGTTTCTAATACATGCACATGAACATGTGTATTTTTGTTATTATATTTGAGCCAGTGCATGAGATTTCCAACAATGTGGCATTTTGACATGTGTAGACTTGGATGAGCCTCTGCAGCCCCCTTTTAAGCTTAGAAACTCCCAAAGGTGTTCAGTCAGTAGCTTAACAATTGTAGAATATTCAAGCGACTAGCAAAGGCTCTGATCTGTCTGCGCGTATGCGCAGGCTGATCTGAGGCTTTGCTGGTCGCACATACCACATTGTTGGAAATCTCATGCACTGGCTCAAATTTTTTATTCAAAACGGTTATGTTCATGGCGGTTTAGAGTATTCCCATTGTGAGAAAATGCATAGGCAAAACTATTTTGCTATCTATAGTTGAGCCGTGCCATGTGATTTCCAACAATGTGGTATATGCGACTAGCAAAGGCTCAGACCAGCCTGCGCATACGCGCAGTCTGATCAGAGCCATTGCTAGTCCCTTGAATATTCTATGACAGTTAAGCTACTGACTGAAAATCATTTGGAATTTCTAAGCTGAAAAGGAGGCTGCACAGGCTGGTCTGAGTCTACATATGTCAAAAGGCCACATTGTTGGAAATAACATGTCACGGCTCAGTTTATCTTAGTCTTGTTAGTTGACGGACAAAAATGAGTAATTTATGCTATGATTTTAACGACAATTAGCATAACGTTTCCACAAAATCTGTAAACCACAAGTGATTGATCGATTTTATTGCATGGCATTATTTCCCTCCCAGACGCATCGTCATATAATAAATACATGTAAAGCATGGTAAGGGTTGAATGATATATCATATCCATCGTGGAAAAAAAACTTAATCGATCATAAATAAAGTACAAAAATGCTCAAATTGCTGTAAAGATCAATTTTGAATTGTTTCTAGTGATTAAGGGTAATTTTAAAAATACCAATATTGATTTATTTATTTGGCAACGTCGCGTGAAAATCTATCTTCTTGGTTTGCTCAGCTACAAATACTAGTTGAATTACTGAAAAAATGCATGTATCTAGTTTAACTATTTTGCCTTTTACAAAGCGAATAACACAGGTGTTGATCAGGCTGCGCGAGTGCACAGATTGGTCTGTGTCTTTGGCGTTCGCCTACAACATTGTCAGATTTTCTCGTGACAAGACCCAATTGATACATGTATTGGTTCCAATTACTGTCAGAAATTATGGTTTACCGTTACTAATATATGGTAAAAATATGTTTGTATTGTTATCTTACATTAATACGGCGATATGGTGTAGGTCGGGATACACCCACAATAAACAGACAACATATGAAACCCGAACGTTTTTTATGTAGGAACGTGTTGGTTAGAACAGTGGCTGAAGCATGTACTTTAGGTCACTGGCCAATATCATGAATTGCATCTGGCTTATGGAGCAGTGGCGGATCCAGAGGGGTTTCAGGAGGTTCACTCGAACCCCCTCACTGCCCCCCCCCCGTTTTTATATCCTTGAACCCCCTCTCTCTGCCCCCCATCCCGTGTTTTTATATCCTATGAAAATGAAATAATTTGGTCTCATTGAGACAAAAGTATGTCATTTTCATGGGATATTTATTAGAAAAATTAGATAAAATTAGCAAAGCGAAAACCCCAACCCTTTATACATATAAACACCCTTCCCAGAAATCCTGGATCCGCTGCTGTGGAGAACGTGTGGCAATTATGACAGGCAACTTCAGTATTTTGCATTGTTTTTCCAGAAAAAAAAAACGCCCTTAGTCACATCAAGTATTTCAAAATGGTGTCACTGCTCGTTGGAACATTTGTTTTCATGTTTTACTTATATCTGGCCCTGATGTTATAAAACATTTCATGCTCAACTCAACTGAGTATAAGATTTATCATGCTCATGAATGTTAAAATGCCAACAATCACCTCATAAATATTTGTCTTTGATCTGCCTGAAATAACGCTCAGGCAGTGGTACCACTTTTATAGTTTAAAAAATTTAGGTCTTTAAAGTTAAGTACTACGTGTGCCTTAGGTAATTATTGATTTTTGTGCAAACAAATAACGTTTCAAACTTCATAAAATCAAAAATGTTTCGTGTTTTCTGTAGATCACACAATCTTCGACCATCTCAATTGCAACAAGCTTGGCAATTTTAGACCAATAAAAACCCATGTTGAGAT
This sequence comes from Loripinus fragilis, assembly GCA_964019695.1. Classification (NCBI taxonomy): domain Eukaryota; kingdom Metazoa; phylum Mollusca; class Bivalvia; order Lucinida; family Lucinidae; genus Loripinus; species Loripinus fragilis. The sequence continues at coordinate 78,651,958 of OZ026528.1, read as the reverse complement.
ATCAAAACATAAGATATGAAGCACTTAACTTTAAGGAGGTATTGTAATGTGTAGCCCTGGTAAATGTAAATGCCAGCGGATCTTAAGTTATGCCAATTTTACAGTTACGGTTTTAAGAACAAGGGTGGTATGACTAGTACTCGTCGAGCATATTCATTGACATTATACGAAGAAGGAGCATAATTCAATGCTCTGTCTATCCTTAACAAGATTACCTAATGAGTGTATCTAAATGTAGTAGTGCGCTTTCATTCACATCCAAATTTGTATTGAAAGTAAATGATTTGCACTTGAATGCATCTATGAGTGAAAAATGCATTTAAGTCCAACAACACACAAATACATGGCCATGGCTAAACTAATTAACGTCATCACTATATCTATAGCTAATCACATTAGCGTTGAAAAATACCCGATTTTCGATGGTTAGAATAAGGCATGAAGTCTGCATTCTTCCATTTATTTAGAGACCTTTCTTTTTAAAGCCACAAAATTAATTCCTAATCCGAATATAATCATGATAATATAATCCTATAAACACAAGTACTGTCGTGCCAACAAAGAGTGACAGTGACGTAATATTTTGTTAACAATTGTTATTAATAAGTGAAATTAAAATTGTACACTCCACCTGAGCTAACGCTAATCGATAGATCACTTGTGTATTATTCCTATCCTGCGGATAGGAATAATACACAAGTGATCTATCGATGATAAGTCCATGATAACTTTGTAAACAAAACACGACGCCACTGTCACTCTTGGCTGGCAGGACAGTAGAATGTTATGGTTAAGTTGGTCAGGAGAGACTGCGAAGTACCCAATGTAAGTCACAGTAGTCTATGAATAATATGCATATGTACTCGTATGTTGTTAAATAGCAAATACAGTGATGACCCCATGTATAAACTAACAATCTTGAAAAGTGTGCGCAGCTGTATACTTTATTTACACAGAGATTTGAAAAAAAAATTCCTTTGATTTGAAGTGCACAACCCTCCTGTTTCATGATAACAAAAAGTCCTCTAATGTTCACTTTCTACAAAATTTTCAAGAACTTCTCTTTAATGAAATACATTTACTGTTCTTTACAATTTACTTCATCAATAACTTGAATCAAAGTAAATAATTTGAGGCTGGGTAAGTTAAAATTTTCAACAACATTTGCAATTTTTGCTGAAATCACCTCTGCTCAGCAGTGAAAGCACTAATGAATAGCTTTTGCTGTTTTTCTCTTTCCAAAAGCAACCTGATATTATAGCTGCATAGTCTGTAACTTTTGATCTTTTAATTTTTGAAATAATGTTTCTATTTTTCAAGAACACAGTAAAAAACTAAAATTCAGGTATACATTCACCAATTTCGTAAATCTTTACAAATTATCAGTATCAAAACAACAGCATTTATGTTAAAACTTGACTATCTATAATTATTGGAGGGACGCAAATAATTACCAACAAGAGAAAAACACATATTTTAATAAGATAATTCACTTTTCCATGCAGTTTCAGCTAAAGTGAACAGATTTATTGTGAAAACTTAACTTAATTCTGCTTTTACAAATGATTTAAAAGGAAAATAAATTTTTTCGAAAAATGTTCATAGTTGCAGACTTAGTCTCTTTAAATAGCAATTTATATTTTTATCTGATAAAAAGTGCCATAGTCACGTGGGCTAGTGCGCAATGTTAGAGAACTTAACTGTGTATACAAAATGAATATATCGCTTCCGACAAAGAGCCAGAAGGTGGTGAACTATTTACAAGAGTAAGAGTCGGTTCCGATATGGAAACCTGTCTCTCGCTGTAAACCTGAAAAAAGTTGAACTATCCCAAACCACAGGCCGCTTCTCGGGGGACCGCCAAAGCGCTGAATTTTCTACAATAAAGGACATATGCTACTAAATACTTCCCATGTTGAAATATTTTCAATACTTTGCATACAGTTTGTTTTATGCATGGGCTATCCATTTATGAAATAAAACGGATATGTCACCGTGCTTATTTTTTCAGAATCCCATATTGAAGTTTACAGCATTTGACCAATTTTCTAAAAATATAAAATAATAACACTGATCCTAAATATCGAGCTAAAACGGTTGTAATCTTCAGCCAGCTTCTTTCTTTTAACTTAAATTACTGCCCATGACCTCAAACCTTTTAGAAAATGTGCAAGTTTACTTGTTATCTCATGCTGTGACAAGATCACAGTATCGATTTACTGTGCGCCTGAAATGAGTGAAATCGACTGTATCGGTAGAATCGAGAGTTTTTGGCCTAAATTTGTGAGGGGGTGGTAAGTATTTTCGCATGTTTTCTTATAATTAGATTTGTTCTTCCGCCGTGGATCTCATTATATTTATTTGATATATGCATACATGCCATGATATCGTGCAAAAACAACGACAGTATATCGTGGGAGCGCAAGAAACGCATTCTTTTAGAGGGATAGTTGTCAAAAAAGTGAAAATCCACAGCTATTTATCTTCCCGTTTCGAATTTAAACAACTTAGCTAAAAATGATTTTCACCAGAAGTTCGAGAAGTTTATGATCCTACAATACCAGAATCTCAGACTGATCCGTTTTTTCGATTTTCAGATATTCGGCAATATATGACTGAACCCCCCTAATAGCAGTGAATTAGAAACTGTATCGGTATAATCGACGCACTGAACGAAGTAATACCGATACTCATAAGAGGTACTGTGCCCAGTGAAAGGGATCAATGAAGACAGTTTCGTCTATTCTGGGCCAATTTCAAGCGCAAGTAAGACTAAAATATACGTAAACTTTGCGCATCTAACCCACAACCTTTGTGCGATAAAAAAATATAATAAAAGCTTGTCAAAAACTTCAGTTTGTAAACAAATATACGCTTTGCACATTCTTAGAATTTTTGGATGAAAATACTTGTTTGTTTGCTTGATTTGATTCCTAACGTCCAAGTCAAAATGCTCTCAGTTATGTCGGGATGGTTCTTCATGGGTTGAACCAGTAGTAAGCAAGTATTAATGTGCTCAAAGACATAATGCAGTGACGACGATGATGATAGACCCGGGAGCTCCTCCGTCTCGAGTCAAGCCACAAAGGCACTGTGGACCCTCCATGTGAATACTTTTGGTCGTTCTTCTTCAGTCTAGCAAGATGCGCAGACTGGTCTGTGCCTTTGTTGATCACATGCGACAGAGTCAGGTTTTCTCGTGACAGAGGCCTTAGTATGATGTGAGATATGCGGAAGGGCTTTACAACCCTAACATGGTATAACAACAATACATAATTCTTTATTGTGATGAAGACCTCATGTATATATTCGTTGCATTGTTGCCCCTTCGTCATATAAACGTACCTGCTCTTTGAGTCGCTGGGGACGCATGGTCGACACATAGGCATCATGTGTCCGTAGGCGTCGTAGGAGGCGGCGTAATCGTAGTCCGCATTGTCACACTTTTGGTTTGCAATCCATAACTTTTGAAAGGGATTCATCAATTTAATCATTCATCAAAAAAAAAGAGTAAGCTTCATGGATACAGATTAAGTTCGAAAGTGGCGGTTATCTACAAAATTTTGACTGAGTGATTGCCCTTTTTTATTTAGATTTTGGCTAAATTGTGGTTTCCAATCAATTGCTTTTAGAGGGATGCAGCAATTTCATTTAAATTTTTAACTGATAAAGCATTATAAAATAATGGTCAAGTTTGAATTTGGTGGTAATTTGCAAAGTTTTGACTAAGTTTTTGCCCTTTTTCGACTTAGGTTTAGGCTAATGCAAAGGCTATATTGACATTTTAAACTTCACATTTCTTCAAAACTTTTATATCTTACAACTTGTCACTATAAGCCATGATCACCCAGTGCCTGTAGATAAGCATAGCTGTGATTAAAAATGTACCACCCTCCCCCCTCCCCGGTGGGGTCAAAGGTCTAATATGTAAATTTCGCAATAACTCAGTCAGACGTCAATATTTTTACAGAAATTTCGCATGCAGACAGCGTTACACTAAATAAAAAAACATACCAAACGTGATTTTTGATCGAAGACCTGTGCCCAGCCCCCTGGATGGACATAGGGGGCTGGGTCAAAACGTCAAAATTCAACTTTTTCAGAACATGATCATTTTGCATATCAAATTTAAAGGAATCATGAATGCAGCACCATGGTAGCAATATTTTGCCCGCAGAGCACCGCTCACCCCCATCCCCTGACCCTGGGGTCAAAAGGTCAAAATTCAACTTTTTAAGAACATGGTCAGATTGCATTATAAATTAAATCAGGAATGCAGAAACGTGGTAGCTGTGGTTGCTGTTTTTCAAAACACGATTATGGTGCATATCAAATTAAATGGAATCACGAATGCAGCCACATGGTAGCAAATATTTCCCCCGCAGACCCCCCTCCCCGACCTTGGAGGTCAAAAGGTTAAAATATCAGTTTTATAGAACATGACCATGCTGCATTCAAAGGGAATCACAAATGCAGCAACATGGTAGCAAATGCAGATAGAGGTACAATAAATAAGAAATATATCAAAGCTGACATTTGATCGAAGGCCTGTACACCCAAGGGGCTCGGACCCATGCCTTCAAACTTAAATCCAGTTTGATAAGCTTCATATCTATTGCTGCTCTGCCTACATGCAAAATTTCAGCAAAAATATTGACAAAATGCCTAAGTTTTTGCGAAACTTAATATTTTTCCTTTGATCTCTTAGGTGGGGTCAAAGGGGGTGAGGTAGAACTTTGACACTGCCATGCTTATCTACAAACACTGGGTAATCATGGTGTTTAGTGAGAATTTGTTAAATATAATAGCTTTGAAGAAACGTGAAGATTATTACACAAAAAAGCTAATATAGGTTTTGCATTATAATTGCCTACACTAGAACAAGGGCAATAACTCAAGTGTTAAGGGGTCAATTTTGGCGAAACTTATAGGATATGGAGAATCCATGGTACTTATCATTTTTACCGAGAAATAATTAAATCTGACCTACAGATATGGTTCCGGACAGACAAAAAGTGTGGACGGACAGAGGGAAAGGACGGACTGACATATGGACGACGCAAAAAATCTGACCCTCCGACTTCGTCTGGAGATAATTAAGGGGAATCAAGGGTGCAGCAACATGTTAGCAAATATTATGCCCGCAGGCATACCCCCTCTGACCCTTGGAGTCAAAATTCAACTTTTTTTAGAACATGGTCATGTTGCATATCAAAGGGAATTGGGAATGCAGCAACAAATATGGTAGCATATGCGGACAGAGGTACAATAAAAAAGAAACATCAAACGTGACTTTTGACCGAAGGCCTGTGCCCGACCCCCGGATGGACTTAGGGGATGGGGTCAAAAGGTCAAACTGAACTTTCAGAAAATGGTCATGTTGCATATCAAATTAAGGGAATCATGGGTGCAGCAACATGGTAGCAAAAAAAAATGCTTGCAGACGCCCTCCCCCCACCCACCCTGGGGGTAAAAAGGTAAAAATTCAACTTTTTTCAGAAAATGGTTATGGACAGACAAGATGGAATGGCCAATGCAGCAACATGGTAGCAAATAATTTGCCTGTAGCCTCCCCTCTCTCTCATTAGAAGGTCAAAATTAAACTTTTTTAGAGCATGGTAATGTTGAACATCAAAGGAAATCGTGAATGCAGCAACATTGTATCAGGCATAGAATGCAGGAGACCCTATATCAGACATTTAATGCAGGAGTCCGTATTACAAACAATAGATGCAGGAGTCTCTATATCAGACAAGGGTCCGTATGCCTCCATATGATCCAGTGGTGCGTGTTTCTCCATTGCAAATCATGCACGCAAGAGACTCTATTACAACCAACGGCTGCAGGAGTTGCTATGTCAGACACCAGGTTACGGTGCCTCTCAAACAGAAGACTGTAACAGACAGCGGGTGCATGAGCCTCTTTATTAGACACATGTGCAGATCCTGAAAGTTTTATTGGAGGGGGTCAAAACCCCACTGGAAATGTTCCATTATCCGTCCAGTGAAGCGCAAATTAAATGCGTTGCTGATGGGCCGATGATGGCCCGACATTGAATGCTTGATTAGTAGTATTATGATTTTCTAGGGGATCTGGACCTGTATGCCCAAGAAACCCATTAGATTTGTGATTGCTCATGCGGATGGGGGGAGTGGTGTCCGGACCATCGCCCCCTCTGGATCCCCGCATTAAACAGCGGATGAGATGAGTTTGCTTCATTTTATAAATTAGAATCTGTTCCAGCCTATGCTCAGTTCACATCCGAATTCTGTTTGGAGCATGGCTTGAATAGGTAGGGGTCGGGCTGTTGGTTCCACCTCCTGGTGTATTGTAATTTGGTGTTTGGTTAAGTGCTAGACTTTGGGTTGATAAGATAAAATTCTAGGTAATTCCATGCCGTTTAATGTCAATATAAATATCAGCTGAAAAAAATACATACACTCTATAAATGACAATATCAACATTAATTCCTGGTTCCCGTTTTTCAGGTGCTCAGCAATGTAAACAGATAACCAGGTCATCAGTAGCCTAGCCCCTCCCCCACCCCTTGTTAAATATGGGGATGGGGTTCTGATCACCTGTATTTACATTTCCGATTACCTGAACACTGGGCACCAAATTAATATTGGTGAGGCGAATTGAGATGCAGGGACAAACTTATAGGTACATATCAGCCTTGCACATGACTGTTCATACGCCAACAAAAGGTTATGGAATAAGCACATACAATTTCACATTGACTGACAGATATACCAACTAGAACAGTCGGGCTGCGAGAGTGCCCCGCATAAGGCTCTACAGTGAAACGGAGATATCCGCTTTGCGACCATCTTGATTATCATTCATCAGACAAAATCCATATTTATGCATGAATACGAGGGCTGTTCAATTATGAATGCAAGTAGCTTCATAACTTTCTTCACATATATGCTATAACAAAATGGTAAAGGTTTCTATAACGGACTATATGTCACCTTTAAACTGGCACCAGACTTTAAGAAAAATACAGTATATTTATCGGGCTTTAGCCCTATGAATGAGGGTCACGATAGTATACTAACAAACTCAATGCTTAGAACATATACCAGTGATATAGACTAGCGTGTAATTCTTCGATAAACAGGTGAACTTTCTTTTTTTTAAGGAAGTATCCCCATATTCTTATATAATGATTCTGTGAAAGTTGCGAAAATCTGACACGCTTTTCTTAAATTACAACGAATAATTTTCGCCATTTAAGTCTCCTTATGTTTACAAATAAATGGTAAACAAAACACCGCCTTTCAGTTTTCAGCCAAACCTATCTCTAAAAAAATGCGCGAAGCAACATTTAAACTAGTTTTAACTCAAAGACAATATGTTGATTTCTCATACTGAGTTGTTGCTACAAATAACTGATGGATAGTGGGCATTTTTTAAACGCTGAAAAGCATTTTTATTTAGTCAAAAATGTCTTAAATGAGGGGGTTATAGAATTTATGCTTCATATTTTTGTCACAACATTGCGGCTTTATTCTAAATTTGACTGTAAACTTATAGTTTGACCCGTATAGGCTTTATATACAATAAAATTACTCACCTGGTATTGAGGACTAGACAGATTGAACATATATTAATTAATGTAAACAAGTCATTAAGAAGACGAAAAATGTTTGAAAAATTATATAAAATGCAATTACTCTTTAAATAGGGGACGGTGCGTTTTGAAAACTCCCTTATGACACATTTAGCATGTTTTCAGCAAAACGCAAAGAAAACGACACTGCGATGTTTATTATTACATCACCAGTAGATAACTCAAAATGACGTTTATCATAAAATTAATGACGTCACAAACGTGACTGTTTACTCGAGATTGAAACAGGATTATATAAACTTTATTTTGCATGCAACGTTTGGATTGTTACTTAAACTTGCATCTATAATTTGGTGTCATTTTGTCTAAAACTTACAAAGATATGACACTATATCCGCACATGTACCAAACGTGCATTGCAATTTGCTTCAGAAAAACTTCAGTATACAGGAATGGCCTTTATATAAGGGTCTGTAACTCGAGAAATATGGTGAGTGTTCCTTTATGTTTGGTGCCATTTTAAAGGGAACAAATAGTTCTTTCCAGAAAGGTATGACATTATGTCGTAGCATATATGTGAAGAAAATTATGAAGCTATTTTCATTCATATTTGAACAGCCCTCGTAATAGTTTGTTGAAAGTAGTCCATATATAAAGGGTTACGTGCATTAAGAGGCTATTTTGGCCCCCCTATGAGGTCAAAAAATAAAAGTTGCTTTCCACAAGTTTCTTCTTATTAGTTTATTAAAGCAATAGCCAAAGTGTAAAGGTCTGGTAATGATTCGACTTTTACGGTTGCTATGGTAACAAAAATGGTCACCAAAATAGGCTGATAATAGGAAAATGACCATTTTGGAGCAAATTTGAGACATGAAACAGAGGAATTAATATAGAGCACAAGCAAATACCAAAAATATTTTAACAGATGATGAGAATTATCACGGCACACAATATATTAAAAGTTTTTTTTGGTATTTGCTTGTGCTGATATCTAATTCTTAAAGAATCAGTCTCCAAAAGCCTCAAATTTGGCCTAAATAGGTATGAGAATGCAAATAGTTGTTTGTATTGGCATGATAGATTTCATGCCTGGTATTGGTGAGCATGAAACGGGTATGTTTGCCACCTTTACGGGAAAAGTGGTGCGACGTCGTAGCGTTACGTTCATGACGACGTGATATCACACATTACAAAATGGTGGAACAGATACTATGTAGTTGATATTTAAGTGCATGTTTTTCTTGATAAAGGCCTTTGTAAAATTATCAAATGTATTGAACGAGAGTATGATGGAAGCAATCTGTATATGGAATTTGGAAGAAAACTGATGAAAATGACTTTAGTTAGTTAGAGTGACCTGTCCTGGACACTGATAGGCGGCAGCCATTTTTACGGCCTTCTTGCTTATCGTTCGACAGAGAGAAAAAATGTATCCAAACTTGAACTAGAGTTTGATGAAAGCAATCCATATATGAAATTGAGAAGAAATCTGATTAAAAATGACTAAGTTAACCCTTAATGCGTCAATCACAGTCGTACGCTTTTCTCATCTGCTGAAATGTTTAAGAAGCCTCTATGGCAAACAGTGTGGATCCAGATCAGACTGCTCCTATAGGAGCAGATAAGAGCAGTCTGTTCTGGATCCACGCTGTTTGCTTCTATACTTAATTCGTCAGTAATGCTAGGCGATTATTTGGAGCAGACAACTTCAGCAGACGACATTTTAGATACATTTTTTTCTTGGCGCTTTAAGGGTTAAGAGTGAACACGACAACGGACAGGCGGACTAGCCAAAAACAATAGAGATAATGTTTTGTTCTCTAGTTTGTTGATAGGTTTGTCAGTTGATTTTTTGTGAGGGTGGCACGTGCACGTGTTTGTGGTGTGTGTGCGCGTCTGTGCGTGCGTGTGTGCGTGCGTGTGTGCGTTTATGTGTGTGTTATTATAAAGATGTTAATAGCAAAAAAAAAATCACTAACCTATTTTGTAAACATCCACTCAGTCATATAACAAAGCGATACATGTAGCACGAGGTGAACTTACCTGTATATTATACTACCTATTCAGTGGAGCATAAGACCATGCAATTAGAAAGTATGGTCAATTACATGTAACCGCATGCGCGAATCCATGAATCTTTGCCAGGGGGTCCAAGCCTGACCGTCAAAAAACAGCTCTGACGTTTTGATTTTTTGTTTAGTCCTCAACCTACTTTGCAGTTTTACAGAGGGTGCCCAATGCTTACGTGTATTTCAAAGAAAAGTATAATTTTCCAAGGTTTCAGAGGGTCCAACATTTTCAAGGGGGGGGGGGGCTTCCAACTTTTTCCAGGGGGGGGGGGGTCTAAGCACTATCCCCCCCCCCCTTCTTATATCATAAGAAAAAATCTGACTAATCGATGTAACCTGATTGCTCGCTGGGCGCAGAAGCCTTATTATGGTTTTGCCACAGTGGGTTTTATGAAATGTACTTTCATGATCAACCTAGGTTTGAAAGATCACCAACAGCAGAACATTTTCATTCTGCAGATCATGACTAGATCACCAACAGCAGAACATTTTCATTCTGCAGATCATGACTTCTTGAGTAATGCCTCTGTCTGCTGCTTCTTGAGTAATGCCTCTGTCTGCTGCCTTGAACACAACAAGGAGTGGTCAGATTCGACCAGGAAACTCCGTGAGAGCTACTGGATTCGGCGTCTGAACACTCTGTGTCCATTTGGCATCAACAAGGGTGACTGACTCTATCTGGTCATATAGTAGAACACCTGGTGTGCTGTGTTGTTGTAGACGATCTTTTAGGAGCCTAGACATGTATAAGACTTCTGTTCTACACAAATTTTCGTACAAGACATTTCTTGCCAGAACGCCAATTTTTGGCACTGTGTTGCCAAAAAGCCAATTTTGTACGCTGTATTTAATTCATTAATATTGTGCAGCCATATTTGTGAAAATACACGTACAATAGCTGGGCCCTTTTTAGGGCTTAAATAATCACATAATTCATGTATATAGTTATATTGTGTTAACTATTCACCTAATCTAATGTGTCTTGAAACTCTGATGAAGGCGAAAGCCGAAAGCGCTTAGTTTCAAAAAAATTTAGCACTGTTTTTTGATTTATATCCTTTTATATTTATTTCTCAAATCAATTTAGCATCCTTTACTGGATCCAGTGCCACAGGAAAGATATCTCGTTTGGTGCATTAGCCTATTTCTCACTCTATATATATATATATATATATATATATATATATATATATATATATATATATATATATATATATATATATATATATATATATATTGCTGGTCAGAGGTTTTTATTCAAAACTAGTTGCATTTCTTTCTCTGGACATCGTATTTGTATTAATAAACAGTGAAAACCCAGATGAAATGCTGCATTATATTTGGGTCTTCACTGTCTGCCAAAGTACACAATTAGAAGTCAATGGTAAACACAGGGTGAAATAAATAACCTACTTTCTGCTCTAAATTCGAAGATCTATGACCAACATTTGCTTTCACTTAGTGCAGTCGGTAGTTTTTACCTCGTACATTAAATAAATAGCAGTCGATTCTACCGATACAGTTTCTAGTTCACTGCTATTAGGGGGTTCAGTCATATATAGCTGAATATCTCAAAATCAAAAAAACGGATCAGTCTGAAAATTCTGGTATTGTAAGATCATAAGCCTCTCGAACTTCTGGAGAAAATTATTTTAGCTAAGTTGTTTAAATTCGAAACGGGAAGATAAAAAGCTGTGGAATTTCGCTTTTTTGACAACGATCCCTCTAAAATAATGCGTTTCTTGCGCTCCCACGATACACTGTCGTTGTTTTTGCACAATATTATGACATGTATGCATATATCAAAGAAATATAATGAGATCCACGGCGGAAAAACAAATCTAACTATAAGAAAACACGCAAAAATACTTACCACCCCCTCACAAATTTAGGCCAAAAACTCTCAATTCTACCGATACAGTCGATTTCACTTATTTCAGGCGCACAGTGAATCGATACTGTGAAGATACTGCATGATATATTTTGGCAATTCGTCGAAAATTGGCATTTCTTTTTAGAATAAATCATGTATTAAAAAATCTGATGTTGAAAATCTTAAAAAAATATTTATAATTCATGGACTATTATAATACCTTTCAGAAAAGAGAATAAAAATCTGGGGTCACCGAACTAATTCTCTTTCAAGAGGACCAAATTTACCCCTACCCCATAGGTTTTATGCGCAACTCAATGTAAAAAGCCCAGGAATGACCATTTCGGTCGTTTTGATGATGCCATTTTACTAGTATATGAAGCAATTTAGCAATAAAATGTTAAAAAGAAAGAAAAACACACTGAGAATATATGCGCACCCGGGAATCGATCTTGGTCCTCTGGCTTTGAAGCCAGACAAACTAACCACTAGGCCACGAGGTCAGGTCGTGCGCCGCTCTAAATAACCATACAAATAGTAGAGACTCGGTCACTATCGTATTCGTAACCAGGGTAATTGTGTACGTCGTTTGGTTTCGACTGAGCTACATTTATCTGTCTTTAGTGCTGAGACGATCAGTTCTGATAAGATGTCAATAGATATTTCGGACACACTTTAATAACGTTATTGTGTCAAGAAAATGTCGGAAGACCGATATGACATAAGAATATCGGAGAGCTGTGTTGATCCGAATCGGTTAATGGTCGAAAGACAGGACCAGACAACTTTTCCCGCTTGCAGACGCGGGAAAGATGCGCAATGGAAATAGCCGCATATGTCTTTAAAATAAAATGATCAAAATGCCCTGTCGCCTGTTTATCCCTTATATTTGTACATTGCGATTAATTTCTTGCGCAGATGCAATCCAGATACGCTTAACCACAGCTTTAATGAATTAGTTGACAACATATTTAGAAACAAAATCTTTCTGTAATGCATGTGATGGTCTTATTTATTTGTTGCATTCAAAATACGAAATCGTAATATTTTTTGCATTTCGCACGTTTGTGCACCTTTAATCTATTGAAATGAAAAAAAAAATCACCTCTATTTATGCTGTACATGTACCACAATTATTTAAATATGAAAGTGCATTTTTTACAGAAGTCATTTAGGCTACATCTTAATTATCATACTGCGGTGTTGTACACCATAGCGATATGCATATATTACATGAATATGCACTTAAATTTCGAAAAAAGGACCTTTACGAATACAGTATGTGTGAAAAAGCACTGCCCCCAAACAAGCAAACAAGACCCGGATGTCACTTTATGTTCATTACTGTACCTAAAGTGGTTATTATCGAAATAAGATACGTGTCAAGCTACCATGCATCCCATTTAATGTGCGTAATAAAGATTCCGATTTGGTGTACTTCAGTTATTATAAGTTATGTGTTTTGACTTTTGTGGGGGTCGAATCCTTACGAATGCGGCGTTTGCGCCTAGCACTGCACCGTCTGACGCACAAAACAGGTAAAGTATACCCAAATAAGGATGTCAAACTACCGCATATAACGACTCAGACGCCGCATTACATTCCGTATACAGGGACTCTGTTATACCATACTTATTTATTTTGTTCTAACCTTAGTAACTCCAACAACAGAAGCCAATTTTGACTGCTAAGTTATTAAAACAAGGTAGTTGATACATGTATCATAAAATTCGTATTCTAAATTCTACTAAACTCCAGCTGATAAGTTTTTAGACCTAATTTTTCGCAATAACTTTCTTATCTTCAATTTTAGCAAAATGTGTTCGCGATGAAAATTGTAGAGGAGAATTTCCGCCAACTTCTCCAAAAGGTCTTGTGCTTGTGGCACAAACAGATTTTTGTGTATATAGATGAAAATTTTGCAATAAATTAAATTCGTCCTTAATTTCTAAGTCTTTAAATGACAGGTATAATTCGTATAGGCGTGACAGAAAGGGGTAGTTTCAAAAAATATTCGGAAGCGGTGCATATCCTGTTCTTCAAAGGCTGTGCATAACATAAAACTGCCGTTAACATACTCAGAATTTACCGTGCATATGCAGAATCGACCTAAAGCAGGCTCATTTGTAGGAACAAAGGCTGGGTTATCGCATGACGTGCATTTTTTCTCTTATGCACGTGCTATGAAATGAACGGTTTTGAGATGACCCTACTAGTTTAACGCACGAGCGAATCAGGCGCGATTTCTATCATATTTGAACAAGCTATCCATCGCTTTAGTAATTGAATTAGGGCGGTGCTATGTATCTTTTTGACTGACATCTTGGACTTAGTTTATTTGCGCTTTGCTTAAAATGTTTAAAGAGTGCATCTAAGCACAGAGGAACCTGCAGCATCTAGGATGTTGGAACCATTTGGAGAAGTTGGCGGAGGTGTTTCTGAAAACTTTTCATCGCGAACACATTTTGCTAAAATTGAAGGTAAAAAAGTTTTTGCGAAAAATTAGGTCTAAAAACTTATCAGCTGGAGTTTAGATGATTGTTAGATACATTGGTTTAAAACTCTCCTCCAGTAAGGCCTATCAAGGCTAGTATTTTATGGGTATTCAGTTTATAAATTCAAAATAATTGTTGGTAAGCCTAATTTTATTGACATATTAAAAATAAGATATAACATGGATATCATGCAACAGTCTGCATCTGATTGTAAACCCAATCACGGTTTATAGCTATGGTTTCCTCTTTAATTGCACGACGGTGTGTCAGGCATAAGACTTTCTAAAGTCCATGGCGTATATGCTTTTATCCGTGGGTCGGTGAGTGAGGCGTGTCTTTGGCTAGACCCACCGTGGCTCAACTTGATTTTTTAGCCTTGACTATCTGTAAGTGCACCTTTAGTTAGTATGACACGTTAACAATTCTTAGGCTATCTTCGATGAAGGATAAAACAGTGTGTGTTTATCAAAGTGACACTTTATTATCATATCCGAGGAATATTGCGAAAATAATGAAAATAGATTGCAAATGTGTGTGGTTATTGTGAGTCTGTAAATCAACGGACACAATATGTTGTCATTACATAGAGTGTGTGTGACTGTTTGTTACATGGGCACACTTGCATACCAACAAAAAACATGAAGTTACTGTTACAGTACCTGAAAAAATATGAAATTCAACGTACTGAAAAGTGACATTCTGCTTATAAATATCCTGCAGGAAATGCGTAGCTTGAAATGGCTCTAGTTATCAATCGATATGTACGGGGTTCGTTTATTTTTGAACGAACTGCATTGCCAAATCGTTTAAGTAGTTTTTGTTTCTTTAAAGTTTTCCTTTCAAACAAATAGCAAAATATAACTCTGTCCCCTGGCGACCAACCGTTTTGACGTACGTCATTGATTGAAACATTCTTGACAAAAGATCCCTAAAGGAAGCCTAAGTATTGTCCAATTGGGTGTGTAGGTTTTACAAGAAAATACATAAGGTTCTTTTTGGGGTGACATGCCAACCAGCAATGACAAAACTAGAAAGGACATAAAGCAGTGCAAAGCATGAAACTAAATACGGAACCCCACAATGGAGCAACAATTAACAAATAATCAACAAAAACAGACAAAAACGGACAACAGCCTAGGCCACTGTGTGTATGTGTGTGTGTGGGGGGGGGGGGGGGGGGCTTTGATGTACTTATATGTTAACAAATCATCTTCCTAGAGTATGTTGTTAAAACACAAAAAAATGTTCAGCTTGCATGGAGACAATCCGTCCTTGCCGATAAGTATTTCTATGCGCATGCCGAAAGCATATGGTTAGAAATAGTAGACTGGACACCACAGCGCAGAAAAAAGCGAAAACATAAAAAACAGAATACTATAAGAAAAGCAGCTAACTCTATCGTCATTCTGGAGCACTTGAAATACATAACAAAACAAGAGTTTACTTTATTCCGTGATTCCATCGCCGTTGAGCACAGGTCCATAGAAGCAAAAAGATTTGAGCGTTAACTGCGATTATTTTCTCATCTATCGGTTTAAACATATATTTTGGGTGCTCAAAAGAACCGTCTCATTGAGACGGTTCTTTTGAGTACCCACAACGAATGTTTCGGTTGAGAAATGTAAAAAGTATTTTCAATACGCGCTCACGTCAGTGGGTCAGTTTTCGGTAACGAGAGACGACTACCATTACTATACAACTTGCCTGTCAAACACGGATGGCCTGTGTCCTCTTCTGCCAGAACCGGGTGGTATTGGTATCGGAAACATTTTGGCATAATCCAAATTGATGACTTAATTATCTGCTATAGTATTTCATGAACTCAATGTCAAGTTTACTGTTGTCCAATCCAACGCAATATCTCTGTTTTAAATGACACTCCACGTTGACAAAGAAAATTGATTCCAGTTCACAATATTTATTTCATGCAATTTGATTGGCTCTGCTTATTCAAAACATGAGTAAGAGTTTAGGAACTATTTTTCTTCTTATAGTCCCATGTTGCAAAGAATACGTTCTTGCGACAAAATATGAAAGAAAAGGAATAAATCGCCAATTTTGTGGACTTAAACTTCTCGTAAAATCTAGCAACACACTCACATTTGTTAGTTAACCGCCAGAATTTACCAATCATTAAACATAAAACAAACTTTATTACTATGTTTAAGTCAATCAACGAACATATGAATTTTGATAACACAAAATGTGCACTTTAATAGGTAGCATTACATTTGATCTTTTAATCGCATTATACGACGTGTTCAAAAGTTTATGCCGTTTATAATATCACGCTGCGCTTTTGCTAATCCATTTTCGATTTGAAATCGAAGGAATCAAGTATATGAAGATTAGTGCTAACGAAAATAGAAAAACATTTAACATGGGCGGGAACGGAGGAGACGACAGGGGGCCTGGGCACCCTTTTCCCTGTAAAATCACAATGGCAGACACTTAATTTTTTGTTACGAGCGGAAAGAACTAACTTTGTAATTTAAAGGTGGCAGCAATCCAATTGGTTACGACAACCGTGCTATGACGTAGGTTGTTACCCCTGAAATAGTTCCTATGCTCGTAATCCAGTGTGTCCCAAAATTAATTCGAATTAGCGAGTATTTCGAAGAGTCGGAGTTCGAATTTTTGTGCGGTTTAACTGTAATTAAATTTCCAAATCGCCGATTGTGCTACGTGCACTATAGGCATAAAGTTAAGCACAAACGAGCCGTGACATGTGCTTTCCAACAATGTGGCATTTCGACAAGTGTAGCTGACTCAGACGAGCCTGTGCAGCCTTCCTATAAGTTTAGAAACTCCAAATGATGTTCATTGAGTAGCCTAACACTCATTGAATATTCAAGCGACTGGCAAAGGCTCTGGTCAGACTGCGCGTATGCGCAGGCTGATCTGAGGCTTTGCTGGTTGCTATACCACCTTGTTGGCAATCTCGTGTCGTGGCTCATATATGTATTTCAACGAAAGCTAATCGCTTCTAATAGAATAGCAAAATGCATTTATAATATTGCTGCTTTACTTCTCCCATTGGCTGAAACTGCTTGCAACATTTTTATACAAAATACATGCTTGATCGTGCTTGCTAAATTTACCTCTGGTATATGAGCAATCTGATGTCAGGAATCCCGAAACTATTTGTTGCTGTGATATAGCCTTGATATTACTTGACTTTTCGCTCACTGTAAAGGCGGCAACTTTAATATTCATATCTGGGCGTGGTTCGGCTATTTCATCTGCTAAGGAAGGGAAATCAGGTTTATTTATAATTTGGTAAAGAGTGAATACTAAGCTTTTTGAGCCGCGCAAACGTGCGTGCATTTCATGAAAATCCTAACCTTATACACACTGAACTCACATTTCTTAACCCTTACAGCGCATAATCACACTTTGTATGTTTTTGTCGTCCACTAACATATTTGAAGCCTCACAGACAAACAGTGTGGACCCTGATCAAGATGATACAGTTACTTTTGAATAATTCAGCTTTAACCTATATCTAAGGTTGACCAGTCCTAATTTAGCATTCATGAGGTGCCGCTTTTACAGTAACCAAAAAGTCAAGTAATAACAGTCACGTCTACCTGTCCACAGCTCTTTTAGTTAAACAGTTTCGAGCTTGTTAAATTTAGCCATCTGTTATGTGAACACTCTTTCAAGAATACCAACACTATTTTAGCTGTCAGGCAACCTTATCAAAAGTCATGTCCACCTGTCCTCAACTAATTTTCTCAAATCTTTCGAGCTTGCTAATTTAGCTTTATGGTATGTGAAAACACTTGATGTCAGGAATGCCAAAGCTATGTGTAGCTTTCATGCAGCCCTAACAAGTCATGTCTACCTGTCAACAGCTTATTTTAGATCTTATGCCAGGAATTCCAAAACTATGGTAGCTGTCTAGGAGAATTGGCAAAAGTTATGTCTACCTGTCCACAACTATTTTGTCTAATCTTTTTGCGCTTGCAATATTTAGCTCTCTAGTATGTTAAAACTCTGATATCAGCAATGTCAAAACTATTTTTAGCTTTCATACAACCCAGATTAAAGTAATGTCTACCTGTCCACATCTAATTTTACATCTGATGTCAGGAATCCCAAAACTATGTTAACTGTCTGACAGCCTTGACATAAGTCATGTCTACCTGTCCACAGCTACTTTCACTTCTAAAATACAGCTTAAAGGTCATATAGCAAACCAACTGATGCATTCTTTCTCGGCTAACATCAGGGTCTGTCAACCTCAAACGAATGCAATAATTGTATATTGTTAATAAGAAGAGGGTAATTAAGAGTTGGTGTCAATATTATGATATATCCTTCTCAACAAAACTGAAAACAAATAATCGAAATATTCAAACTGCGGACCGCGTTTCCTGCCAAAATTTCGATTTATAAGAATTACATGTATCAATTTTAATCAGTATTTTGCCTTTCCTTACAGTTGTGCGATGTAATTCCAGATGCATTTTAATAATACTTTCAGGAGAAAGCTAATAATCAGGTTGGATATAACTTGGATATCATGCGACAGTCTGCATGCCTGGTTTTAAACCCAATCACGGTTAATAGCTATGGTTTCCTCTTTAATTGCACGACGGCGGGTCAGGCCTCAGACTCAATGACGGCTCTGACGTAAAGCTTTAATCGGTGGGTGGGTGTCTGATGCTTATCTTTAGCTGGACCCGACCGTGGCTCCACTTGAGGTTTTCTTTAGCTCTGACTATCTGTGAGTCGTGAGCCCTTTTCTTTGTTTCATCGTAGTGTGTTTATTTGATAAGAGTGTTTCTCCATGATGATACATTGCAATAGTTACATGTAGAAGACTTCCATGCGAGCTGAACATTTCTTGTACTTCAACAACAGCAGAATTTAGGGCGAAGATTTGGTACCAGTAAAATGCATTTAATCCCCCCAGTGGCTTAGGCTGCTGTCCGTTCTAAGGCGGTGGTTCTGTTGTTGTTGACTTGTTGTTTATTGTTACTCCCATTATGGGAGTCTGTAATCTTTCTATGTTTTGTTGTACGTTACTTTATGTCCCTTCTAGTTTTGCAATCGTCTTGATTGGTTGCTTTGCTTAGTTTGTCTACCTGGTGTCTCGTGATTGTTGTGTGGCTCTTCCTTGCGGTGCCATGGGTTTGTCTGCAGTTTGTGATTGTGGTATTTCGTGATCATACTCTCTTACTATTTTACAAATAATCCTTCTCAACGCACACAGTGTGCATGTACCAACTATGAAACCTGTATGGTACGATTTCATGAGCCCACATCCCCGCAGGCACACAAACTTAAAACAAGGTTGTAGTTGTTACGTCATTTTCCTTCTGGTATGCAATCCATATTACATGTAGTGAGCTAATCAGTCTGGCTCACTGGCGACTATACATATTTTGTCACCTAGAATCAAAATAATTCTGGTCGCCATAACGTGTTAAAATTGTAAGAAATTGTAACAAGAGGGCTATGATGGCCCTTGATCGCTCACCCGAAGTTTGAGTCCTGAAGGTACTTTTGTTAAGCATAGTGGAATAATTTGAGCAACTTTGGTAGAGGACATTATAAGGTGTTATAGAACTTTTTGGTTACTGTAAAGGCGGCACTTCATGAAAGCCTAAATAGGACTGGTCTACCGTAGACACAGGTAAAAGCTGAAAATGAGGCGTGGTTTTATTCAAAAGTAACTGATTCATCTTAAGACGCAAAACGTATTATTTAATCCTTTAAACGCCAGCAAAGTGACTGCATCCGAAAATGTCTGTTTATTGGTTAACGTCAGTATGGACCAAGATCAGACGGCTCCTGTGTGGGAACCTTCTGATCTGGGACTCTATACTGTTTGTCGAAATGACTTCAAACGAAAAAAGCGAAAAAAGATCTTTGTTGTATTGGCGCTCTAAGGGGTCAGGATTTTCAAGAAATGCACTCACGTTTGCGCAGTTCAAACAACTTATTAACTTATTAACAGAACCTGATTTCCCTTCCTGAGTAGATGAAATAGCCGAACCACGCCCAGATATGAATATTAAAGTTGCCGCCTTTACACTGAGCGAAAAGCTCTATTATACATGTACATCGGCTTAGAATTGATCGCTGAGAAACATTTGTAACTATATTGAAACTGGACCAAGGGAAGCTACCAATGGATCAGATGTCTATAAAGATTGCACTCTCCTTTTATATTCAGAAGGTTCTCCGGCAAGGGCGTAGCCAGTTACAAAAGTTACGCACGTCAAAGGGAAACTACCTGATGAATCAATGAGTCTTCAAATGCGGCCCCTTTACAAAATGGGAACTTCTCTTAAAGGAAAGAATTTGCTCCAAGAGGGAGCGAATTCCTTCCTTTAAAGCTGCATAGTCTGTAACTTTTAAAACTAATGTTTCTATTTTTCAAGAACATAGTAAAAAAAATCAGGTATACATTTTACCAATTTCGTAAATCATAACAAATTATCAGTATCAAAAGAACAGCATTTAAGCTAAAGTTATTGTCCTTACTAGATAAGTTCAAAGTGACGTCAGAGCAGACATTGTCCATTGATGTAAATAGGTAAAACGGTTTCGCTAACTTTGTACATTTTATTCTTTTATCATTAATATTTGTCACAGTTGGGCTGGCGCGGTGGTAAGATCGTAGGCCTCTGTCCCAAAGTTTTGTAATTGAAGGTTCGAACCCCAATCACGGCATATTTTTTTATCTTTGCTTTTTGATATTTTATGTTTGTGAATGATGACCTTTATTATTTTATCGGATATGACAGAATACGAAAAGCGGAAAGAAGGCGATGACTTGATGACATGTTTTGTAATACATGTAAGTCTACTCTCGGATGTTATACAGCTGACTAATGATGCCATTGCAGCAGTTACCGAGGATGACTGGGCTTCCAGTTGCAGGTATGTGGAGGAAGTAGAGAGGAAGTACTGGGATGCTGACATTGCAGTGGAAGCGGAGATTGAGAAAATTGTTATTCAGGTGACCTCCAGTGACGAAGACACAGACACCGCAACAGAGTGCTCAGACTATTCTGACACAGAATCAGCAGACCTCTTTTGTATTGTTATGTATAGTATTGTAATGAAATGAATGTGTGAAGAATGTAAAAAAACTAGAAAAAACTCACAAAAAACACACAAAAAAAACACTCAAAGAATACTATAGTAAAAACATTTGAAATATAACAAAAATATGATAAAAGTCTTGTTTAATCAATAATGCTATTTAAAAATATCTCCTTCATGAAAAAAATCAATCGTGTGGGATTCGAACCCTCCCCCGTTTTAAATCTCTCGTTAATAGATATAGATACAAATATTTGCCTCGGCTCAACCGACTGAGCTTTGGTGGCTTGGTATAATATTTCCGTATTTTGAAAATAGTCCAGCAGAATTTGGGCGAATTTTAGGAGGACCTGGAACTTGGTTTTAAACTTTTTTTTCTTTGTTGATTCTGGTAGTGCATATGTTGTCTTTGGAAAATCCGAGTGATGCCACTCTGGCATCATTGAGCATTTCGATATATCCAAGGTGGCGTCCAATATGGAGGCCAATTATGAGTGAAAAAATTGTGTGATATGGAAAAATGTCTCAAACCCTTTTTTTCCCTTAAATTGTTTGGTATGAAGTTGAAATCTAGTTGAAGACACTCAGCTTCTAACAAAAATTTAAAAATAAGATAAGAATGCAAACAAAATGGCCGCCAAAATGGCAGTTTATTACAAAAATATAAGAATTTTTTCCCTGAAACCGACAAACTCCAGGGAGTTGCATGCAAAATGCTAATTTTACTGATTCTGGAGTTACAGACACCATCCTTTTAACATCCCAGTGATGCAACTGATGCATCACTCAGAATTTGAGATATTCAAGATGGCGTCCAGGCTCTTAGCTGATAAGTTTTACAAACCGGTGGGAACCAGACTTTACCTGTAGGCATGTCTGATGGATTTGTAACATACCAGAGTTCTTGCCTGATGGAGAAGCACTTTACAAAATAGTGTATCTTAATAAATGAACCCAGCATGCATGTCTGATAGAGTTGCACTGTACAAGCAGGCATTCTGAGAGTGGCACCCGAACAGCAGACATGTCTGATGTAATGGCACCTCTATTAGAGTAGCACCAGACTTGTAGCCATCCCTCTTCCCTCTGTACTCAACTAGTCAAAATGTCGGTTGAAGTGCAAAATGGACCAGCAGGCATTGCCTATAGTGAGGCACCACGACAACAGGTATGGCCTATAGTGAGGCTCCAAACCAGAAGGCATGGCCTATAGTGAGGCACCACACCAACATGCATGGTTGATATTGAGGTACCAAACCAAAAGGCATGACCTATAATGAAGCACCATGCCAGCAGGCACGACTGATAGTGAGATACCATACCAGCAGGCAAGGCTGATAGCGAGGCACCATATAAGCAGGTATAGCAGATAGAGAAGCACAACGCCAGTAGACATCCAATATTGAGTAACAAAAGGTCAGCAGGCATGCTGATTGATTGGCCACAGTCCAGCAAGCACCCATCTTGCAGCAACAATCAACAAGTAGGTATATTTGAACAGCAGCAGTGTTGGTGACAGTAGCACTAGGCCAGCAGGCATGTATGTTGCAGCTGCAGCGACATAACAAATCTCTGTATGGCATGTATGTTGTATTGACAATGTAGCAGTCTTGGCTGATAAAGTTTCACACTGTTAGTTGGCGTGTCTGATGGAGGGGCATCGGTCAAGTAGCTTTTTTCTATGATTTCCAATGGACCAGGAGGCATGTTTGATTGAATAGTACCAAGTCCGCAGGCATATCTGTTGAAGTTTCACCAAACAGCGGCCACGTAATGCCACCAGCTCATCATATCCGACATTCTTAACTTCACCCGTGTTTAATAATGTGGTACTGAACCAGCACACATGCGGTTTAACGAGACTCTGGACCAGCAGTCATGCGTTTTAGTTATATCGCACCAGCAATAATGTATTTTGTAATTTCTCCCAACTAACATGAATGCTGGGTACTATTGCACTGGATCAGTGGGCATGTCTTTTTAAGTTACATTAGGGCAGTGTGCATGTCTGTCCTACTTTATCCTGACCAGCAGCCCAGGCATCATCATTGCCACAGAGTCAGCAGATATATTTACCACTTCGCATGTTTGATTATGTGGCACTTGACCAGCATAAATGTCTGAAACCAAGCAGTTATGTCTGTAACAGCTTCACGAGACTAGCAGACATGTTGTAGAACCCATGTTTTAAACGTGGCTTTGAACCAACAGGCATATAGTTGCACCCAACAACCTGGCACGTCGGTTACAATTAAACTCGACCAGCATGCATGTCTGTTAGAGTTACATCTACCAGCAGATATGTTTGAATCAGTTGCAAATAACTTACAAGCACATCTGTAGTTGTGTGGTTGAACCAACAGGTATATATATATATTACACTTGCCTCAGACCCGCAGATATGTCTCTATGCTCGTACCCAACTAACAGGCTTGTAAGCACAATTGCACCAGACCATCAAGGATGTATTTTACAGTTGCACCTGACTAGCAGCCATGTTTTTATAAGGTGCATACTATCAGCATGCATGTCTGTTAAAGTTTCATCTTATCAGCATCCATGTATATTACATTTGCACCCGGCCATCAGCCATTTCTGTAACAATTGCAGTCAGCCATTTCCCATGTCTTCAACAGTTGCCTCTAACCAGCAGTCAAATCATTCTGCAAACTTGTGCCTACAAGCATGCATGTCTGATACACTTGCACCGGACCAGCATACATATTTGTTTTAGCAAAATTCAACCATCTGTGCTGTCAACCAGAAAAGTAGTAATGGTTGTTACAATTGCACCTGGCAAGCAGGCCTGTACCAACCAGCAGTCAAGATAGTAACGAACATCTGCAGCATGCAGATACCTTACTCAGGGGTTGTTTTTATTTGTGTTGATATACTATACTCCATAAGTTTTTTTGTAAATTTCATCCATCCATCCAGCTGACTTTTTTCCGCACATTGATTCAAAAAGATTTGTACTTTGATCAAACACTCTGTCACAAAGTTTATTGTCCATTCAGTTTACCCTGGCATTTATTCATTTTTTGAAGGAATGTTTTCGCAAAGTAGGATTTTTTTATGAGAATAATATGATATTATGGTATTATCAGATCCGGCCAAAAGTGGTCTGAAAAATGCATGGTGCATGGATTGATGGATACAATTCCCAGAACAAAGACCAAAACATTACCATTACGAAAATTAAGAGTCAGTTATTTTTTCATGCAGTGTATTATAGCAAAAACCATGTGATTCCCCACCCTGTTATTGCTGCCATATTGAACGTCATCTTTAGTATTTTACAACGCTAAAAACAACAATAACATGTCAGTTAAATTTTCCAAAAAAACCCGAAAACTATCACATATAGTTACTACCTGCGAATTTGATTTCAGGTTGAATCTTTCTTTAAATGGCGGCCATCTTGGACACCATCTTCACTATTTCAACCTTGTGAATCAAACCTGCGAATGCTTCATTTAAATCGTTTGTATTATAAGGCACTAAACATCGATAAAAAGTCAAAATTAAAATGCTTAATATCGAGTTTTTTTTTAGTGAGTTAGGTCTTTAGAACCTTACTGACGGCTATCTTGGACGCCATCTTAAAATTTCAATATTTCTGAATCAAAATTATGTTCTTATTTGATCGTTTGTATCAGTTAGCCTCTACACCACATCCATAAAAAGTCAAATTTGAAGTGTTTTTATCGAGTGTGTCAGTCGTATAGGTCTTAGAAGCCTAACTGTTGGCCATCTTGGACGCCATCTTTAATATTTCAACCTTCTGAATCAAAATAATGTTCCATTTTAATTAGTTGTAACATTAAACCTCTGAAACATCCATAAAAAGTCAAAATTAAAAGCTTTTGATCGAATATGTTGGTCATATAGGTCTTAGGAGCCTAACTGACGGCCATCTTGGACGCCATCTTGAATATTTCAAAACGCTCAATGATGCCAGAGTGGCATCAGTTGGATTCATCAAGTACAATGCCTCAACAACAAGAATCAACAAAGAAAAAAACTTTAAAATCAAGTTCCAGGTCATTCTGGTTTTCTACCGGACTAAAACCTTTGTCAGGTATTATTGTATTTTTTTACCGTTAATAGCGGTATAACCTGTATTCAAGTGTTGGTACGCTCTTTTACGTCACTTATAACTTATCTATAGGCTACAATAACTGTCTATAATTATTGGAGGGATGCAAATAATTACCATCAAGAGAAAAAAAACACCTGTTTTATAAGCTAATTCACTTTTCCGTGCAGTTTTCAGCTATAGTGAACAGATTTATTGTGAAAACATAACTTAATTCTACTTTTACAAAAGATTTAAAAAGAATATAAAAATTTTCGAAAAATGTTCATAGTTGCAGACTTAGTCTCTTTAAGAGCAGTTCCTTATGGATTTGAAAATCACTTATACCATATTAGGTGACCACCCTTGAATGTTACTATTTTTTATTACGCACGTGCGTAATTGTGTAATGGGAGTTATGCAAATGTCCAGAGGCAGACTTGATTTAGCTGTTCTCTTTACTCCTTCCACTCCGAACAGGCAGAACAGAAATCAAGTGTGCTTGAACACTTGTGCTGGCGTACGCCGGAGTACTCCATCATGCGAGGTGGTGTAGACAGAACAGTCACGTGACCTGTCCCGAAAAAGATGGCGGATCACCACCTGCATGCGGCGGAAATATTTGTATCGCTCGAATTATTCAGGAGTACTCAAAAGTGCCAAGTTTTACTTGTTTAGGTGGCTGTTCTGGAGTACGCCGAGTACTCAAAAAATCAAGTCTTCCCCAGGATAAGGGTATGTTGTTTGATGCGTTCAACTCTATTACGTGTGTTAATGTAATATAGCATAAAAATGGAAATGAAAAGTTCACATTATCATGCTTGATTGAAGAGCAATACGAAGAACAAAGCAATTGGTCTAAAAAGTGTTTAATCCAGATTAAGTGGGATCAAACGCGCGATCATGGGAGTAATTGTATTAGAGCGCAAACGTATAATGTAATTGTGAAACTGACCGAAAATACATTATGACACGTTTAAGCCGGACCTCTTTGTAAACGTTCGTTGATGAAGCCAGCCGTTCAGGGACTAGTTGTCATCTATTAGTTATATTCAAACTTTGACTGCGGCCAGATTGCGCAGATGTCCATGCTTGTCTGGGCAATTGCTGGTGGCCTATGAGATTAGTAACAAGTCATATTAGTTACCTTTCATATTAACTGCATTGTTGCACGCTGACCTGATAAAGGTTGGCTATCTTAGCATGTGCCATTATCACGTCGCCAATGACGCTAAATTGACATACACGCACACACATCGATAATTACATCATAATCCCTAGTTTGATGACTGAACCAATGGGTAAACTGATAAATAGAATATCAGGTTCGCATCTTTTGATTTCAAGTTTACCAGGCTCGGCGTCGAGAAAGCATGTCGAATCGCTCGGCAAGCCTCGCGCTTCTACTAGCGTTCTCAAAGCCTTCCCTGGTAAACATGATATCAAAAGACACTCGCCTAGTATATTCTATATATGATTTGGCTTATTTCGGTTAATGTTAATGAAAGATCGATTAAGAGCACGGTATCTGTATGACAGTTTTGATTGGCCCACTTGTTGGACACAAGGAAACAAATTAGAATATGTATTTTAGCTGTTGCGTTCTCGCTCTTGGAATTGAATAAGCTTTACGTGTTATACACCAAATTTCGAGATTCACGCTACTCTCTATAACTTTGCAATTAGACGTGAGCCTACGTTTTAGCGAACCGCAAAGTAGATTTCCTTGTGGAGGGGTCATTTTATAATGTCCAAGCTGTGTGTTCAAGTGATCTTGACACATGTATGATATAAATAGTAAATGAACAGCAAGCGGATTATAGTATTAAGAACGTTAAGTGCACTTACGAACCACCACAAAATAGGATTAAAGTATAAATAATTATATTTTGGGACAGATATTCGTTTGACACACCCACAAATATTTGTTTGTTTATACTCAGACATAGAGGATATTCAAATTTTTGGAATGAATATGCCATTTATTTCATCGAGTGAAGCGAAAAATACATATTTCATGAGTGGCGAAGCCACGAATGAAATATACATTTTCTCGCTTCACGAGATGAAATAAATGGCATATTCATTCCAAAAAATTGAATTTTCTTTTTATTATATACACTTTTAAGCGTGACAGATTTTTTGCACTAAATGACGTCATACACGTTCGCACATTACGTCATTTCATAATGTTCAATGTCGGCAAAACTGAAATCCATAGGAGCAGGAGTAGAGAAAGTGAAAATTTCAGCAAATCCCGACACATTTATTACCAAAATATTCCTTGCGATCTAACTAAGAAATGAATACCCACACTTTGTATTTTTGTCCACTAATAAGAAAGTTACAGGCGTTTGAAATTCTGAAGTGGGCTCAAGAAAGTCAATGGAGGAAGCAGAGGACATCCAATTTCACCCGTGAAATACAACTTATATTTTCACTGCAGTGAAAATACAGCTTTTTATATTTTCACGGCTGTGAAATACAGCTTTTTTAAAATATGCATTATATTTAATACATATTTTCCTGTATTTCATTACTTTGTATATAATAAATAAATATATTTGCAGAGCCGAGACATACTGTCATGCCAGCTAAGAGTGACAGTGACGTCATATTTTGTTTACACAGTATTCAGGGACTTAGAATCGATAGATCACTTGTGTATTAATCCTATCCACAGGATATGATTAATACACAAGTGATCTATCGATTCGCATTAGCTTCAGTGGAGTGTACAAGTTAATGTTTTACTTAACAATTGTAAGGAAAAAACGACGTCACTGTCACTCTTGGCTGGCAGGACAGTACATTTATGCCCGTTATAATGAAGCTTTCGTACGTCTGCCAAGTTTAATGTTTGTATTGGCATATAGACAACCGTCCTACGTTATACCCAAGGTCTGGTTTTCCAATTTTACCAAAAGACAACATGAATCAAGTAGTATATGTTTAGTTTAAGTTTATTTTATTTGCCTAGCTAACATTTACATCAATACAGTTGAACAATAATGTGAAAACAATAAGCATACACATGAGATTAATCTGTGTCCCAATTAAGTGTAAGCAATATCATGATTTGTTATAGTAGTAATAACATGTCTTAAGAGAAAATATTGAGATAAGATATATGTGCACAAAGATGCTATATACAAAATATTTATGAAACAATTGTTTTATAGCGCTTCTTCAATTTGATGGGTGAGTATATGATGGTAGGAAATATTATAAATATGCAGTTAAGCAGTTACAAGCAATGATGACTTTGTGTCTTTCTTCAGAGCTAAAGGCTGTTTCAGAATGTTTAACAGAGTTATCAGGTTGAAAGGTCAGATATTGAAATTGTACAGATAAGCATTTTTTTATTGAACTAAGCACTAAAATAGTTGACAAGCTTTTAATTATGATCTGTAATATTATATTAATGAAAACATGTAGAACCTGGTGAGATAGCTCAAAGCTTATATTGAATGTAGCTTTATGGAACATTGGATTGGTCCAGATCTGGAATCGGTTGGTTTACAGTATGCCTTAGCCCAATGCAGATATAAAAGAGAATACTAGGTGAGTATCTTTTGATATCAAGTTTACCAGGCAAGGCTTTGAGAACTCTTGTTGACATCGAGAGGCTTGCTGAGCGATTCAACATGTATTATCAAAGCCAAGCCTGGTTAACTTGATATCAAAAGATACGAAACTGGTGTTCTTTTTATCAGTTTACCCATTATTTCACTCGTCAAACTAGCTATTATGACGTAATTTCGGATTTTTGTGTTGATTTGGCGTCATTATCGACGTCATTAAAAAGTGCAACGTCATCATGATTTGATAAAGGCACATTTCGTGAGACAGACAAAGTAAATAAGGCAACGCGCAACACTGCAGTTAATATGAGAGGTAACTGACATTACTGTACTCATAATTGCTTTGGTTTTAACATATACATTAAATCATAAACAATGTCAATGCTTAGTTTATTTATAGCATTTGAAAGCTCTTCGTTGCCAAATAAAGAGTATGCTGTGTGATGGCAAATCAGATGTGACAAATCATTTAGCATGCTTTGTCGCAAATAGAAAGTGATGTCAACCTCAGTCGACATTGCTTTCTCGGGATGAAAAATCCTGATTTAACCTCGAGCAAATGCAGCAGATGTATAATGTTCCAAACTAAAAATGGTTTATTATATCTTCTTGTTTGAAACCACAAGTCATAAGGACTTGAGGTTTTGTATCTTCCAAGTGCTACCATTTGTAAAATAGTGTCTCTTGTCTCAAATCAAACATGAACACAAACTGTTTCTATAACGCTAGTCAA
Source organism: Loripinus fragilis (assembly GCA_964019695.1). Classification (NCBI taxonomy): domain Eukaryota; kingdom Metazoa; phylum Mollusca; class Bivalvia; order Lucinida; family Lucinidae; genus Loripinus; species Loripinus fragilis. The sequence continues at coordinate 78,622,488 of OZ026528.1, read as the reverse complement.
AGTCAGCGTCGTTGCTGATTGGATTGTAAAATATATGAGGAGACAGGAAAGAAATGCCTACCTGTGTGTAAAGTATATTGAGTGTTCTATTTTGTGTTTTGTGGTGTCAAATATCACATATACACAAGTCAGACAGACATTTCGAACTGTCTCAGTGACAGGATTAGATTTAACTTTGCCTGCTTGAGTTTATACCCTTCCATACAAATTCTAACAGAACAGTTTGTCCAGAAAGTGACACAAAAATATTGCGGGCTTGCAACAGTTTGAACCCAGACAGGGACGTACCCAGAGGCTTTATCATAATGAAGCCCACCAAATGAAATGTAGAATTAAGAGATATCAGACCTAGTTACTTTACTTTAAATATAGCGAATAACAAAGGCGCTGATCAGACTGGGCGGACTCGTAGGCTGGTCTGCGCCTTTGTTGTTTGCAAGCAACAAAGTCAGGATTTCTTGTATCGAGGCGCATAATTGTGTTGAAGCACAGGCTTCCTGGCCTCCGCCTGGCTACGCGCCTGCCAGATCAGAGTAAGTAAGGGTGCAAAGATCAGAAGTCGACACGACCAAATGGTCTGATTGGTAATGCTCCTAAAATTTTCATGATATTAAATTGTACATGACAAAGAGGACAATATATGAAAATAAGTAATGGTGCAAAGATCAGGAATCGATACAATCAAGCACCACACCTGACCCAGGATACCAATGGGAAAGTGACAAACTCACAGAAGACACCACAAACGAGAGCCAAGAGAGCTTATCCTGAATGCAAAGAGTAATAAGTTCATTTCAAATCACGTCGGTGTCGAAAATCTTTTTATCTGGAGTTTGGAAAGGCTTTGAAATGAGTACCGCTTTTATCTTAATCCTTAGAACGCCAATAATGACAAACTGCACATTACTCTCTTGAATTTTAGGGAGTAAATAGACCTTGATATTGTATATGAATCATCTAACAGCAGGCAGTTCACATGAAATATTGTTTCTGATTTGATTTCTAAGACAGCAACAAACTTCAAAAATGTTGTCTGCTTTTTGTGGACAGGCAAATGGTCAGCTTTATTATCATGTAAGAAATGTGTGATTACAGTAAGCAATGAAAAAACATGGTCTTTCTATACAGACCCAGGAAAGAAGCGATTTTGGATACATCATGAAGCGAGTGTAATTTTTTGTTATTTTTTATTTTTTGTTTAAACTGTGCACTATGCTACCCAACACGGAGCCTGATATTTGTAATCAGTGCTTTTTTCGGAGCATTGACGCATTACATACAGAGTTACCTTTCTCTTTACACACGGGTAGGCGTTGCTTTCGATAATTTAAATCCAATCAGGATCGACCATGTGACTTTGTGATGATAGTTTCTTTGATCTTGCGCCTAGACATCATCAAGCCGTTATGTCAAAACGCGATGGAAGGGGCTCGAATTCTGAAAATTGCAGTTAGGTCAAATTATGCCCATTGGGCAAAAAAATGGTCTCATCCCGTTTTGTCACATGTTTACATCATCTCACATAGGATACAATATTCTTGTCTGAAACCAATATGCATAGAGCCTTGCTATTTTGTATTAAGCATAATCTAGTGGATCTTTACCATATTTGTTCAAAGTATACCCCTGGGCCTAAATTAGCCCCAGGGGTCACATGGTTTAGATAGGTTTCTGTAGCATAAACATAGAAAATAATTTTGTCTGAAACCACACAGCTTGTGCTTTAATACTTGAGCCAGTGCATGAGATTTCCAACAATGTGCAATGTGCGACCAGCAAAGCCTCGGATCAACCTGCGCATACGCGTAGTCTGATCAGAGCCTTTGCTAGTCGCTTGGGTATTCTATGAGTGTTCAGCTACTGACTGAACATCATTTGGAGTTTCTAAGCTTAAGAGGAGGCTGCAGAGGCTCGTCTGAATCTACACTTGTCAAAATGCCACATTGTTGGAAATCACGTGTCACGGCTCATTTGCTTTGTGGCATCATCTAGTTGATCTTCACCAAGGTTGTTCAAAAAATTCATAATTCCCCTGGGGCCAAAAAGTGGGGTTCACTTTTTTCTTTCCTGAAACCACTTGGCATAGAGCCTTAGCGTCGTTGTTAAAGTAAATTTTCGACCATATAATACATGTTTTATGTTTATTTGAACAGATTTGAATTTCACTTTTTGCGGTTGCATATAAATAAAACAAACAAATTTTACTTTTACATTGAATTTCATAACGGACGTGTCCCTGGTATTGCCAAATAGACAAAATTGCAATTTAAAGCATAGCCACAACACGGCGGCCCTATATACATCCCCACCCCACTTTTACTGATTTTAAGAGCTTAAACGGATATATCTTCTGTGAAAATACGCATTTAAGTCTACGATTTCCTTTTAAGTTTTGAGGAACATTCAGCCTATTACTCAAATGAGAAAAAAACATATGTGTGCCTGTTTTTGCTTGGAAACTGGGCTTAATAAGTAATTCCATACAAGTGCCCAAATGGGTATCTCATGTATAAAATGACACTTGGAAGAACTTTGAAAAACAAGTATTCAAAACTAACAGCCTACTCAATTTTCTAGATATTTTAAGTATCTATCGCCGATAAAACGGAACACCAAATATTGCATTTAAGTATTTGGCATACAATTTAGTGTTACTATGGAAACTGTAAACCCTAAAATTTGATATTCAAGTTGCTTCTAAAAAGTACATATCCAGCTAGAATGCTTTATTTTCTAACAGAACACACTTTATTTATTTATGTACAACATATAAAAGGTTCCAAGAGAAAAACTTCATGTATTTTAGAGAAATTGTTCGAGAAAGATATAGTACATTTCGTTTCAGACAACATTTTTAAACGCTTAAAATTTGACTACTCATCTTCAGAGACTGTTTCAAACCAGAAATTAAAAAAATAGTACTGTGTTCTTGATGACGGCGTTTTTCTGGAGATCAGACTAACCCATGGAAAAGAAATAAATGAGTAACAGCATTTTCAAACTTGTTCAAATAAACATGACACAACTCTTGTATATCCAACGATATACCTCCCCAAATGAAAATTTTGAATACAGTTATCCCCTAAAAGTAATGTTGTTATTCTTTGGAAGCTTTGTCTTGATAAGTCGCTTTCATTTCGTTGGGTAAGTAAATAGAGAATACCAGGTGAGTGTCTTTTGATATCAAGTTTAACAGGCAAGGCTTTGAGAACACTTGTTGACATCTTGATTAACGCTTGATTCCACATGTGTACTCAAAGCTGAGCCTGGTAAACTTGATATCAAAAGACGTGAACCTGGTATTCTATTTATCAATTTACCCGTTGTTTCACTCTTCAAACTAGCAATTATGACGTAATTTTCGATTTTTGTCTTGATTAACGTCTTAGCGACATCATTAAAAACGAGCAACGTAATCATGACCTGGTAAAGGCACATGCCGTGAGATAGACAACGTTTATCAGACAACGTGCAACAATGCAGTTAAAGCTGCATAATCTGTAACTTTTGATATTTTCATTTTAAAAAAATTATAATGTTTCTATTTTTCAAGAACACAGTAAAAATACTAAAATTCAGGTATACATTTTACCTTTTTCGAAATAATTAACAAATTATTAGTGCCAAAACAACAGCATTTATGTCAAAAATTAACTGTCTAGAATTATTGGAGGGACGCAAATAATTACAAACAAGAGAAAATACACCTGTTTTTATAAGATAATTCACTTTTTCATGCAGTTTTCAACTGTAGAAATTAGATTTATTGTGACAACATAACTTTATTCTACTTTTGCAAATGATTTAAAAAGAAAATATTTTTTTTTCGAAAAATGTTCATAGTTACAGAGTATGCAGCTTTAATATGAAAGCAACTGATTATAGTTTTATTATATACCTATGAACATGAATGATTCATTTTTGAGCTGTCTGCTTTCTAGACATCTGATATAGAAAGCCGGATCAACGAACTGAGGTTTTCTGATTCCATATCACTATCCTTTTAAAACGGGGCTTACGTCAGTTACCTGTTTTGGGGCAACGTTACGTAAAGTAAATTTTAAACATGGAACCAGCGACGGAAAACATGATGGCTTGACGTCATGAAACGTTACGTAATGGCAAACGTTCCCACAACTTTTCTGGATTAAAGACCAAAACAATTTATAAAATCAAAATAATGTCGGAAAAAGGCATATAAAAACATATAATTATAATAGTAACTTGATCTGGCGTACAGTATCACGTCTCGTGGATTAGCCCATATCATCAGATCACCCTTGACGCTTCGAGTCTCGTGTGATCCGATGATATGAGCTAATCCACTCGACGTGATACAGTACGCCAGATCAAGTTACTATTATAATAATGTGTATATACTATGGCGTGTCCACCTGTACGCCTAGATAATCCACGAGCTTTAACGTACAGATGGACAGACATGATATAACTATTTTATACCATCAACATCAGTCTAGACCTTGCACATCGCGAGTTATTTCGTGTAAAAGTTGGTAAACATGGTATAATATATTTAAGCTTATGCCATAGAATGTAGAGTTATTGTAAACTATAGTGTGTGACGGTAGGTGGATAATTAGTCGTTCCCACAGCAGATAGCAGCAGTTCGCACACTTTCTTGGTACCCAGATCGTTCAAATTAAACTGTTGACAATCAGGGTTCATTGTGCATAGTAATGCACACTGGTATTCGTCCTTGACATCAATAGAGGTCATCTGATCAGATACGCCCTGTTCACCACGATGAAAGCTGTATAGTCCTGTCAAAGAAGCAAACAAATGGTACAGGCATGATTTAAAGCCATGCATCTTTGAGTTTACCAAACAATGTTTTTCTTCATTCATAATCACGGTGTACATTGTGAGAAACGAGACCTGTTTCATGTTTATTTGAACAGATGTGAATTCCACTTTTTGCAGTTGCATATAAAGACAAACAAACCGATTTTGCTTGTTCATAAATAACTCGGACTCAGATATTTTATTTATATATCGCCGATAAAACTGATCTCCGAATATTGCATTCATGCATTTTGTATACAATTTAGTATTGCCTTTGAAATTGTAAACCCTAAATATGTATGTTCATGGTGCTTTCAAAATATTAGTAGCCATCTGAAATGCTTTATTTTCTAACAAAAACAGAGGATCATAAATGAGTGCTCCTATTTTATTGAATTTATACACGAGTTTGGGAAAAGAGATAAAAAATGCGAGGTTTCGAGCTTTTTATCCCTTTTTCGCAACGAGTGTAATGAATTCAATAATATAGGAGCACGAATGTTAGATTATATTTATCAAATGCCATGAAGAATACTTTGAAATCTCATTACTGGCGTAAAACGTTATAATTTTGTCACTACAATTATGTACGCAACGTTGTTATGGACGTCATAACGTTTCCTGTAAATCTGTAAACCACTAGTGGTTATCGAATGTATTGCATGGCGTTATTTCACTCCCAGACGCTATGTCATACGATAACGCACTTTAATTGTTTATGTACAATTATAATAGGTTTCAAGAGAACCACTTCATGTATTTAAGAGAAATCTTTCGAGAAAGATTCAGAAATTTTAGTTTCAGACGGCATTTTCAAACGCTTAAAATTTTACTACTCATCTCAAGAGACTCTTTCAAGCCTGCAAATAAAGTTAAGAGCTATGTTTTGGTGATCGCGTGTTTCGTGAGATTAGACAAACCTATGTTAATTAATCATTACAAAATAAGACGAGGAATAAATGAGCAACGGCAATTTTAAATTTTAAGCCCTCCAGTAAAATATTTGTGCTGACCGTTCGACGGCGGTACTTCTTTTGTGTATCCTTCATGTTATTTCTGTCTTGTGTTTGTTATGCTTTTGTGCGCGTCTGTTTATTAATGCTTTTTTTTGACGTTTTATTTCCAAAAATGCGATTTTAAGTAATTTTAACATCGCGTGATAAATAGAATGTGACAATTGTGATGTTATCCTGTATTATTGAATTTATTAAACTCGTTGCGAACAGGGGATAAGATATTTTAGCTTTTTTTCTTCAGCTTGTTTAATAAGGTTGATAAAACATGATCAATTATATGAGATCGTCTATGTATTAAAATATACCGTGTGTTCCCGGACGCCCCATTACTTCGACTTCACAAAGACATAGAGCGTCGGTGTTATCAACTTTCTGTAGCTTGACATATCTTCCTGTCATAGGTTGTGGACATTTGATGAGAAGTTCCTCACCAGGGAGCGCAGGACCAGCATAATAATCACAAAGACTCCAGTTGTCTTGGGTTTTACCAATGAGGATGTTCAGGTCCCTAAGTCTCTCTCCTGAAGCTGGTACAAAGTTATCCCAGTTAAGCAATTGTATCATTTGAGCCGTGACATGAGATTTCCAACAATGTGGCATTTTGATAAGTGTAGACTCAGACGAGCCTGTGCAACCTCTTTTTAAGCTTAGAAACTCCAAATGATGTTCAGTCAGTAGCTTAATACTCATAAAATATTCAAACGACCAGCAAAGGCTCTGATCAGACTGCGCGTATGCGCAGGCTGATCTGAGGCTTTGCTGGTCGCATATACCACATTGTTGGTAATCTCATGTCGCGGCTCATTTCTTACATTTTAATTACCATCATGCTTAGTAGAAACAATTATTTTGCTTATTCTGACATCATATATAGCAGAGGTGTCCTCTATCCTTTCATACATTTGAATTACTATAATGCTTAGTAGGAGAAAAATCTATTGCGTATTCTGACATCATATATGACAAAGGTTGCCTCTATCATCTCATATATTTGAATTTCTATCATGCCTAGTAGGAACAAATTTATTGCTTATTCTGACATCATATATAACAGAGGTTGCCTCTATTCTTTCATGCATTTGAATTACTATCATGCTTAGTAGGAGAAAAATCTATTGCTTATTCTGACATCATATATGACAAAGGTTGCCTCTGTCATTTCATACATTTGAATTACTATCATGTTTAGAAGGAACAATTCTATTGCTTTTTCTGGCATCTTATATGACAGAGGTTGCCTCTATAATTTCATACATTTGAATTTCTACCATGCTTCGTATAAACAATTCTATTGCTTATTTTGACATCATGTAAAACAGAAGTTGCCTCTATCATTTCATACATTTGAAATACTATCGTGCTTAGTTGGAACAATTATGTTGTTTATTCTGACATCATATATAAATGAGGTTCCCTCTATCATTCCATACATTTGAATTACTATTATGCTTAGAAGGAGAAAAATCTATTGCTTATTCTGACATCATATATGACAAAGGTTTTCTCTGTCATTTCATGAATTTGAATTACTATCATGTTTAGTAGGAACAATTCTATTGCTTAATCTGACATCACATATAATAGAAGTTGTCTTTATCACATCATGCATTTGAATTACTATCGTGCTTAGTAGGAACAATTCTATTGCCTATTCTGATAATATATATAACAGAAATCCATTTCTTTTCGGTGGGTCTTTCTAGAGAATGTTATTTATTAACGCTAAAGCACTTTTCATGAGGTTTTATGTTTTAAGAATAAATTTCGTGAGTATGTGTATAAATATAGTATTAAATCACGCTTTTTATGAGTGAGCTTTAAGCAGATTCTATATAAGGAATATTAGGTATGTTTAATTCAGTCGACGTTTCTGCTTCACAAAAGTAAGAGGTATTTCTTTTTATTCGTCAAATCTTTCAATGTAAGATAAATCCCAAAACCGTTATAACTTTCAACAACTGTATGAAATCTTGTGGTAACTTAAATTTAGTACCAAAACATATAAAAACCTCACTGTAGGAATCCCTTCGTTTAATTGAAGATTTTCATATTCAGTTTCGGTTTATGGATCATGACTCAGTTTTTGGAAGGACCTCTGACGGTGGTAATGGGAATCACAGTGTATCGCTGCCTATAATTTTGATAGAAATTAAAGTCGATCAAATGCTTCCATCTTCATATATAAGCTCGCTGTTGGTCCCTATTTCATAATATTGCACTTCATTTCCTATTTCCATGAATGTACGGCTTTATTTTGGGTCTAAAATGGTCACTTTTTGCATTATACATATAGGGAATAGAAAAATATTTTTAAAACATCATTCCCCCCCGAGTTCCAACTAATCCTTTTGCACGTAAGTGTGTTCACATATTTTACATAATGTATGTGAAAAGCTAGCTGGAACTCGGGGGGGGGGGGGGAATGGTATCCCACAGCCCAAAATGTGACGACTGGGCGAGCCCGAACATTAGCATTTGGATTTTTGATGTGCTCTCTTGAAAAGTTTTTTTCCAGTATTATAATGAAATAATTAGTACAAGTAAGCTTCCTTCCATATCCCATTATTCGTAAAATATTAAAACGTTATTAGCATATTTTTCTATAGATTATGAAAACTGTCCTTTTACTAAGTTCAGTTGGTAGATTATTTTGCACTTATACTGTATCTATCCAATACACATAAACTACATGGCCTTCGACTAGGTGTACTTTACGCATGGATGAATGGTTATAGTACGTTGCTGCATAATATTGCACCAGGTAAATACATTGTCATCAAGGTTGAATATGGACTACAGTTGCACTTCAAAATATTTCTTAACAAATCAGAGAGAAAAAGCAACAACAAAAATAATCACTAAAATGCTCATGATTTTGGACTTTAAAATACTTTCACTGTGATTTGTAATCGAGTATTGATGATATAATACCCTTACAGGTAAAAATAATTGATTTCTAAATGTTTCGGTGAAATCAAATTTTGAAACCCCTAACCCCTTTGGTAGGGTCTCCTGCTTTGTTGTATGGGTTTGCCTGTCTAATTATAACCTTAATTCATTCCTAATACATCAAGCGTCCTATCCAAAAGGAAACCAGTGATATCTTATGCATAGGGAAGTTTTGGGAAGCATCTGAAAAATAGGCAGATTCCCTATCAAAGTGTCAGAGGTCCTTTTTAGCTTAATATGAAGCTTGAAAATATTTTTTTACATTTTGTGATATGGTTGTTAGACGGGTTCTGATTCATTGGATTGATTTTTGAGTTAAGTTGCCTTCAAGATGCTCTCAAGATAATGGAAGGTTAAAGCATGATGTTAAGTTATAATTCAGTTAAGTGTGTAACATGTCATAACAGTGGTCTTGGAAAGTATTTCCAAGTTTTTCAGGCTGGTACTTAACGGTGTGTATATTGATGGTAATGTTCTGGTTGCTTCATTGGTTGAAAAGACGAGACTGCTCCTACAAGAAGCAAAAGGATGTAGAAGTTATAATGGGCCAGGATATGACAAAAGGTACCTTATGGTTATATTAATCAAAAATCTAGATTATGTTACCTCTGCAAAGTACGATTACTTAAGAGCATTCACTGAAAATTTAATGCATTTATTTTCAATATTGACGAATATATGGAGGTTTAAAGCAACAGATGTCATCAAATTTAAAACGTGCCGTCAAACAGAACGTTAAACCTAATATTACGTCAGAGTGCTAGTCTCCAGTTGCTTGTTGGTTATTGTTGACTCGGTATAAACATCGAAAAAGTATAATGTATTCACATGCGTTACGCATGAACTATATTGTAAATGCAAATGAAATTGTACGAATTTATACTTGCTAAGTCGTATTATAGGCATTTAAAGTGACTCACCCTTCATTATGAGCCCCTGTATGTGTAATGGCCTAATTGTTGTCATGGAAACAGGCAGCACACAAAACTTTAAATATAATCAGAAATATTTGCTACTTTGATGACATCAAGTTTTGGATACATTTTTGTGGTACTTTAAAAGCATGTGAAATTTGTCATTTTAGGCGTTTTTAAATGTCTGTTATGTAATACTTTGCTGGAATGTCTTAAGGACCCTTTTCTTAGATCCACGCTCATATGCATTTCATTTGCTTGTCAAATATTTCAGTCCACCAGCATATTATATGTATATCAGTTTCAGCTTGTAGCTTCAGTATGTAGTTCACATGACTCCATTACTGTGAGCTTTTCATAAACTGTTCTGGCTAAGTTGTTTTCAAAAATAATTTTGCAGACAATTATTAACTTAAAACCAATCTTATATATCAAAGAGTAGTGGAAATTTTAAATCTTAACTGAACTTGTATATCTGGTATTATTATCTGGTATGACCTTAAACGTTTCAACATGTGAAAAATTTGGTGTAGATGCTTTGTAAAAGGAGAAATTTAGTTATACAAAATTTTGTAAAGAGCACTTTAGTTTTTTTAAGTGGTATAAATTCTATTTTTTTGCAAAACTAAGTAAACTTAATTCAAAGAGTGAGTAAACACTCCTGGGACGGGAGCATAGAGTTGAGGTTCTATATAAAAAGCTTTTTTGAACGTACAGAAGAGTTAGGGAACTTTCAGGGAACTTTTTCTGTAGGTTTAAAATTCTAGCTTGAACATGCCTCTGTGTGAACGTCCTTCTGGTCAGAAAATGGAAAAATCCTACCTCCCCCTCCCACAGGGAGTTAGGGTTGGGTAGCCCGCTCGCAGATTAAGGAAAATACAGCACAAATATGAACTAAAAAAGGATACAAGGGCATATTGGAATATTATAGGAATGAAATTTTATTTTTTGGTTTTTATCGATGTGTAAACTCCGGCGAATCACTCACAAATTTAACATAAAGCCCGAAGGTTTTTATCGATGTGTAAACTCCGGAGAATCACTCACAAATTTAACATAAAGCCCGAATTTATCGATGTGTATACTCCGCAGAATCACTCACAAGTTTAACATAAAGCCCTTCGGGCTTTATGTTAAATTTGTGAGTGATTCTCCGGAGTTTACACATCGATAAAAACAAAAAAAATAAATTTCATTCCTTATAATTCCAACTTTGGAACAACTTTGGAACAAAACTACACATTTGTAAAGGGTTGTTGACAACATTTCAAATATGAAAGCCCACTGAAGGAGAATAGTTCGTAACAGCTGTCCATGAAAGATGAGGCAGACATCTTGAAAATTATGCCAGTTCAAAACTTTGTTATGCTAAATAATGATTAAAATTGGAAAGAGTATATGAGTATGAGCTCAAAAACAACTCCATTTAGTTTGGACTTGTGTTTCTTAGCTTGCTGGGCTCATTGAAGAGCATTTAGATAATTGCCCTTCCACAGAATCATGGGAATGACAGGTTTTAAAAAGCACAAGTTTACCTTCACAAGTCCCTGCCTAAAATCCCCACATTAGTAGGCCCTAAGCGTTATCCTAAAACGTTCGTTTTGACGCTGTCAAACTGTAATGAAACATTTCGTTGTTGATGTAGCCATTGTTTTGATGCCGATTCTCTTCGATCAGGTGACTGCTTGTGTTAAGTGACGTCACATAACCACGTCATTGGGTTCATTTCTAAGAGTTCCTTCTGTTGCTTTGAAGATGCAGCCTCTTACGGTGTAAGGGTTTTCAAATGAGCTTTCAACATGTTTAAATATATTTAATCTGGTGAATGTTTTATCTCGGACACAACAATAGGGTAACCTTCTTGTCACTTGTGCTCGAAGTTTTATGTACAGTTCGTTATTAGCAGGCAGATATCAAATATTTATACGCACGGGGTTTTATTGAAGTGTAAAACCCATTTAATTTTACCAATGGACCAATCAAAATCGCCGAAAAAACGATAAAAACATTGAGTTGAAATTATACTTCTGTGAAGTGTAGAGATATGTGAAAACAGCGTTTTTGAACAGGATTTCTCAGTTTTTCAGGGTGGGGCAAGACGAACAAGAAGAATTGAGAAGAATTTGTTGAATATGTGAATTTTGTTTTTGTACTTATCATAAGTAAATAAAAGTAATGTCGAAAAACTAAAGCAGAAGCGGCATTCCAAACAAAACCTGTGTTTTGTTTCTTTTCTGTAAAGAATAGTTTTTGAATTGTAAATCTGGTTTGCAATGCAGGATCTAACCTTTAGAGTGTTAGAAAAGACAATATTTATTTTCGAACGATCAAATAGAGGGAGAAAATAAGTTGCCTTTATCATTTCATACATTTGAAATGCTATCATGCTCAGTATGAACAATTCTATTGCTTATTCTGACTTAATATATAACAAAGGTTGTCTCTATCATTGTATATACTGGTATAGCTATGCTTACTAGTAATAATTATTTTGCTTAGTCTGATTTCATGAACATCAGGGGTTGCCTTTGTCATTTCATATACTTGTACATGTACTGGGAGTGAAAAAAAACGCCATACATTAAAATAGATATACCTTAAGTGGTTTACAAATTTTCGGGTAACATTACATAATATGAAATGACGTTCATAATATTGTTGTGTACATACTGATTTTTTTCTGGCAGAAATGAGATTTCCTCTTTAATTGCACGCTTCTGGGTCAGACTTCAGACTCTATGATGGTTCCGACTTATAGACTTATCTATTGATGAGATGGTAGGGGCCTGATGCTTTGGCTGTTTGTCGGGCCCACCGGGGTTTACCTGGGTTTACCTGTTGGATTTCTTTTGCTCCGGTATTCAGTTTAATTTATTGTTGAGTCCTTGTTCTTGCTTTATCTTCTTGTTATATCTTGATTTATATGTTTTAGGAGATGATGCATTGATCAGTTAGGGGTCTTTCATGCAAACCAAATATCTATGTGTCTTGATCCACATCTGAATTAAGTGTGAGGTTGGCGCCGTTAAACCGGTTTAAGCCCTCCAGTAAAATATTTTACTGACCGTTGCAAGGCGGTAACTTTTGTGCTCCTGCAAGATTTAATTCTTTAAACTCGTTGGGAGAAAGTAATAAAATGTTTGGCGTGCTTGTATTTTATTGATTTCCCCAACTCGTTTAATAAATTCAAAAAAATATAATTACTCATATGACATCCTCATTTTCTTTTGTTTGCTTATTCTGATGTCATATAAAACAGAGATGATCTCTTTCGGTTCATTTATTTGAAAAGCTTTGCTTACTGACAATATACCTCGTTTATTCTGCCTGTATACAAAACAGAGGTCGGTTGCCTCTTTTGTTCAATATACGTTAACATCTATGTTAACAAGCAAACAATTTTGTGCTTGTTCTGACTTCGCATGCAACAGAGATTTTCTCTATCGTACATTGTACATTTATAAATATGCTTACCAGTAACCATCTTATGGCTTATTCTGAAATCATACATATTTGAGCCGTGACAAAAGATTTCCAACAATGTGGTATTTTGACAAGTGTAGACTCAGACGAGCCTACGTAGCCTCATTCTAAGCTTAGAAATTCCAAATGATGTTTAGTCAGTAGCTTAACACTCATAGAATATTCAAGCGACTTGCAAAGGCTGATCAGACTGCGCGTATGCGCAGGCTGGTCTGAGCCTCTGCTGGTCGCACATACCACATTGTTGGAAATCTCATGTCACAGCTCATATATATATAACAGCTGTTGACTATTTTATTTCACATTCCTGTAAAGGTTCTTATATACTTACCACCATACCTATTCCTTATTCTGACTTTATATATAGCATCGGTTCACTCTTTTATTTTATATTCTTTAATAGCACTATAATAGTATGCTTATCGCCTAGCCTATTATTTATTCTGATATCATATATAACAGCCATTGACACTTTTATTTCATATTCTTTTTAATCTTCCGGGATGCTTACCACCAAGCGTATTCTTTATTCTGAGATCATATAATAAAGCAGTTGATTTTTTAAATTTCATATTCATTTAATGTACTGGTTTGCTTACCACCAAGCCTGCTATTTATTCTGACTTCATTTATAACATCGATTGACTCTTTTATTTCACATTCTTGTAAATGTGCTAGATCATGTATGCTTACCACTAAACCTATTGCTTATTCTGTCTTCATACCCAGAAACGTCTGAAAGCGGACCGCCATAGGACTGTCAGCTAAGTGCCATACTAATGGCGTTTCCCTGACGAGCCGTTGGTGGGCCCAGACTGTATTCTGAGGGTACCGTGGGTTGGTCTGCTTTGTGTTATTGTGGTATTTCCTGATCAAACTCACTTATTGTTTTCGTAAATAACAGACGTTGACTCTTATATTTCATATTTTTTGTAAATGTACTAATATGCATAACATTGAGCATATTCTTTATCCTGACTTCACATACAACAGATGTTGTCTATTTTGTTTCATATTTTTGTACTTACCACCAAGCTGATCCTTTTTTCTGACTTCATTCATACCAGAGGTTGACTTTTTTTTAATTCAGATTATTGTAAATGTACTAGTATGCTTACCACCAAGATTATTCTTTAATTTTACTAGGGTGAGGTTGGTACCATAAAACTTAAAACTTAAGCCCCCAGTAAAAATATTTTTACAGACCGTTCCTTGTGATTTTTGTGGATCTTTTTTTGTTAGTTATGTTTTGTGTCTGTCATGCTGTCTTGTCTGTTCATATCAGCCTTTGGTCATCTGCTGGAAGAGGGCTACCTCTTGGTTCTCTTGTATCTGGTGTTTTCTTGTATTTTTTGTCACTTTCTAATGTGGTGTCCTGGGTCAGGTGTGGTACTTGATTGTATCGGTTCCTGATTTTGCGTTCTTCCTTACTTTCATATATAGCAGATGTTAACTTTTTTATTTCATATTCTTGTAAATGTACTTGTATGCTTTCCGTAATGCATATTCTTTATTCTGACTTTATAATTCACGGGCGTTGACTCTTTATGTCATTTATTGTAAATGTACTATTATGCTAACCACCAAAGATATTGCTTAGTCTGACTTTATACCTGGAAACAACTGAAAGTGGACCACCATCCAGCTTTCTGCAAAGCGCAATTTTAATGGTGTTTGCCTGATGGGCCATGAGGCTGTATTCTGACCTCATATGTAACATACATGTACTTTGACTGTTTTATTTCATATACTTGTAACCGTACTCATATGCTTACCAACAAGCCTTTTCTTTATTCTGACTTCATACATGTATATAACAGATAGTGACTCTTTTGTTTGTTTGTTTGATTTGATTCTTTACGTCCCATCAACAATCTTTCAGTTATATAGAGACGGTTCTTCCTGGGTTAAACCAGTACTAAGCTAGGATGAATGTGTCTTGCTCAAGGACCACAACGCAGTGACGCCAGTGAGGCTCGAACCCGCGGCCCTTCAGTCTCGAGTAGTGACTCTTTTGTTTTATATTATTGTACATGTACTAGTATGCTTACCACCAAGCCTATTCTTTATCCTGACTTCATATATAACAGACATCGTCTCTAGATCCACCATCCACCAGTTGTTACTCCCAGTATCCGTATGACTACAACTCAAGCCTCCATAATAGTCGCCATTATCGTTTCCATCAACTGCTCTCATTGATAAACCTTCGTGTAACGTCGTTTTCTGTTGTGTCGGTTTGTGAAGCGCCAAATTGGAATTCGCTGTAAATATACTCAACAAAAAAAGTTAAGGAAATCTCAGAAAACCATACAATTTAAGAACACCAAAGCAAACAATTATTCAATTTTTATTTATTTGTTTAGATACATGTCATCGATTGAGAAAAATGTTTAATTTAGTTTGCTAGCACCAATACCTTTGTTGTGACACAGTGTCAAGTAACCCAGGGGTCAAAGTAATTTTTCGCAAAAAATGACTACAGAGTATTCCCTCATAAACACATGAAAAACATGTAAGTTTTCAAAACTTGAAATGCAATTCCTTTGAATGTCACATGAAATTAACTTGATAGCCTTAAACACCACATTTCGAAAATGAGAATGCCTTCATCAGTAACGAGTGTGTCCCCAGTCAATGGCAAATTAGGACTATCACTGGTTTCGCATACTCTGAATACTGGTGATTTGGTGCCGAGGGATCAGCATCAATATCTCATGCAACACTGCATCGAAAAGCTGGGGGTTTCTTAATGCCAATGTTATGCCTTGGACCCTCTGTCCAAAATTGTCATAGACATGTTAACATTTGAGTGAACTGACCAGTCAATGCGCACAACATTGTTTTTGCTGATTGTAGTGAGGTGTGTTCCGGCATTGTCATCCTAGGCCTGGTACTGTCACTGGTTTTCGCACAAAAAAGCAGGACTACAGACCTCAACCATATACACTTGACTGATCAAGTGTATCTCTATAAGCACCTGATCTGTCGTCCTAGGGTTTAAACATCTCCATCTCCCTAGGGACCTGGCGAACGTTAATGTATGGAACCCTATGCTTGCTCCTTAAATTGAATTTTTGCGAAAAATGGAGTGAAGACCAGTCAACTTTGAAATGGATTTACTAAGCTGCCATGGGCGCTACAGACCAAGATAAAGCGTCATTATAAAGAAAAATTGTAATATTATACTACTGTGAAATTCAAATGTCTTTAAATGTTTTAGACCTTTTGTCATAGCCCCTCAAACACAATTTCCTTAACTTTTTTTGTTGAGTATATAAATGTAATGATCCTATGGGGGAGTGGGGGTACAGAGGTTTAGGGTTCCTTAGGAATAATGGTTCCGACATCCCCTCCCTGGAAAATCACAAAGCTACCCAGCCAGTATTCAGTATCGCTGGTTGGCCGATGGTGGCTCACTTTTGTGACTGGGTATTGGTTTTCTTACTAAAATACTTGTGCTGATCCTCTCTCTTCTCTTTAAAATAAGTTAATGGCGAAAAAAATGTTTTACAAAATTTGGACCTGGAACCCTATGCAAAATTTTCTGTACCCTTGCACGGTGTTAGTTATAAAAAATATTATGACGTAGGTAACAAAAATGAACAGAATTGGTTGATTTTAGAAGACAAACGATAGCTATGGGTAGGATTTTCATATCAGTGCCTTTAAATAACATATTATGACGTCGTTAGCAAAAATGAATACAATTGATCAAACTAAGATGACAAAAGTTTGCTATGGGTAGGATTTTCCTTTTAGTGCCTTTAAATAACACGTTATGCGCTGGTAACAAAAACGGATAAAATTGGTTAAATTCAGAAGATAAACCATAATTATTGAATTTATAAACGAGTTTGGGAAAAGAGATAAAATGCGAGGTTTGTCGAGCTTTTTATCCCTTTTTCGCAACCAGTGTAATGAATTCAATAATATAGGAGCACGAATGTTAGATTATATTTATCAAATGCCATGAAGAATACTTTGAAATCTCATTACCGGCGTAAAACGTTATAATTTTGCCACTACAGTTATGTACGCAACGTTGTTATGGACGTCATAACGTTTCCTGTAAATCTGTAAACCACTAGTGGTTATCGATTGTATTGCATGGCGTTATTTCACTCCCAGACGCTATGTCATACGATAACGCACTTTAATTATTTATGTACAATTATAATAGGTTTCAAGAGAACCACTTCATGTATTTAAGAGAAATCTTTCGAGAAAGATTCAGAACTTTTAGTTTCAGACGGCATTTTTAAACGCTTAAAATTTTAATACTCATCTCAAGAGACTCTTTCAAGCCTGCAAATAAAGTTAAGAGCTATGTTTTGGTGATCGTGTGTTTCGTGAGATTAGACAAACCTATGTTAATTAATCATTACAAAATAAAACGAGGAATAAATGAGCAACGGCAATTTTAAATTTTGAGCCCTCCAGTAAAATATTTGTGCTGACCGTTCGACGGCGGTACTTCTTTTGTGTATCCTTCATGTTATTTCTGTCTTGTGTTTGTTATGCTTTTGTGCGCGTCTGTTTATCAATGCTTTTTTGACGTTTTATTTCCAAAAATGCGATTTTAAGTAATTTTAACGTCGCGTGATAAATAGAATGTGACAATTGTGATGTTATCCTGTATTATTGAATTTATTAAACTCGTTGCGAACAGGGGATAAGATATTTTATCTTTTTTTCTTCAGCTTGTTTAATAAGGTTGATAAAACATGATCAATTATATGAGATCGTCTATGTATCAAAATATACCGTGTGTTCCCGGACGCCCCATTACTTCGACTTCACAAAGACATAGAGCGTCGGTGTTATCAACTTTCTGTAGCTTGACATATCTTCCTGTCATAGGTTGTGGACATTTGATGAGAAGTTCCTCACCAGGGAGCGCAGGACCAGCATAATAATCACAAAGACTCCAGTTGTCTTGGGTTTTACCAATGAGGATGTTCAGGTCCCTAAGTCTCTCTCCTGAAGCTGGTACAAAGTTATCCCAGTTAAGCAATTGTATCATTTGAGCCGTGACATGAGATTTCCAACAATGTGGCATTTTGATAAGTGTAGACTCAGACGAGCCTGTGCAACCTCTTTTTAAGCTTAGAAACTCCAAATGATGTTCAGTCAGTAGATTAATATTAAATAAAATATTCAAACGACTAGCAAAGGCTCTGATCAGACTGCGCGTATGCGCAGGCTGGTCTGAGGCTTTGCTGGTCGCACATACCACATTGTTGGAAATCTCATGTCGCGGCTCATTTAATACATTTGAATAACCATCATGCTAAGTAGGAACAATGCTATTGCTTATCCTTACATCATATACGACAGAGGTTGCCTCTATCATTTCATACATTTGAATTACTATCATGTATAGTAGGAACAATTCTATTGCTTATTCTGACTTCACATATAACAGAGGTTGCCTCTATCATTACATACATTTAAATTACTATCATGCATATAACGGAGGTTGCCTCTACCATTCCATACATTTAAATTACTATCATGCATAGTAGGATTAATTCTATTGCTTATCCTGATATTATATATAACAGAGGATGCCTCTTTCATTTCTTGCATTTGAAATATTATCATGCTCAGTAGGAACAATTCTATTTCTTATTCTGACTTCATATATAACAGAGATTGCCTCTATCATTACATTTACTGGTAGAGCTATGCTTACTAGTAACAATTATTTTGCTTAGTCTTACTTTATGCACACCAGAGATTGACTTTATCATTTCATATACGTGTACATGTACTGGTGGTGAAATAACGCCATAATTTAAATAGATAAACCTCTAGTGGTTTACAGATTTCCGGGTAACGTTACATATATGAAATGACGTTCATAACAATGTTGGGTACATAATGTTTTTTTTTCCGCCAGAAATGAGATTTCAAAGAATCTTAATGGCATATGATAAATAAAATCATAATCTAACATTTGTGCTCCCGTATTATTGAATTCTTTAAACTCGTTGGAAGAAAGAAATAAATTGCTCGGCGAGCCTCGTATTTTATCGCTTTTCCCCAACTTGTTTGATAAATTCAAAAAAATATGATCACTCATATGACATCCTCTATTTCTTTTGGTTGCTTATTCTGATGTCATATAAAACCGAGGTGATCTCGTTCGCTTCATTTACTCGAAAAGCTTTGCTTACTGTCATTATCCATGTACCTCGTTTATTCTGACTGATTACAAAACACAGGTCGGTTGCCTCTTTTGTTAAATATACAACATCTATGTTTACAAGCAAACAATTTTGTGCTTGTTCTGACTTCATATGCAACAGAAATTTTCTCTATCGTTTCATATTCTTGTACATTTAAATGAGCCATGGCATGAGATTTCCAACGATGTGGTATGTGCAACCAACAAAGACTTAGATCAGCATGCGCATACGCACAGTTTGATCAGAGCCATTGCTTGTCGCTAGAATATTCTATGAGTGTTAAGCTACTGACCACACGTCATTTGGAGTATCTAAGCTTAAAAGGAGCTGCACAGGCTTGTCTGCTACACATATAAAAGTGCCACATTGTTGGAAATCGCGTGTCATGGCTCATTATTATGCTTTCCAGTAACCATCTTATGGCTTATTCTGAAATCATACATGTTTGAGCCGCGACATGTGAATTCCAACGATTGGTATTTTGAGAAGTGTAGACTCAGACGAGCCTGCGTAGCCTCATTTTAAGCTTAGAAATTCCAAATGATGTTCAGTCAGTAGCTTAACACTCATAGAATATTCAAGCGATAAGCAAAGGCTCTGATCAGACTGCGCGTATGCGCATGCTGGTCTGAGCTTTTGCTGGTCTCACATACCACATTGTTGGAAATCTCATGTCGCGGCTCATATATATATAACAGCGATTGACTATTTTATTTCACATTCTTGTAAAGGTTCTTGTAACTTACCACCATACCTATTCTTTATTCTGACTTCATATATAGCATCGGTTGACCCATTTTTTATTCTTTTAATGGCACTAGTATGCTTACCGTCTAGCCTATTGTTTATCTGATATCATATATAACAAAGATTGACACTTTTATTTTATATTCTTTTTAATCTACCGGTATGCTTACCACCAAGCGTATTTTTTATTCTGACATCATATATTACAGCAGGTGATTTTTTAAATTTCATATTGATTTTAATGTACTGTTTTGCCTACCACCAAGCCTGCTATTTATTCTGACTTCATATATAATAGTGATTGACTCTTTTATTTCATATTCTTGTAAATGTGCTAGATCAAGTATGCTTACCACTATATAGTTAGAAGGCCTCCATGCTAGCTGAACATTCAACAACAGCAGAATCTAGGGCAACTATTTAGTACCAGTAAAATGCATTTGAGGCCCCGGTGGCTTAGGCTGCGGTCCGTTCTACGGCGGTGGTTCTGTTCTTGTTGACTTTTTGTTTATTGTTACTCCCGTTGAGGGAGTCTCTTATTGTTGTATGTTTTGTTGTAAGTTACTTTATGTCCACTCTAGTATTGCAATCATCTTGACGGGGAAGAGAGAGCTGGTTGCTTTGCTTAATTTGTCTCCTGGTGTCTCGTTGTGGTTTGGTGGCTCTTCCTCGCGGTGCCATGGGGTTGTCTGCGGTTGGTGATTGTGGTATTTCGTGATCATACTCACTATTTTTCATACCGGGAAACATCTGAAAGCGGACCACCATCGGACTGCGAGTTAAGTGCCATTCTAATGGCGTTTCCCTGATGAGCCGTTTGTGGGCCCAGACTGTATTCCGACGGTGCCGTGGGTTGGTCTGCAGTGTGTGATTGTGGTATTTCCTGATCATACTCACTTTTTGTTGTATATAACAGACGTAGACTCTTTTATTTCATATTTTTGTAAATGTTTAATATGCATACCATTGAGCCTATTCTTTATTCTGACTTCACATGTAACAGATGTTGTCTATTTTGTTTCATATTTTTATAAATGTACTAAAATGCTTACAACCAAGCCGATCCTTTATTCTGACTACATTTATATCAGAGGTTGATTAATGATATTGTTTCTACCAAAATTTATAATAAACGTGACGACTTTGATTTTGAAATTGTCAATTTCCCATTTTCAGATGGTGATGTTCCTCCTTCTACATCCTATGGAGTCTATATTTCTCAACTCATTCGTTTTGCTAGAGCATCTAGCATTGTTACTGACTTCAACACTCGCAATAAATTGTTAACTCAGAAACTTCTTAAACAAGGCTATCAGTGTCATAAACTTCACAAAACATTTTCAAAATTTAATAGACGATACTTTGATTTGATTTCTAAATTCCAAGTTGGACTTAAATCTCTTTTGCGTCAAGAATTTTCCGAACCAGATTTCTTTGGTGACTTGGTGTATAAGTCGAAGAAGATTGTTGGCTCTTATAATTTTTCAGCGCAGTTCATTAAAATAATTTCCCATTATAAAAAGATAGGCTATAACATAAATGTATTGCAACAGACTGCATGCTTGGTGGTCAACCCAATCACGGTTGGCGACTTTGCTTTCCTCTTTAATTGCACGCCGGTGGGTTGGACTTCAGACTCTATGATGGTTCCGACTTAAAGACTTATCTATTGATGAGATGGTAGGGGCCTGAAGCTTTGGCTGTTTGTCGGGCCCTCCGGGGTTTACCTGTTGGATTTCTTTTGCTCCGGTATTCAGTTTTATTTACTGTTGAGTCCTTATCTTTGCTTTATCTCCTTGTTATATCTTGATTTATATGTTTTAGGAGATGATGCATTGTTAACTTAGGGGTCTTTCATGCAAACCAAATATCTATGTGTCTTGATCCACATCTGAATTAAGGGTGAGGTTGGTGCGCCATTAAACCGGTTTAAGCCCTCCAGTAGAGTATTTTACTGACCGTTCTAAGGCTGTACTTCTTTTGTGGATCTTTTGTGTTTTTGTTCTGTCTTATGTTTGCTGTGTCTTTGTGCGCGTCTGTTTTTATGTGCTTTGTGGTCACCTGCTAGGAAAGGGCTGACCTCTTGGCTAACGTTTGTGGTGTCTAACTGTGAGTTTGTAACTTTCCCATTGGTATCCTGGGTCGGGTGTGCTACTTGATTGAATCGACTCCTGATCTTTGCACCCTTAACTTACTTCGATTCTTGTTTAATTCAGATTATTATAAATGTACTAGTATGCTTACCACCAAGACTATTATTTAATCTGACTAGGGTGAGGTTGGTACCATAAAACTTGTTTAAGCCTTCAGTAAAAATATTTTTATTGACTATACCTTGTGATTTTTTGTGGATCTTTTTTGTCAGTTATGTTTTGAATCTGTCATGCTGTCCTGTCTGTTCATTGCAGCCTTTTGGTCATCTGCTGAGAAAGAGCTAACCTCGTGGCTCTCTTGTATCTTGTGTTTTCTTGTGTTTTTGTCACTTTCTAATGTGATGTCCTGGGTCAGGTGTGGATTGTATCGATTCCTGATCTTTGCATTCTTCCTTACTTTCATATGTAGCAAAATTTATTTTTTATTTCATATTCGTGTAGATGTACTAGCATGCTTACCACCAAGTATATTCTTCATATTGACTTCATAAATAACAGACGTTGACTCTTTATGTCATTTTTTTGTAAGTGCGCTAGTATGCTTACCACCAAACATATTGCTTATTCTGACTTCATACCTGGAAGCATCTGAAAGTGGACCACCATCGGTTTGTCGGCAAAACGCCATCGTAATGGTGTTTCTCTGATGTGCCGATGATGCCCTGAGACTGTATTCTGACCTCATATGTAAGAGACTTTGACTATAAAATTTCATATACTTGTAACCGTACTCATATGCTTACCAACAAAGTAAGTAAGGGTGCCAAGATTAGGAATCGATACAATCAAGTACCATACCTGACCCAGGATACCAATGGGAAAGTAACAAACTCACAGTAGACACCACAAACGAGAGCCAAGAGGTCAGCCCTTTCCAAGCAGGTGACAACAAAGCACATATAAACAGACACGCACAAAGACATAGCAAACACAAGACAGAACAAAAACATAAAAGATCCACAAAAGAAGTACCGCTTTGGAACGGTCAGTAAAATATTTTACTGGAGGGCTTATTCTTTACTCTGACTTCATACATGTATATAACGGATGTTGACACTTTTGTTTCATATTATTGCGCATGTTCTGGTATGCTTACCCCCAAGCCTATTCTTTATTCTGACTTCATTTATAACAGACATCGTCTCTAGATCCACCATCCACCAGTTTTTACTCCCAGTATCCGTATGACTACAACTCAAGCCTCCGTAAAAGTCGCCATTATCGTTTCCATCAACTGCTCTCATCGATAAACCTTCGTGTAACGTCGTTTTCTGTTGTGTCGGTTTGTGAAGCGCCAAATTGGAAATAGCTGAAAATATACATGTGATGATCCAGAGGGGAAATGTGGATACAGAGGCTTAAGTTTCCTTAGAAATAATGGTCTGGACCCCCTGGAAAATCACAAAGCTACCCAGCCATTATTCAGTGTCGCTGGTGGGCCGATGGTGGCCCACTTTGGTGACTGAGTATTGGTTTTCTTACTAGAATACGTCTGTCCGATCACCTCTCTTCTCTTTAAAATAAGTTGATGGCTAAAAAAATGTTGTCAAAATTTTGGACCTGGAACCCCGGCGTGAAATTTTCTTCACCCGCGCCCGGTGTAAATAATAAAATAATATTATGTCGCAGGTAACGAAAATGAACAGAATTGGTTGATTTTAGCAGACAAACGATAGCTATGGGTAGGATTTTCATATCAGTGCCTTTAAATAACATATTATGACGTCGTTAGCAAAAATGAATACAATTGATCAAACTAAGAAGACAAACGATAGCTATGGGTAGGATTTTCCTTTTTGTGCCTTTAAATAACACGTTATGCGCTGGTAACAAAAAGGGATAGAATTGATTAAATTCAGAAGATAAACCATAATTATAGGTTGGAATTTTATTGCCTTTAAATGGCTCATTATGACGCTGGTAACAAAAATAATAAGAGTGTGTTCTCATATTTTACATAATATATGTGAAAATTTGGGACTCGAGGGGGGGATGATATCCATCAGCCCAAAATGTGACGTCTGGGCGAGCCAGAACATTAGCATTTGGATTTTGTTGTGCTATCTTGAAAATCTTTTTTTCCAGTAAAATGAAATAATTAGTACAAGTAAGCTTCCTTTTCACAACCCATTAGTCATGGAATATTACAACGTTTTTAGCATATTTTTCTTTAGATTATGAAAATTGTCTTTTTACTAAATTCAGTTGGTAGATTATTTTGCACATGTACTGTATCTATCCAATACACATAAACTATATTGCCATTCACTAGGTGTACTTTACGCATGGATGAATGGTTATGGTACATTGCAGAAATATTGCAACAGATAAGTACATTGACATCAAGGTTGAATATGGACTACAGTTGCACTTCAAATATTTCTTAACAAATCAGATATAAAAAACAACAACAAAAATAATCATTAAAATGCTCATGATTTTGGACTTTAAAATATACTCCTCGCCAAAAATTTAGCATATTTTTCGGAAATTTGCAAAAAATAAGAAAAAAATGCGTATTTGAGATATTTTGTGGAGTATGGTATAACTTGCCCTACATATCTGTGATAAAACAGGAGCATACTTATTTGCTGAAACGAAATGTACTGCGTATGGCTCACGCTTTTCCTCGGGTACCCTCACGTACAAAAAGCTCAAGTTTGTAAGAAGACATCATGGTGCATCATACCCTGCAAAATACGGATCGTTGGCGCATAATCGGTATGTGGGAGTTTGGCCAAACACAGACTGTTAAAGCCAGGCAAATCGGGATAAACCAGAGCCAAGTAAACCGGTTAATTGCAAATTTTTGCAAAACCAATGACGTCACTGACAGACCATGCCTGGGAGACCAAGACTCTTCTGCTACCGATGATAGAGTGCTTGCGCGATCTGCTATTTGTAATCCTAAGGCTCCCTGTTCTGCACTTCAACTTCGTTAGCAGTGGCAAAATCTTAATGTTCAAGCCAGTACCTGAACTGTTAACAGGCGACTTAATAAGGGTGGATAGAAGGCGCGCCGTCCTCGCCGTCGGACGTTTCTGATGCTTGATCATCGACGCAATCATGTGCAGTGGGCCGTTAACAAACTTTGATGGAACCTAAGAACGTGGCGCCTTATCTACTTGTCAGACGAGAGCCGTTTTCTGCAACGCTTTACGGATGGGCGAGTTCGCGTGTGACGTTGACGTGGACAGGATCCATTTCAAGATAACGTCGTTGCTGAAACTGAAATGTTCGGTGGCGGATCCATTATGGTTTGGGACTGCTTTAGTTATGACCACAAGCTTGATCTCAAGGTTGTTAGACAAACTTTGACAGGACAACGTTACATTGACGATATCCTTGAGCCTATTGTGTATCCACATTTCCGAGCACATCAATCAGCGCGCCCCATACTTCAGGACGACAATGCCCGTCCACATAGGGCATGTATAGTTGCAGATTCTCTTGCACAGGGGGAGGGGATGGAGAATCTTCAGTGGCCGAGCAGGAGCCCCAATATGAATACCATCGAATACGTTCGGGACCGTATTGGACGTAACGTCTGCAAACGAAATGACGTCGTCACGCTTGATGACCTTGTTCGTGCACTGGTCGACGAGTGGAACAATTTGGAGCTCTGGTTTCTTAGAAAACTAGTGCAAGGTATGCCACGGCGAGTACTAGAGTTACATCAGCGTAGAGGAGGATACATTCGTTATTGACGTCGATTTCTGAAAAGACGCTGAGCCTGATGGCACTTGTTATTAGTGAGTAATCTATCAAAGACATCATCTGATACATTTTGATTATTACAATGTGTTTTTATAACAAAAATGTAAAGTTCTATCAGTTCAGACACAAACTTGTTTTCGCTATCAAAATTTGTAGTGTTTGGTGAAATTGCGCATGGGTTCTTACCCTACCATTGTTGTACAGAATCCAATGAAATTTGGTGTTCGGACTTCCCATACACATTGATACATCAGAATGCAGTGATATTTCTGCTGAAAAATGTTCATAATTAAAAAGCATTGATTTGTATAAATTCTTTGAATCTGTTTTCGCATTATGCTAGAATTTTGGCGAGGAGTATACTTTCACTGTGATTGATAATATAATACCCTTACACGAGAAAATAATTAATTTCAAAATGCTTTGGTGAAGTCAAATTTTGCCACCCTACCCCCTTTGGTAGAGTCTCCGGTTTTGTCGTAGGGGTCTGTCTGTCTAATTATAACCTTAATTCGTTCCTAATACATCAAGCGTCATATTCAAACTGAGGATACCGGTGATATATTGCATGTATGCATAGGGAAGTTTTGGGAAGCATCTGAAAAATAGACAGATACCCTAGCAAAGTGTCAGAGGTCCTTCAGAAGGTAAACGATAACTATGGGTAGGAATTCCCAAAATATCGGTGCAGACAGGTGGAAAATGCTTTGAAAAAAAACACCGAAATTATATATCTAGATTTTAGCTGTTTTACTCATCTGAAAACTTTCTTTCTTGCACACCAGATCTGGATTTCCACTGTTTTACCAATATCCCGTACCTACCTGGGGAAAGATAATAAACAATTAGCTACACGCCAGCCGTACGCTGGCCGCCCGTCGATCTTTTATGTCATTCTTATGTTAAAATGACGTCACCATGACTCATATGTGCATATGTTGCATCTCATTACCGTTTGTCATTACTCGGCAAGCCTTATGATGCCCGGGTTAATCGGTAAACCTTAGGTTTGATTTTTCGATCCTACCCTCACACTCACGATGGATACTTATTAAATGGACTTTACATAGGGAGCGCAGTGGCTCAATGGTAAAGTAATTGACTCGAGACTGAAGGTTTGCAAGTTTGAGCCTCACCGACGCCACTGTGTTGTGTCCTTGAGCAAGACACATTAATCCTTGCTTGGTAGAAGACCCGTCCCGACATAACTAAAATTGTTTACTGGGATGTAATCAAACAAAACTTATTATCTTACATAACCGTACCGACCCGTTGGAACGTTAAGCCACACACCGGAAGTCATGTGACGTCATTGATATGTTAAAGTGACGTCATCATGTTATGTTGTATCTCAGCGTATTCAGGAACTTCAGGGAGCCTTTTCTAAAATATATTATAAGAATCTATCATGAGTGTTAGGGTAGGATAGATAAATCCGCCCCGAGGATCACCGTTTGGCATCACGAGGCTTGCCGAGTGATGGCAAACGGTAATCCCGGATGACAGATTTTTCTACCCTCACATGAATAATGGATTCTTTTTCACACGAATAATGGATTCTTTCTCACACGAGTTTTCGTCCTGAGGATCGCAATTTGGCATCACGAGGCTTGCCGAGTGATGACAAACGATGATCCCAAAGGACGGATTTTTCTATCCTACCCTCACACGAGTAATAGATTCTTTTTCTTGCTCACCACTGTATTTTTATTTATTTTCAAATTAGCTTCCAGAAGTTCCTGTAAGATAGCATTGGGTAAAATAAGATTTTCTATCCCAGGGTAAAATCTCAGATATCCTTATCAGGTGTGCAAGAAAAATGAGTTCTTTAATGCTGAGGAAAGAAAATAATTCATTATTTGTTAGTTAATGGGATAGAAAAATCCGACCCTCATGCACTCGGCAGGCCTCATGATGCCTCGTGCTTATCGGTGCCAGATTTTTCTAACCCACCCTCACACAAATAATGGATTTTTATTTTAGAGACTAGACTGAAGGTCTTAGATGAATTTAGTTGCATGCCTTTTCTATTGTTGATTTTAGTTTTTAGGGGCCTTAAAAGGGTACATTGTACACAGGCAATAAATATTCATTTTCAGGTATATAACTAATTTATGACACAAATCTACAAATGAATGGTTTTTTTTTAAATATTTTTCATTATGTGTAAAAATAGCTCCACTAAACAAATTGGCCACCACAGCTAACATATATAAGAAAAACCTCTAAATGACACCTTCTTAACATCACGACTAAATTCAAGATTTTTTTTCCAAAAGTGTATTTTTAAGATAAAAAATAATAGTACCTGCATCAACACTAACTACATTTCCAAGACAAAATATGATAAAGTATATATTCCACATAATTATAACTGTCTCTCAGTGGTCCTCGGTGGCAGAACAGTAACTGTAAATATACTTAAACCAAGTTCTAATCGGTCACCTTACATTTTATGCTAGTTCAGAAAGTTAAACATAGGGTATACAAAATTCATGCTTTTAAATGAAGCAATACTTTGCCGAGACTGCAAGTTATTTCATTAAAAAATGACGTGTACTTCTTGCACGGACGAAGTTAGAGAAAAGGTATTCTCATTTCAAATATCACACCTTTTCAACGATATAAACCATAATATAGAGCCCTTATCAATTGACGTTTTTGTTTGTTTGAAGATGTTACTGCCTACCGTGATACAAGAAGAATAAAACTCAAACATTTTGTTTCCATCGGACTCGTCGTTTGTGGTACTCAACAACATAAGACAAACCATTGAAATTCAGCTTTAAGCTTGCAAATTACATAGATAATTTGCACTACTCTGTACGCTTTATTATCAGCGACTCGGCATTGAAATTTTCAATGATTATTCATTATCACCAGACGTCACCGTTCTGCTTTGAGAATTAAAAAAGTCAAAAATATAATACTACCAAATCGATTATTTAAACTCTCACATTGAAACCGGAAGTGTGCAGTAGTCGTAAAACTTTAATCGCCAAAAATGGACTAATCAAGTTCTGCTGTGCTTGGCCTACAGTGTTCAAATAAAAGTAAGTTCATTTAACAATTTTACCAGGAGCTACTGGTGAATTCAAAAATCTCGAAAAAAATTTAAAAATGCAAAAATTTCTTTTTCAAGTAGGTCAGACCAGTTTGTAACCACCTAAACGTCAATTATATAAAAACTACTCTCAAACCATTTTTCTTTAAAAAGTCGATTTTTGCATTTTTACCCCAAAAACGTTGAAGTAAAAAAAAACTGTTCAAAAACACCGCTAAACGCTTGCCCATTTAAATGCACATATAAGGGCAAAATTTCATTTCAATTCTTTTAGCATTTGGTCAGAAATAATGAGTTTGAAAAGTGACCAATTAGAAGTTGGTCTAAGTAGACACGCCAAATCTGAGTTTTTGCATCTTTATCACATTGCGTCGCTTTTTTAGTCTGGTTTTATTCTTTACGTCCCATCAACAATCTTTCAGTTATGTAGGCACGGGTCTTCCTTTGTTGTACCAGTACAAAGTTAGGATAGATGTGTCTTACTGAAGGACACAACGCAGTGACGCCGGTGAGGCTCGAACCTGCCAGACCTCGGTCTTGAGTCAAGAGCCACTGCGCTCCCACATGACGTCGCGTCCTAGAGTGATATATCGCCATGCAATAAAATCGATTAACCACGAGTGTTTTACATATTTCTTAACGTTACGTAAAGACGTATATTATAACGTTGCGTAAAAGATGATAAAATCTTGACGTTTTCGTGCCAAAAATGCCCTTTTTGATTAATTTTAATGTCATGTGATAAATAGAATCTAACATTCGTGATCCTGTATTATTAAATTTATTATATTCGTTGCGAAAAAGCAATAAAATGCGAGGCTTGCTCGACAAGCCTCGCATTGTATCGCTTGTCCTCAACACGTTTAATAAATTCAATAAACCGTGAGTATTCATGTAAGAGCCTATAGTTAAAATGCATACAAGTAGTAGTAGTAGTGGTAATGACTGGCACTTATACAAATAATTGATTACATAGTTCATAAAATGAGCTTCTGATAGAATAGCTAATAAATGATGACGCTGATTGATACAAGATTAAACGAACCAATCAAGCAAACATATGACTATCGGATCAGCCACAATCAGATGCACTTTTTGTACCAACAGCTTGATCTGTGCTCCTGTGATACAGAAAATAGTGTGACAGTTTGTTTCAGAGAAGTTTTAAGAGGGCAAATAGCTTTGAACATCATTTACGAAACAGGTTTTTCGCATCAGAGTATACAATGGTCTAACTATGTTTGAAAATACTGTTATGCTGTTTCATTTGAAAAAAAAGAACCGTTTTTACCAAATAACTTCATGTCTTTAAATGTTCTTTTAATGACATACATATTTTACAATACTGTCTTCTTTCTTTTGTTGGTTAAATTATCAAGCTATGTCAACTAGTACCTATTTGACATCTAAAAGACCAAAAGCCTACTTTGTTATATAGTTTTCAAATTTAGGAAGTAACAGAAAGCACATCACCCTTAATCGCAGCAAACATGTGTAAAATACAAAGAATTAAGTGAATTGTAAAGTATAACATACAAGCTAATGATTTTTTATAACATTAAGTACTTTAGGAAACAAATAATTTGCAGTTTTCATTCGACTGGAATGGTGTAAAGTGGTTCAAAAAATGTCCAGTCCGTAGACACCCTTGTTCTTATTGAAGACTTTAAAAGATTAAAGTCATGTTCATGATACAAGTGAGTGTAAGGACTAAGCTCACATATGATATAGAAAGATTGTTTTTCGGATTCTTTGAATGCTAAAATGTCCTGTCCGTAGACACTTACATTCAAATTAATATTTAGAAGTGAAATTACACTAGTATGGATTTAATCTAAATCACATCTATTTATTTTACCCGCTTTTATTAATTTTGTACAAAAGTCAGTCTGTCCTCAGTCTGTCCGTCCATGTGTACATCCGTCCGTCAAGTTTCTTGTAAATCTACTCCTAACCCGTTGGACGTAGCAACTGCTAAGTTTGCAGGCGCATAGATCACATGATGTGGAAGTAGCTGAGCAACATGTTTGTGTGACCTTGATCTTGGGGTCAAGGTCAAATAATGTATTTACTTGTAAAAGCATCTGTTCCTTAACCATTGGGTGTATTTACTTCAAACTTTAAATGTGCATAGGTCACATGATGTAGAGGCATTGGGCAACATTTCATGCGACCTTGGTCCTTAGGTCAAGGTCAACAATCAATGACTGTATTTACTAGTAAATGCATCTCCTCCTTAACCCTTCGACATAGCACCTTCAAACCTTGCAGGTTAATAGGTCACATAATGTTAAAGGTACTTGGCAACACTTCGTTTGACTTTGAACCCAAGGTCAAAGGTCAAATAATGTCTTTTCTTGTAAATTTATTATCTCCTAAACTATTGGTCGCAGCAACTTAAATTTCTGCAGGTGCATAGGACATATGATGTGGAGGGTACTGGGTAACATCTTATGTGTATTGTGTAATGTATTTTTGTAAATGCATCTCCTCCTTAACCGTTGGACATAGCAACTTCAAAAATAGTAAGTGAGTATGATCAGGAAATACCACAATCACAAACTGCAGACAACCCCGTGGCACCGCGAGGAAGAGCCGCTCAACCATCATGAGACACCAGGAAGACAAATTAAGCAAAGCAATCAGCTCTCTCTTCCCCATCAAGATGATTGCAATACTAGAATGGACATAAAGTAACGTACAACAAAACATAGAACAACTACGGACTCCCACAATGGGAGTAACAATAAACAAAAAGTCAACAACAACAGAACCACCGCCTTAGAACGGACAGCAGCCTAAGCCACCGGGGGGCTTAAATTCATTTTACTGGTACCAAATCTTCGCCCTAGATTCTGCTGTTGTTGAAGTACAAGAAATGTTCAGCTCGCATGGAGGCCATCTAACTAATGCAATGTATCATCATGTAAAACACTCTAATCAAATTAACACTCCATGATGAAACAAAGAAAAGGGCGCATGACTCACAGATAGTCAGAGCTAAAGAAAACCTCAAGTTAAGCCACGGTGGGTCCAGCTACAGATAAGCATCCGGCACCAACCCACCGATTAAAGCTTTACGTCAGAGCCGTCATAGAGTCTGAGGCCTGACCCACCGTCGTGCAATTAAAGAGGAAACCATAGCTATAAACCGTGATTGGGTTTAAAACTAGGCATGCAGACTGACGCATGATATTCAAACTATGCAGGTGCATAGATTACATGACGTTGATGGTACTGGGCAGCACTTTGTGTAACCTTGACCAAGGTAAAGGTCAGAGGTAAAAAGCGGGTATTTTTGATGGTGTACCATTGATTGCTGCTCTAGTTTTCTTACATTATAATAATTACTTTGAACTACCTTTAGATTTTAAAAAGAAAACTGTACAATTTCTCTCTCACCAGTGAGAAATAGTTATTTTAGAAATAATGATGTTTTCTTTACAAAATCTCGGTGTAATTTAAAGTAATGATAAAAAAAAAACCAGAAAATAAACCAATCTGATGTAGACTTTATCAGTTTTTTTTGTAGTTTCTCTTCTTAATATTCATATAGAGTTTGTGTCAACGGGCACGTCTACGGACAACGACTACGGACAAGACGTTTATATATCCAAAGACTGATATATCCTTTCTGTTGTTAACAATCCTTGTAATTCATATTTGAACGATATGTATTCTCAAACATAAAGATCACCTTAATCTTTCAAAGCCTTCTATAAAAACAAGGGTGTCTACGGACTGAACAGTTCTTGGATTATTTTACACAATAGGAACTGCAGGAAAATGGGAAAACTTATTTGCAGCTTGACATACTTAAAATTATACAAACTCATTTGCTGTTTTGTTTTACTTCACAATGCACTAAACCAATTGTAATCTAAAACATATCTTTGTTTGTTTGTTTGTTTGTTTGCTTTACGTCCCAAGTCAACAGCTATGGTCATTGCGGGACGGTCAGTTCACCTAACCACACCTTTTTCCTGGGCAAGCTTGAACAAGCAGTTAACCAGTAATCGTGCACATACTTTCGCTTGTAACTGACAACAACCCTTCATGAATGATTCAGCGGAAGGGAGGAGAATGACCGTAGAAATTATTTCATGATCAATCTCCATGAAAGTATGGGACCGGGCCGGGATCGAACTCGCGACCCCTGGATTTGCAGTCAGCTTCGCATCTGTAACCAGACACGTTACCGACTGCGCTACGCGGCCCGGTCTAAAACATATCTGCCTTGGTTTAAGGTGCTGTGGTATATAACACTCCCTAAATTTGGGAAAGATATAAGAAAGTAGATATTTGGTCTTTTTTGATGTCATTTAGGTTCTAGTTGACATAGTTTAATAATTAACCTGAAAAAGAAACAGGACAGTCGATATTGCATAGAAATTGATATCATATTCTGATCATTTTGAGAAATGGTTATGTAATTATTTGGTGAAAACAGTACTTTTAAAATGAAACAGTTTAACAGCCCATTTCATGCATTTTTTGACTATTAAAACGCTGATATATGTTTTATTTGATTCATTACGTCACAGTCAATGATTTTTCTAGCTATGTCGGGAAGTATCTTCCTAGGTTGAACCAGTACTTAGCAAAGATGTATGCCTTAACAATGCAGTGATGCTGGCTAGGCCTGAACCCACAACCCTTGGTTTTCAGTCGAGCACTGACTCTGAGCCACTGCGCTCCCTTTATGGGCTGATTTGAAAAAACAAACAAACAACAGCTTAATTTGTCAATGACGTTCAGTGCTATTTTCTATCTTGATATAGTCCCTTAGCATTCCTCTTAAACAAAGTTGAAGTATTTACACACTTTTGTGTGCAACACAGAAGCATATAACAAGCTCAGTGAAAGAACATCTGCATAGTACTTGTAGTTTTGATTTAGTATCATCCAAAACAAAATAAAAACCTACAAGTCATGTATATTTTATCCTATAGCGATAATACTTATTTTGTTTATCATTTTGAGACATAAAAGGAAGTAATCAGACATGCTTACAAAGTTTTATTTTGAAACAGATAACTAATGTCCTGTCCATAGACGTTTTGGCTAAATTTCAGAGACCGTTTATGAAACCATGTAACTTTACAACTAGACAACATAGAATAACAACCAAAATATCTCTGGATTTATTTTATCATATGACGTCGCGTCTGGGAGTGAAATAACGCCATGCAATAAAATCTGTAAACCACTAGTGGTTTATCGATTTTCAGGAAACGTTATGACGTCCATAACAACGTTGCGCACATTCACCATATATACATTAATTGATGGTTCCCTGTCTATAGGTGGTCAGTAATGTTAATACAGGTAGCCAGAACCCCCCCCCCCCCATTTCCAGGTATTGGGGGGGGGGGTACTGGTTACCTGTTTTTACATTACTGACCACCTGTAAAGCGGAAACCAGCAATTAATGTAGATATGGTGAATAATGACAAATTTATAACGTATTACGTTAGGAATGAGACTTCAAAGTAACCTTAAAGTCATATGATAAATAGAATCTAACATTCGTGCTCTTGTATTATAGAATTATTAAACTCGTTGCGAAAAAGAGATAAAATGCTCGGCAAGCCTCGCATTTTATCTCTTTTCCCCTACTCGTTTAATAAATTCAATAAAACATGAGCACTCATGTAAGATTCTCTATGTATACTCTAGATTTTCATTATGTATCATGTGAAAAGAACATTTCCTTTCAAAGTGATTTATAGCAACTGATATTAATAGACTTTTCGCTTACTGTAAAGGCGGTAACTTTAATATTCATATCTGGACATGGTTCGACTATTTCATCTGCTAAACAAGGGAAATCAGGTTCTATTTATAATTTGATGAAGAATTAATAAGTTGCTTGGGCCGCACAAACGTGCGTGCATTTCATGAAAATCCTAACCGTATACACACTGAACTCACATTTATTAACCCTTAAAGCGCATAATCACAAAATGTATGTTTTTGTTGTCCACTAAAATATGTGAAGACTCAAAGACAAACAGTGCGGACCCAGATCAGACTGCTCCTAAAGGAGCAGTCTGATCTGGGTCCACAATGTTTGCCTCTATGCTTATGTTAAATAGACATTTTCAGATGTAGTTATTTTGCTGGTGTTTTAAGGACTAAATAATGTGTTTTGCGTCTATACTGAGGTAATGGTGCAAGATGATAGACTATGATACAGTTACTTTTGAATAAAACCACGCCTCATTTTCAGCTTTTACCTTTGCCTAAGGTTGACCAGTCCTAATTACGCATTTATGAGGCGCCGCCTTTACAGTAAGCGAAAAGTCGAAGAATACGAGTCGTTTCTTTGAGTTAGTATAGAATTGTGTAATTTCACGGGCAAAACATCACAAGAAAATGAACGTCACAACATTTATTTTGATTCCATAATTTTTCATATGCTGTGCCTTTCAAAACATAAGAACATTTGAGTATGGATTTATCTTGCGTGAAAAAATACTCATATTATAATAGTATGGTGTCTTTTTTTCTTACAACATCCTTATTCAACAATAAATGTGCGAGTTATTATTTTCTTTACTTTAAAACACCAACTGGTTTCACACAAAATAAAGTATATAAAATGTGAAAATGCATGCAAAAAGTGGATTGAAAGATGGCCTCCAATGAAACAGAAATGTAATCGAAAAGGCAATGCACTAAATAATATATTTTTCAGTGTTAACATCCATGCGCGACTCCAGAACGTTTTGTCAGAGGGGGTCCAACTTTGACAACGTGTTTTGTTTTTTTAGTTGATGAGGGGAGGGAGAATCAAAATACCACTGAAAGCGGGCCATCATCGGCTCGCCAGCGCAACGCCATTTCAACATCGGCCCGCCAGCGAAACGTCATTTAAATGGCGTTTCGCTGGCGTGCCGATGTGACCAAACATTGAATTCTTGCTTGGTAGTTTTATGATTTTTCAGGGGATCCGATCCAGTTTTGCTAAACCCTATAAATTTAATATTTTTCAGGGGGGGGGTCCAGACCCCCTGCCCCCCCCCCCCCTCCTCTGGATCCGCGCATGACATCTACAACAATTTACGCATCTAGCCTCTCCTGATACTTGCTCATGAATTTTATGCATATTCAATAAATATTTTATTTCGTGGACTATCATTTGGTCCCAGCTAGCATGGGCGGATCCAGAGGGGGGGGGGGGGGGGGGAGACGCCCCTGAAAATCACAAAAAAAAATATTTTTTTTTTTCTTTTTTTGCAATACTGGTCCGGATCCCTTGAAAATCACAAAGCTACCAAGCTAGCATTCAATGGGCCATCATCGGCCCGCCCGCGAAACGCCATTTCAATGGCGTTTCGCTTGGCGGGCCGATGGTCGCACATTTATAGGGCCTAGGGGTATTTGGATCCCCTTTCCCCTTATCAACTTAAAGAAATAGGAAAAAAAACGTTATCAAAATTGGATCCCCTCTGAAAAAACTTTCTAGATCCGCACATGGCTAGCTGGTACATATGGCAGAACTAATTAACGCAACATTAGGATTGCATTTAAAATGCAAATTGCAATAATGACTTTGTTCACTTTTCCTTATCATTTGAAAATATTGGCCTTTACTGCATTATGCAGCCTATTACATTAGACACTTTTTGTGGCTTTTCCATGGGTAGAAACCAGTACTGGGCCGGGAGGGTTTATGATTTGTGTGTTTATTATATGACGGGAACTCCCGAAGGCTCAACCGAAAGTGGTTTAATGGAGAAGCCGGGAATCGAACCTGCGACCCCTGGTTTACAAGGCAAAGCGCTTATCCACTACACCACGGGGGCTTCTCATTAGACGCTTTTACATTTTGCGTAACACTCAACGCCAAATGTAATACCGCCTAAAGTAATGGAATATTTTTGAAAATGCCAAGATTATATCTAGACTGAACGGGTGTAATTAATACAGCTATCCGCTCTTAGGGACTCAGGGACGGACGCGGAGATGGAAACATAAGAAACAAGTCATGGTAACTAAAGACATACATCTTTCAGCTGATAATTTCGTCCTATCCATATTGAACTGATGTGCTAGGCATTGAATGGGTTATTTCCCTTTAACCATTTGTATTTGGGCCTGGAGGCGTCATATTTGTTGCGGTAAGTGTCCTCATACATGTATGTGGTAAGATTTTTTTGGCTTATTTTTTCTGAAAAGCAAGCAACCATTTCATGAGGTCTCATGTTTGGCTTGAGTCTTCATCTACATCCAAACTTGATGTGTGCGAACAGGAAATGCTCTGGCGAGCATGAGTCGTGACTGCACGCCGATGCAATGAGTACACCTAATTCTCAGGTGCTTGCTGGTATTGATGATATTGAATTTCCTTAAGAATGTATAATATAGAAAGTGATATTTATTTCGTTGAATGAAGTCAAATTTATACAAGTTTTACTTACCAAGACAAAAAAATATGGTGTTTGCATGACAAAAAATGATTTTATTATTGCATACATTTAAAAACGTAATAATTGTAGTTATTTACAGTTCTGGCGTCTCATGTGATAGGACGCGTGTTTGTCTTCTAACGCCAAATCCATGATTTGATAATACAAATATTTGAAAAAAAACAACAACCAAAAACAAACAAACATGATTTGATGATGAATGTTCCGTGCGATCTGACTAAAGCACGGAACCTATATAAGGAATTCAAACACTCGTTATTTCGTTCATTTAGCAGAAAGTATAACGAGGCGGTGTACTGTTAAGGAAATCAACAGAGCCAGCAGAAAGCAGAAGCCATCCAAAAGGTTTATATTTCACACTTCATTGAAAAAGCTCAGGGCCTCTTACAGTGGTAATGGAAACCACAATGTATCGCTGTCTATGATTATGAAAAAAAAACATGTGTAATAAAGTTGGTCAAATTATTCCGTCTTCATATATAAGATCGCTGTTAGTCTCTAGTTTACGATATTGCATTTAACGTCCTATTTCCATGAATGTGCGTTTTTATTTTGGGACTATGACAGACATATTTTGCATTAAACATATTGGAAAATTGAAAACTATTTTTAACACTGTTTACCCCCCCCCCCCCCCCACGTGTACCGAGTCCCAAGTCATCATGAAATATACAATACAAACTTTATTTCCTCTCAGTTACAAAGAACATGTACAACATGAGGCATATGTACAAACAGCAAATATTTATATGTGTTATGGCGGCAATAGAAAACAACACACACACACACACACACACACACACACACACACACACACACACACACACACAGACGACCATATGCAATGTTATGCGCCCATAAATACCCTTACACATAAAATAATCGATTACTAACTGTATAGGCGAGGTCAAATTACACACCCATGGTAGCGTCTCCTTTTTGACATAGGAGTCTGTCTGTCTAATTATAAACTGTATTCGTTTCTGATATAATACATTAACCGTCTTATTGAAATGGATACAAGTGAAATTTTATGCATAGGGAAGTTTTGGGAATCATGTGGGAAATAGACAGATTACCTTGATTCTTTTGTAATGCAGGTATTCTACTTTAATATGTTGTGTCCAATAAGCAAACTATGGCGCACTTCGAATCGAACTATAGTTCCTACTATAGTAACTAAAGTTTGATTCGAACACCGATAGTTGCTTCTATAGTGACGTCAGGAGCCTACGAGAGATCAACGGTGGGTCAGAGCACCGTTACTCCAGTAGATTGTCTGGTTCCCTCCTCTAGACATATCTATCATGATGGTTTCCAGACCTGTCAGTAGTCTCAAATTGATTTCTTCTTACAAAATAAAGCTTAGCTGTGCATCATTTGCGTTCCCACATATTCGCAATTGCTAATTAGAGTAGGCTGTGCAGTTTATACACATCATTTTTGTCTACGATGAAGTGGGGCATACAGGGCTATTCACTTTGTTTACTTACCAACCGACTAAAGTTGCAAGTGTAGCCGTTCGGGTATAAATGTGCGCGCGCACATATTACGAATTAACTATAGTACATGTAGGAACTTTAGTTCGATTCGAAGTGGGCCTATATCTTACATGTTACCATACTCGTTCTAGGACACAGACATGACACCGAGGTTTAAAACGTTTTTTAATGTTCAACCCACATAAGAATGAATTTGAAATCTTCACAAATAACCGAAGCGCAAACGAATGAGAAATTGCTTATGCACAGAAAAGCAGACACCCACTTTGCCCTGGTCATACATTTTAAATGCTTTTGTATAATTTATGACAGGGACAATTTTTATTTTTGAAGTGAGTTAAGTATAGAAAAAATACATGGGACCCCGCCTCGCTTTAATAGAACACAAAACTGTAGTTTACATGCTCAACTCAACATTTACATGCTCAACTCAACTGAACATGAAATATATAATGCTCATAAATGTTAAAATGCCAACAATTTATTAGCATAATAAATACAATATTTGAGAGTTTGACAGCAGAAAAAAATCTTATTTTTCAGCAGTTTAGTATATATGAGCAGTTACAAGTTCATGCTCAACTTATTTCTCAGCATTTTAGTATATATGAGCAGTTACAAGTTCATGCATAGTTGAGCTGAGCATGACGGTGGGGTAATAAACTCGGGATCTGGGCTTCAACACTGATTCATATATGAGCAAGCAAACACGTATTATAGTACATTCGTACAACCAGTGTGTCTGTTGATACATGTAGCCAGTTGAATTAAGACACACCGTTTCTGGTCTAAGCTGAAACATGTAGCTTCGCGTGCTTGCTTAAGAATGATGATGATAATATTATTACATTATCAAAGTGTATTCAGTGCATGCATATGTGGGCCTCGACGCAAAAAAAAACGTTTGTGAACAACACAGGCGCAGACCAGCCTGCGCATCCGCGCAGTCTGATCAGCGCCTTTGTTTTTCGCTTTTTGAAAGTATGATATGTAAACTTGTTACAGTTTAAATTTCAATCTTCTAGCTAGTCTCTGCAGCTGAGAAAACTGGTTTGAAAATCGCTTTCTCGGAAACCCCGAAGACAGGTTTTCTCGCGACGAGGCCCAATTATGATAATATGCATGTTTCAATAAAATAACAAATATATAGTATTTTGTCCACTTTGTCCATCTGTGTCCTGGCTCAGAAAACTGTTTTACAAAGTTCCGCCTCGACAAATTCTGAAATAAGATAACAAGAGCTCATTTAAATTAACCCTTTTCATTCTAATGGATTTTCCCATTAAAGCTGCATACTCTGTAACTATGAACATTTTTCGAAAAAAAATTCTTTTCTTTTTAAATCATTTGTAAAAAGAGAATTAAGCTATGTTTTCACAAAAAAAATGTTCAGTACAGCTGAAAACTGCATGGAAAAGTGAATTATCTGATCAAATAGGTGTATTTTTCTCTTGTTGGTAATTATTTGCGTCCCTCCAATAATTATAAACCGTTGAATTTTAACATAAATGCAGTTGTTTTGACAGTGATAACTTGTTAAGATTTACGAAAATGGTAAAATGTTTGCCTGAATTTGCATATTTTTACTGCGTTCTTGAAAAATAAAAACATTATTTTTAAAATTAGAAGATCAAAAGTTACAGACTATGCAGGTTTAACATTGAAACAATAAGCACGGAATTGTCAATTTTGTATTTAAAGGGACTGTGATTCAAAACCTCTATAAAATGATTTATCTCTGTCCCTGAAGATTATTCTTACATGTATCTTAACAAATAGTGCAGACCCTGATGGAATGCCGCCTTATGCGACATTTCATCTGGGTCTTCGCTGTTTGCCAAAATACACAGAATGATATGAATTAAAGGGGTACGTGCATAAAGGGGCTATTTTGGCCCCCTCTAGAGCCAATGCTATGGTAACAAAAATGGCCGACAAAATAGGCTTAAACAGAGAAATTGCCATTTTGGACCAAATTTTAGGCTTTTGGTGACCGATTCTTTAAGAATTAGATATCAGACTTGTAGGAGCAGTCTGATCAGGGTCAACAATGTTTGCCTCTATGCTAATGTTAGATGCAGTTATTTTGCTGGCGTTTATGTTTTGCGTCTGATCTGAGGTAAAGGCGCAAGATGATTCAGTTACTTTTGAATAAAACCACGCCTCATTTTAAGCTTTTATCTATGTGTTGTGCAGTGAAAATCAGAGCAATAAAATAATAAAATAATAAATAAATAATAAAATAAAAAGTATATGTATCATAATTAAATAAATTGTAAAATTCAGACAAAATAAATGTATTGTAAGAATACATGAAGAAACAGGCACGGACCTGAGTCTATACTTATCGCATTTCGGAAATTTGGCGGGCAGAACACAATGGTAGTAAAGATGACATCTAATCAAATTAGCCCCTATAAGTCTCTTAACAGATCACTTGATCAAATAGCCATCTGCGATTTTATTACAAAAACGCCGATTTAAACGCCGAAATAATCAGCAGACAAAGATGGTCCGAGGTCTCATGGCGTAGTGTTACGAAACAAATACTTACCCGATAATTAAATCCGATAACCCTAATACCGTTGTGATGTAAGTTTACATCGCTTATACGAATACCAATATTAATCAGTAAAACCGAAAAAACGCAAAACAGGAAATCAAATGCTGTAGCTTAAAAAGTTAGATTTCACATCTAAAAGTTTCATTTTAGAACTCTAGAGAATACGGGCGTTATTTTGATACCAATCTCGTTGGTAGAAGTTTAAAAATGATTTGAAAAGTGATTTTGATCGTTGAAAATTATAAATTGAGAGGCTCGAGCAAAACTGATGTAAAGTAGATAAATGGAAGTCCAAGTGGCTTATTTTATTCGGCAAATCGCTCCTAAATTCGCTGTCTGCAACAAATTAAAATACAAAATGATGCATACCACATTTTACAACAACAATACATATCACACAACAACAACAGCAAAACAACAACGAATTCAATACTTTTAATAAGTGGGTGCATTTTATCACGATGACAACAGTCTCAGCTATAACGTCATGATGATTAGGATAAAATGGCTGCTATGCATTAACAACATCTACAGCAACAACAACAACAACAACAACAACAACTACTACTACTACTACTACAGCAATCACAACAACAACCACTACAAAACACCGCTAATACTGAGGTTGCATCCGTATACTATAACTGACCTTAATAGGACAATAATGACGGACTTCTTCATCGTCCAACAGCAACTACAACAACAACAACTACAACAACAACGACAGCAGTTAACAACAACAAAACGACGTTACCGCAGTTACTGCAGCCTCTTTTATGGTTGTATTGACAGACAATGGTAGCGAAGTCAGGGTGACAAAACTGACTGCTACAACAAAGCAATATCAAAACAACAACAACAACCACAACAACCAACCGTTAATGCTTACGAGATAGGATAATAATAATGGGGATAGCACAATGGAAAATATTATGTATTGTCTTCTGCTCTGTAAGGGAATTGGGACATTAGCACTATTATTAAAGAACAAGTGAAAAATGAAAAGGGTTGTTTCAAAAATGTATTAATTTGGGAAAAAAGGCATTGTTTAATAAAAACTTAGTGTAGAGATAAATTAAAGACTAAAGATTTAGAAATCGAGCATGCGCGATATTAGGAACCGAGCATGCGCGAGATTTAGTGGCCACACCCACATAGGTCGTTAATCAGGAACGCTATCCACCTGGTTGGCTGGTAATCCAATGCCTTCTATTAGCTAAGAGGTCACGTGAGCGAACTTACGACGGGTCCGATCCTAGGGTGGTCAAGACACATTGCTTTTGACCATTGAAAGAAGAACATCAAATAAACCCTGGATTAGGACAACGTCTCTTTATTTCTTATATTTAGGCTAACAAGAGTCCATGCCTTCGGGCATGCGACGTCCCCCACCATGGTGCATCTTCGAGGGTCCAGAAGATGGCGCAAGACCCCAGAACCCCAGCCACCAGCTCAGTACGGCACCACACGTGGTGAAGAACAGTGGCGTTTCCCGCCTCTCAAATTAGCCAGCGAGTGATGATTCCCCAACAAACAACGATGGCAAATACCAAGAAGGGGACGGGAAGGGCTGTGACCTTCTATGGTCACAGACCAGTGTACATAGTTTCAAATGGTGGAGGGACACACACACAAAGACAGCTGTAAATATGATTTAATGGTGGAGTGACAAATTTGGTAACAGGAGTAGCAAATTAATAGTTTATAAATCAACCAATTAGATATATATTAAATGTTCGTCAAGTATGAGTTCTGGAACGATTAAATAAGTTAAAGGACTGCAGATTGCCTTCGATGTATGGTTTACTTTATATGCGACTGGAAAAAAGAACATAGGTACTCAGAGTCACCGACTTTTATGTTAATGAACAAAACCAAATAATACCCTTAAGATGGAAGTGGAACTTCGAAACGGTAGAGTAGTTAATTATGGAGAAAACAAGCAAACAAACAGAGGAATCCCAAGATACTTTTAGTATATACGGTATAACGTATACATGTTGGCATACGAATTTATAGTACTTCGGTATTGGTAGTATGATTTTACTAGACAAAACGTCTTCGCTCTGTTAATACGATAATGTCATGTATTATCACATATGTATCAGTTAGTGATGCATGTTTATACAGGGTAACCAAATTTATTTAAGAAAGCAAGGTTTTTCTTCTTTCTGTTAAAAGTGCTAGAGTAAGTGGTAGGCCAGCTACTTACTCACCCGGTTAATCTGTATAAATTCATGTTTTCACTTTTAGATGTATTGACAGAAGCGCATTCGTACTGTCTTAGTTGTCATATTGATTCTTTGCACTGCATCGGTGTCTAGTTTTCTTTATCTGTTTAGTTTCTGTTTTAATGATAATGATTGAGAGAAAAAAATGAAAAAAATTGGGTATGAAATGTAGATAGAAAACGAGATGAAGTTTATTGTGAGTATTGATCTTATGTTACTATAACTTTGGACATAAGTATTATATGTTTGAAACATAACTTTGTACTTTGCCAGAGCTTATATGAAACATAAAGACAAATGGATAAATCAATAAGGATATGTGATTTATAAAAAAAAAGGAAAAAAAAACGCATAATAACAAAAGGTTGAGAATTTCAGGCCTTAAATATGTAACTGTAATGTTAGTTTTGAGTATTAAATGCGTTGAGCATAATATCGTACTTTTTTTAAACTATTAGTTGCACAATATTGAAAGCCTAGACAAAATCATACTTGTAGCAGTCCGCATAAATATATAGTCACATGTAAAACGTAACATATCTTAGATGTAACTGTAACATTAACGTAGAGTATTAAATGCTTCAAGCATATCATCGTACTTTTAAAACTATTGGTTGCTAGTTATATTAAGAGAATAGACTAAAGAAAAAAATGGGACAATCTGCATATTTTGTTTTTATAAAAATAAGTAATTGGATAAACTGTAAAACATAGCTGATCATGCATGTTACTGTAACTTGGATTTTAAGTATAATATGCTTATTGTCGCATAACCGGTACTTTTATATCTGATGGTTAAACGTTGCATTAAGTTCCACAAGAAAACGATCGAAGTAACGAAACTTACAACTTGTTAATCATAATAAACATCCATATCATGTAACGTAAAGAACTGTAGATCTTCCACGCTTTTGTAACTTTTGTTTTGAGTATTAAATGCTTAGTGATGCATATATCCGTACTTGTTTAAACTATTAGTTGCACATTGCAGTAGGGTCTAAGTTAAAACGTGTAAAGTTAACAATATATACATGTATGATTAAGTAACGTAAAAATTAAAATACATAAGTATATAAAGAGAGTTAGCCTGGTATGGAAATAAGGTTTATTAG
This sequence comes from Loripinus fragilis, assembly GCA_964019695.1. Classification (NCBI taxonomy): domain Eukaryota; kingdom Metazoa; phylum Mollusca; class Bivalvia; order Lucinida; family Lucinidae; genus Loripinus; species Loripinus fragilis. The sequence goes on along the minus strand of OZ026528.1, from coordinate 78,577,605 downwards.
TTAATGAGGTAGGATTTCTGTAACTTAAGGAGATCGTATGGTCATAATCTCACTTTTAAAATGACATGTCGCATATGAATGTTGGTTTTAAAGTGGCAAACTTGTTATGGAACTGAGGATATACCCTTTCAAAGTTTAAAGTCTTTCAATGATTTAGCCAATGTAGCTGTGTTACAAATTGAAAAGCAAAAGTTAAAGGAAGTTAGAAAAAATAAGATAAAAATGCTAAAAGTTAGGAAAAACATTCCTTGTATATAGACTGTTTTTTTCAATTTACAAGATAAAGGTTGATGTTATATGTATGGAAAATTATGGTTATAAGTATATCAACTCAAATATGTAAAAGCAAAAACAATACGAATATGATTGATGGCTATGCAAGGACAATTGCTTATATGCAAAATGCATTGAAAGGGCAGTCCTTGGAGTAAATAGCTTGGTAGTCCATTATGGTAATGCAGATCACCATGATGACTAAAATACATCATATAATTAAATGGGTTGATATACAAGATAACTTTAATAGTATTTTGTTTGTAGTATTTACATGGTAACTGTTTGTAGTAATCAATATGTTGATTGATATATAGAATAAAATATGAATGTATATGATTAAGTTGAACTACTTTATGGGAATAAAGTAGATTTAGAGGGGGAGGTGGTGTTGTGCAGTGAAAATCAGAGCAATAAAATAATAAAATAATAAATAAATAATAAAATAAAGAGTATATGTATCATAATTAAATAAATTGTAAAATTCAGACAAAATAAATGTATTGTAAGAATACATGAAGAAACAGGCACGGACCTGAGTCTATACTTATCGCATTTCGGAAATTTGGCGGGCAGAACACAATGGTAGTAAAGATGACATCTAATCAAATTAGCCCCTATAAGTCTCTTAACAGATCACTTGATCAAATAGCCATCTGCGATTTTATTACCAAAACGCCGATTTAAACGCCGAAATAATCAGCAGACAAAGATGGTCCGAGGTCTCATGGCGTAGTGTTACGAAACAAATACTTACCCGATAATTAAATCGGATAACCCTAATACCGTTGTGATGTAAGTTTACATCGCTTATATGAATACCAATATTAATCAGTAAAACAGAAAAAACGCAAAACAGGAAATCAAATGCTGTAGCTTAAAAAGTTAGATTTCACATCTAAAAGTTTCATTTTAGAACTCTAGAGAATACGGGCGTTATTTTGATACCAATCTCGTTGGTAGAAGTTTAAAAATGATTTGAAAAGTGATTTTGATCGTTGAAAATTATAAATTGAGAGGCTCGAGCAAAACTGATGTAAAGTAGATAAATGGAAGTCCAAGTGGCTTATTTTATTCGGCAAATCGCTCCTAAATTCGCTGTCTGCAACAAATTAAAATACAAAATGATGCATACCACATTTTACAACAACAATACATATCACACAACAACAACAGCAAAACAACAACGAATTCAATACTTTTAATAAGTGGGTGCATTTTATCACGATGACAACAGTCTCAGCTATAACGTCATAATGATTAGGATAAAATGGCTGCTATGCATTAACAACATCTACAGCAACAACAACAACAACAACAACTACTACTACTACTACTACTACTACAGCAATCACAACAACAACCACTACAAAACACCGCTAATACTGAGGTTGCATCCGTATACTATAACTGACCTTAATAGGACAATAATGACGGACTTCTTCATCGTCCAACAGCAACTACAACAACAACAACTACAACAACAACGACAGCAGTTAACAACAACAAAACGACGTTACCGCAGTTACTGCAGCCTCTTTTATGGTTGTATTGACAGACAATGGTAGCGAAGTCAGGGTGACAAAACTGACTGCTACAACAAAGCAATATCAAAACAACAACAACAACCACAACAACCAACCGTTAATGCTTACGAGATAGGATAATAATAATGGGGATAGCACAATGGAAAATATTATGTATTGTCTTCTGCTCTGTAAGGGAATTGGGACATTAGCACTATTATTAAAGAACAAGTGAAAAATGAAAAGGGTTGTTTCAAAAATGTATTAATTTGGGAAAAAAGGCATTGTTTAATAAAAACTTAGTGTAGAGATAAATTAAAGACTAAAGATTTAGAAATCGAGCATGCGCGATATTAGGAACCGAGCATGCGCGAGATTTAGTGGCCACACCCACATAGGTCGTTAATCAGGAACGCTATCCACCTGGTTGGCTGGTAATCCAATGCCTTCTATTAGCTAAGAGGTCACGTGAGCGAACTTACGACGGGTCCGATCCTAGGGTGGTCAAGACACATTGCTTTTGACCATTGAAAGAAGAACATCAAATAAACCCTGGATTAGGACAGCGTCTCTTTATTTCTTATATTTAGGCTAACAAGAGTCCATGCCTTCGGGCATGCGACGTCCCCCACCATGGTGCATCTTCGAGGGTCCAGAAGATGGCGCAAGACCCCAGAACCCCAGCCACCAGCTTAGTACGGCACCACATATGTCTAAGGTTGACCAGTCCTAATTACGCATTCATGAGGTGCCGCGTTTACAGTACCCAAAAAGTCATATAATATGCTTTATTTGTTTAACATGATCTGCTTGTTGTGTGGTTCTTGTTATGGTGCATCTTCTTCATGGTGTAACTCCAGGCCCGTGGTTATAAAACTGTTTTCGTGCTCAACCAAGCTGAGCATAACATTTGAGCCGTGCCAAGGTATTTCCAACAATATGGTATGTGCGACCAGAAAAGCCTCAGATCAGCCTGCACAAACGCACAGTCTGATCAGAGCCTTTGCTGGTCGCTTGAATATTCTTTGAGTGTTAAGCTACTGACTGAACATAATTTGGCGTTCTAGGCTTGAAAGAAGGCTGCACATGCTCGTCTGAGTCGACACTTGACAAAATACCACATTGTTGGAAATCACATGCCGGGGCTCATTTCAAATGAAGATAGAAAGTACAATACTGAAAAATAACGATTGTTTTCTGTTTAAAACAATCAGATGGTGTATATCCAGCTAATTCATGCCAACAAATGCAATAGATCTAGTTTCATGCTCAACTCAGCTGAACATGAAATTTAACTGCTGATAGAAAGTAAAAAAATAAAAAAATTAAAACATTCAGATATTGTATGTATCATGTTAATAAATGTTAAAAGCCAACAATTGTTGGCATTTTAACATTTATGAGCAATGATAAATTTCATGCTCATTTGAATTGAGCATGAAAAAAGTTTTGTTACCTAGGGACGTGGTCATATTTGCTGGATTTTCTCATAACAACCAAGTGCATATGGGCTAGACTGGCTCCAGTCCTTATAACATTTTTTTCATCAATGTGTCATTTCATATATTGTAGCCAGTCTAACTCTGATGGCTCTGTTCAACAGAGTTAGACTGGCTACAAGTATATGATATGACACATTGATGACAATTTGTTCTTAGGACTGGAGTCAGTCTACATATGGGCCAGACAACGATATTTTGGTACTTGTGGCATATGCGCAAAAACACATTTTAGCACACATGCTGGCGAATCCAGAGGGCCTTAGATATATATTTTTGTCTGAGCCTTCGTCTACATCCATACGTATGTATGCGAGAAGCACAGGCACTAGAGAGTCTGCGCATGTGCGTCTGATCCTTCGCTGCTCGCAGATGCGATAAGTAGCGAAATCTCTAGTGCTGGTCCATATGTGCTGTTAATTCAGAAATTTTCGCGAGAATTTTATTTTCGAGAAAAACGTTAAAAGACATAAATTGCGATTTAAAAAAATCGCGACTTGTGCGGGATTTACCTACATCAGTAAACGGCGGAGTGCTTTCTCCATTTCGCGAGGGTTTAATTTCCGCGAAACTTCGCATCTGCGAAGTTTCGCGAAATTTAAACCCTCGCGAAAATTTCCGAATTTCGGTAGTCGATTTGAAATTAATACACGTAGTTACCATTGTAGTCTATTTTTCCATCTTGATTTGTGTCCGCCATTTTGATTATGTCTGATATTTCCTTGTCCGAGAACCTGTCACCAGACTGTGATAATGCGTGTTCCAGCTCCTTGGCAGTTATGTAGCCATCATTATCCAAATCTAATACTGAAACATACGACAACAACTTCATGTTTAGTGATTGGTAAGTTTGATCTTAAAGTCGAAGTGATTGGGGCGCACTTCGAATCGAACTATAGTTCCTACTATAGTAACTAAAGTTTGATTCAACACCGAGAGTTGCTACTATAGTGACGTCAGGAACCTACTAGAGATCAACGGTGGGTCAGGGCACCGTTACTCTAGTAGATTGTCTGGTTCCCTCCTCTAGACCTATATATATCATGATGGTTTCCAGACCTGTTAGTAGTCTCAATTTGATTTGTTTTTACAAAATAAATTCTAGCTGTGCATCATTTGTGTTCCCACATATTCGTAATTAATTATTAGAATAGGCTGTGCAGTTTATACACATCCTATTGTTTGCGATGGAGATTTGAAGTGGATCATACAGGGCTATTCTTTTCGTATACATGTACTTGCCAACCAATTAAAGGTTGCAACTGTAGCCGTTCGGGTGTAAACGTGCGTGCGCATATTTTACGTAATAACTTTAGAAGGAACTTTAGTTCGATTCGAAGTGGGCCCGGGTCAATGGCCAGATTCACGTGATACATGTACACAAGGGGTCTCCAAATTGGTATATGGACAAGATGGAGAACCAACTCTTTATTTGTTTCGGCTCGCCCACAGGCGGCCGAATATACAAAAGGAATTTGCAAAGAGACAGCGAAAAGTCTCGAACCATTCCAACTAATTTAAAAAAAGTAAGTGAGTATTATCAGGAAAAACCACAATCATAAACTGCAGACAACCCCATGGCACCGCGAGGAAGAGCTACTCAACCACCCCACGAGACACCAGGAAGACAAATTAAGCAAAACAACCAGCTCTCTCTTCCCCATCAAGATGATTGCAATACTAGAATAGACACAAAGTAACGTACAACAAAACAAAGAACAGTTACAGATGAATTTGTGGTTAACTAATCTTAAAATGCTATTCTTAATAAAGTCCTAGCCCCGGTGATTTTAAACTTTTTCCATTCTCAACTCAACTGAGCACGAAATTTTTCCTGCTCATAAATGTTAAAATGCCAACAATCGTTGGCATTTTAACATTTATAAGCATAATAAATACAACATCTGAGAGACCTTAAGCAAGAAACTTCTTTCGATGATTTGTCGGTATTTTAGTTTTAATGAGCAGTTGAAATTTTGTTCTCAGTTGAGTTGAGCATGAAAAGAAAATATAACCTCGAAGCCAGGTTTATCACCCTAACTTAATTGAAGCATTATCATATAGTATACCTGCAAGACTGTGTTTAGAAACTAACATAGTGTGATAGGGGCACGACTGTTACAATGGTAAAACTAACCTTTAAAGGCTGTTATCATTCGTTCTTTCTCATACTTCAGGTTTATCATCCTAACCATAATTGAAACTTTATATCAAATATATACCATGAAGACTGTGTTTAGTAACTATCAAAGTGTGATAGGGGCATGAATGTAACAATGGTAAAACTAACCTTTAAAGGCTGTTATCATTCGTTCTTTCTCGTAGTCTAGGTTTATCATCTTAGCTTTCATAATACCAAAGTATTCTTCAAAATCAATATAACCATCATCTGCAAATACATGTAAAAGCGAATATTTACATTTTCAAAGCATGCCTTTAATGAATCTTAAGATTTTTGCAACCGTTCATAGCCTCGTGAAAGACATAAAATTGATTGACAGCTGCCAAGCTCACTTGCCCATGCAAAACGCTTCGAACATCGAATTCATTTGCAAGTAGTGACGCTGGTGTTGTGATTGACAGGAGCCAGACCTGAGTCGCACGTGCAAAATAAGCATTTTGTTCACTCCACAAGTTGTCCGTGGTCACACTGGCTATTCCGCTTTTCCGTTTTAATACTCCAACAAAACCGTTTATACGATAACATACTTAAAGCTGCATAGTCTTTAACTTTTGATCTTCTAATTTTTTAATTAAAGTTTCTATTTTTCAAGAATACAGTGAAAATACTCAAATTCAGGTAAACATTTTACCATTTTCATAAATCTTAACAAATTATCACTATCAAAACAACAGCATTTATATTAAAAACCAACTGTCTAGAATTATTGGAGGGACGTAAATAATTCCTAACAAGAGAAAAATGACCTGTTTTTATAAGATAATTCACTTTTCCATGCAGTTTTCAGCTGTACTGAACATATCTATTGTGAAAACGTAGCTTAATTCTATTTTTACAAATGATTTAAAAAGAAAATAAAAATTTTCGAAAAATGTTCATAGTTACAGATCTAGTCTCTTTAATACAACTGTTGTTTTTTTTCCAAAATTATAAATAAGTTCTATATTTTAGATATTTATAATTAAGTGTAAATATAAGAAATAAATTCAATTTTTGGTTTGTTCATGGAATCATGAATACTTCGGGTCTCTTGCAGAGTTAACGTGAAGTCCTACGGGCTTCACTTACTTTGCAAGAAATCCGAATTATGCACGATTTCATGAACATTCCAAAAATCGATTTTATTTCCAATAAAAAATTGCCAATAACGAAATACATTTGGCAGTCTATTATTTGGGCCTCGACGCGAGAAAACCGTATCTATCATCGGGCGTTTGCGAACAACAAAGGCACAGACCAGCCTGCACATCCGCGCAGTCTGACGAGCGCCTTTGTTATTCGCTTATTGGAAAAATGTCATATATAGACGGTACTTCTTTTGTGGATCTTTTATGTTTTTGTTCTGTCTTGTGTTTGCTATGCATTTGTGCGCGTCTGTTTATATGTGCTTTGTGGTCACCTGCTGGGAAAGGGCTGACCTCTTGGCTCTCGTTTGTGGTGTCTACTGTGAGTTTGTCACTTTCCCATTGGTATACTGGGTCAGGTGTGGTACTTGATTGTATCGATTCCTGATCTTTGCACCCTTGCTTACTTTGCTACGAGCGAAGTTTCAATTTTCTGGCTAGTATCTGTAGCTGAGCTGGCTGGTGGTCGGAACTTGAACCCTGACGAGGCGCAAGTAATAAGAAAAAAATGCAGATCAGCATGGTCTGAATCGAATACATTCCAAAGTGTAGTTTTGAATTAAGCTATCAGACTTCGAATTATCAAGGTTATACTATTTCATGGCTCGTAGAAATGAATTACCATGCGTGGATCCGTGACCTTTTTGTCAGAGAGGGTCCAACTTTGAAAACGTTTTTATTTTATTTTGTTTAGTTGATGAGGGTAGGGAGGATAAAAATACCTATATAAGCGGGCCATCATCGGCACGCAAACGAAACGCCATTTAAATGGCGATTTAAATGGCGTTTCGTTGGCGGGCCGATGATGACCCAACATTGAATGCTGGCTTAGAAGTTTTATGATTTTTCAGGGGATCCGGACCAGTATTAAAAAAAAACCCTATAATTTTGTAATTTTGCAGGGGGAGGGGGGTCCGGACCCCTAACCCCCGCTCTCGACCCGCCCATGATTACCATTGAGATCATGTTGTTTGATCAAAGCATCTACTTCTTGATTGGTTGGGTTAAAACCAGCTATCCGGTAGGCCCTGATGAGTTCTCTTTTTGAAATTTTACCATCGCCGTTTTCGTCAAACACGGAGAAGGACTGTAGAATTACTGAAAAAAATCATGCAAAATAAAATCGTTATGCATTTACATTGATTGAAAATTATGAACGATTCCTTCAGATTCCGCCATCTTGAACAGAGTGTTAGAATTTCCGTAAATCTTGCTTGGACTGGATTTTATAATGTTTTGTGGGGAATTAAGGCCAGATTTTTTTTATTAGTTGATTTACGGGTTTTTGTTGCAGATATAGGGTCGAGGGGACGGAATAAAATAAAAAAAAAACTCTGAAAAGGTCATTTTAAGAGCTTTTGTTTCATTTCCAGAGCTTTTTTTTTAATATCTCCAGACAAAAACAGTAAAACTAGTAAGGTAAACCAACAGTCTGTAGTATATCTTTAAATATTTTATCTTTTTCCTAATGTCTGGCCAGGACAATCACTTTTAACAATGTCACTCTCAAAAATACACAGACAGAACCTCAAAAATATATTATGTTTTTCAAAGAAACAAATATTTGGAGTTGGGGGATAAAATATAAAAATAATTTAAGACATTATTTTTTTCTACGTTACGGAAACTTACAGTAGAAGGGTTCGTTAATCCACTTATAAAAAAAATCTGGCCTAAGTATTAGAACAGAGTGTTAGAATTTCCGAAAATCTTGCTTGGACTGGATTTTACATTTTTATGTTTTGTGGTTAATTAAATATGAGGGTAATGCGGGTAAATTCGGACATCAGGTAAATTCGGACACACATTTGCAAACAGTGTAAATCGAGATGAGACGTCTCCTCAGGATTTTCACTGTTTGCTTGGTTAATTTAATTTGTATTCCAATCAATCAAAAATAAAAGAAAAAAGGACGCTGTCCGAATTTAGATGACTGTCCGAATTTACCCTCGAACAGGTTACCTTTACAGTGTTCCTCCGTCAGATTAGGGTCCTTCAACAGGCAGTTCTCTAGTCTCCTAGAAAGGGAAAAACGTAAACGATAACACTCGTTGGCTTTACTTATTGCTTCCTCCAGTTTCTTATTGCTCGATAGCTTAATATTAGTAAGTTTCATGTCACTTGTAGTTCCGTAGAGCGGTTTGCGTTTTGAAACCGACATAACCTTAGTTTATAATCACACAACGGATAGGCGGCAATCGAAAACGTTAATACTATCGACGAAGGTAGATCAAAAATAGTTAGAAACTGAGTTTTCGGTTGCCATTTGTCGCCCGACTGGCGACAAATGGCAATCGAAAACATTGTTTCGAACGATTTTTTGATCCGCGTTCGTCGATTGTTAAGAGCGTTTTCGATTGCCGCCTATCCGCTGTGTATCAAGAACATGAGGTATTGTTACTTTTCAGATAACTATTAAACTCTACTTGGCCCACTACGAGGTATCCAGCAATGCTAGAGATGTAAATATTGGTCTAGGGCTATATCCACACCCAAACTTTGTGTATGCTAGCCGCGAAGGCTTTGACAAGTCTGCACATTGGCGCAGGTTCACCTGAGCCTGTGTTGCTCAACAATACGATAAGCACAAAATCCTCATGCACTGGCTAATATATTGATATACACTGTACGTGCAAGAAATAAATTGCACCCTGTTAATTTACCATTAAATGTTTAATCATGCGCATTAGTTTGGGTGTTTGAAAAGGGTATTTACATATCTGATAGGTGCTCAGAAAAAGGCTCAGGCGAGCCTGCGCATATGCATAGTCTCGCCTGAGTAATTACTTTCTGCACAGACATTGTAATATATATCGTATAGTAGTACAAATAGTAAGATTCAGACCGACATGGAGGCCAGCTTGATATCTATCCATGCATGCTGAATTTATGGATACTTTAAAGAGGGAATACAATTTACCACTGTCTTATGATGATGGGTTCCATAAATCCATTATTACTATCCAAAATCAAAATCTTGATTCTGTCTTAGTGAGTAAATGTAATATCAATTATATTGTAAAAATAAATATCCGAGTGACTTAGCATTATTTTTCTACCTTTGAAATCAATTACAAAATAAATGTTATGTTCGGTTTTACGAGATCGATACATAGATTAATTTCATCTCAACACTGTCCATCATGATATGTGGTGACTTATCACTAAGATAAAATATAATTTTGAGTAGATAAGCCAACCTCCAATGATTATTTTTTTCATATGACGTCGCGTCTGAGAGTGAATAACGCCATGCAATAAAATCGATAAACCACTAGTGGTTAATCGATTTTCGCGAAATTTTATGACGGCCATAACAAGGTTGCGTACACAATGACAAAATTACAACGTTTTTACGGCAGAAATGAGAGTTCAAAGTAATCTTAATGTCATGATAAAGAGAATCTAACAGTCGTGCCCTTGAATTATTGAATTTATTATTATTGAATATATTAAACTCGTTGCGAAAAAGAGATAAAATGCTCGGCTAGCCTCGCATTTTATCTTTTTTCCCCAACTCGTTTAATACATTCAATAAAACGAGCACTCATGTAAGATTCTCTAAGTCTGCATTCTTCCAGTAGTATTTTTGCTTTATACTCACCACTGAGGAGCGCAGTGGCTCAGTTGGAAGGGTGTAAGACTGGATCGAAGGGTCATTAGTTCGAGACTCACCAAAGGTAATAGGAAGACACGTTATCCTCTGCTTGGTACTGTCCCAACCGAGGAAGAAAGGAAAAAATCGAAATGATTGAAGATATGTTGACTGGGACTTAAAGCAACGACACAAACAAAATATCTAGGGCATATTTGTTGGATATTTCTTCTTTTTTCTAAAATTTCTTAGTGGTGAGGGGATACGGGTTTATTCTTGTCAATAGCGGTTAACCATGAGATACTAAACTACTATGCAACACTTTCTAATGTAATGCAAGCTCTTTCAAACAAAAAAATGAAGGGAAACTATATGCATTTCTTTACTGGGGAGGTAAGGATAGAAGGGACGGGGTAGTAGTGAGAGGGATTAGGAAGGGATTAATTTAAGCATGTACTACAAAACCTACGCCCGAGATTATAAAACATTTTCATGCTCAATTGAGATGAATGTATCATGCTCATAATGCTAGAATGTCACACACGTAATTTGTTGGCGTTTTAACGTTTATTGGCATGATAAATACAACGTCTAAGAGTTTGAAACCAAGACCACTCTTTATTTTTCAGCATTTTAGTTTTTATGAGTAATCAGACCTTAGTTAAGAGTGCGTACCAAAAAATGTATTTCTCAACCAAAACATATGTTGCGGGTATTCCAAAGAACCGTCTCAATGAGACGGTTCTTTTGAGAATCCGAAACATATGTTCAAACGGATGGATTGAAAAATATTTACAATTTTACGCTCAAAAGTTTTGTGGTAATTGCAATTTTATGATCAGCTGAGTTGAGCATGAACCAGTTTTATAACCGCGGGATCTGGAATTCTTCTTGGAGACTCTGATTGTTGTCAAAACGCTGGTGTTTTTCATATTATCTGACAACATTGGCCTACGACTGATTAATTTCCGCCAAAATATTCGTGATGTTCGGCTGTTTTCGTGAACTTTGCCCATGCTTGGTCTAATGGTCTAGTGGTAAGTTTCTTTAATACAGAGCGTACATACCAGGGTCGAATCTAGGAAAACCCCTTTGTCATATATAATTGTCAAATTTATGCATCTATATAATAATAATAATGCTTCATTCCCTTTAATATGGGCCTCGTCGTGAGAAAACCTGTCATCGGGGTTTCCGACAAAGCGAGATTCATATCAGTCTCCTCAGCTACAGAGACTAGCTAGAAAACTGAAATTTCGTTAGTAGCAAGTCTAGATATAATACTTCTCAAAAAGCGGATAACAAAGACGCTGATCAGACTGCGCGAATGCGCAGGCTGTCTGTGCCTGTGTTGTTTTGCAAACCCCCGAAGACAGGTTTTCTCGCGTCGATATGCAACATGACTACTTTCAGAAAAAAAATGTATTTTGACCTTTGACCCAACTCCAGGGGATGAGGGTGTATGTAAGGGCAGAATGTGAGCTATAGACGGATGGCTGAGAATGGGTTTGCTCCCCCCCCCTAGGGAATTTTGCAGACATATCCTATCTTGTAGAGAATTAAAAGCCGAATCTTTTAAGAGATGTTTGCACTCTGTGCTCCGGGGCGTTAGTCTGTAAGAGCCTGTAACATACGTTACTTAATCAAACTAAGAAAAAGTAAATTGAAAGTTTGGGCTACAAATTAAAGACATTAAAATATTTATTTTTAAAAATCATTCATATAGTCTGCATACTGGATATCTTAACTACATATGACAGCCATTTGAACAAAATTGCAGCTTCCTAGGGTGTCATATACGTTACATAAATCAGATAACCCATTAAAATTTGCAAGTGTGGCTAACATCATTTACATTCACAATCTCTCTGTGTGTTTTGCAAAATGTTTTAATCATGTCTGACTAGCTTATGCAATTGGCTAACAGAAAAATTAAAGTTTGTTTCCCTAGCTTAAATATTTTTTCTGAAATAAGCAAATAAACAACCCTACCCCTACCCAGTTTTAAGGTGAAATGTTTGGTATTAAAACTAAAGTAAAAATAGTTAAAAAATATTTGCAATTGATGAATGTGTTTCATTGTTTGGGATTTATTTGCTTATATGAAAAGACTCATAAATCTGTAAGTTTGTTGCAAAATTTTTAATATCAGAGGCTGTAACATATGTTACCTGATGTAATAAATGGGCAAGCTCATTGTCTTTACGTAAGATATGCCTAAAATGTTTTAATCTCCTCGAGGGAATTTTGCAGACATATTCCTTCTTATAGTACAACTCAAACTGCATTCAATAAGGGATGTTTGCACTCTCTATGTTGGGGCGTTAGTCTGAAACAGTGTGTTACATGCGTTACTATATCAAATAAAGGAAATGTAGTTTGAAAGTTTGAGCTAAAATTGTGAAAAAAACTTGCAGCTGTTGGATATCTTACATTGTTTAGGGATTTTAAACTGGCTCCTATGATAAAGACTTATTATCTGCTAGTTGTCATCAAGTTTTAAAGATGAGAGAGCGTTACATATGTTAGCGTGATAAGAAAAATCATCAAACAGTATTTTGACATCAAGCTGAGTAAGGGCCTGCTCCATCCTAATCCCCTTTGGAATTCTGCAGACAAATTACATCTGATGTAACCATTCAAGGTGCATTTAATAAGAAATGTTTGCACTCTGTTAGTCGGGGCGTTAGCCTGTAACAGCTTGTTACATATGTTACTATATCAATTTGAGAATAAGAAATTTGAATGTTTGAGCTACTAAAAGGAGACATTAAAATTATCTAATAAATTTACATTCTTATAGTCTTTATACTGGATGTCTTTACTACATATGGAAGCTGTTTAACATTAATACGACTAACTGTGGTGTTATGTGCGTTACATGAACCTAATTATAATTTAAAAGCTATAATTGTGGCTATCGTCATTTACTTAAACAACTTCTATGACTTGGTTTCAAACTGTTTTATTAGATTTTACAAACATGTACTCAATTTATGAATAGGAAAAACCAAGTTTGCTTTTCTATCTTAAATATATTGTCTTATAGGAGCTAAAACAAAGCCCTACTCCCAGTTTTACAGAGAAGCGAATTTTGTTATTACCGTTTAAATGAAACACATGAAAGCGATTACAGCATGTGGATATTTTTCATTTTCTTAGTCTGTCTTGCTCATATATCTGCAAGATGTCATTAAGTTTAAGATCAGGACACTTAATGTGTACTTATAAGTCTTTGGTGCCAAAACACTAGAAATTATATTCATTTCTGATTATCAAGCCCATGGACTGTTTTTACAGATGTTATCAATGACCTTTTGGACACATTTCCTAATACGGTGTATATAATGCTAAATATAGAGCCACAAATAGAAAAGATAGCTTTTCATTTTTACAAGAAAATACAATAAATGAAATGGTTCAAACTATTTCTCATCGATTTAACACTCATGTTAAACTTTTGTCGTTGTATGCTTCTGTGGTAATCATTATTATCACACGCCTCCTTGCAACTAGTAAAATCATCACACAATATTTCAATCATTTACTGTTATTCAATTTTACCACCAGTCCACTCAAAATTGATGAGCCATTATCAACTTTCCAATTTTGCCATTTATGGCTTTGAACATTCAGAAACTGATATAAATTCCTAATAGTTGGCTCTTTGAGTATGTGTTTCAAGTGATACTCTGCAAGTAGGAGAAAGACTAAAGCTTTACAAGGAGGAAAACTATGCAATGAGAGCAATGAGTACCTGGACTGATGTACCTTGATATTTTTGTGATAAAGAATCATATCTTAGCTGGTTAACTTTTATAAATGTAGCCTTTCCATACATGCAACCCACATATTTTCATCTAATAATGTCTCTGCACTTATTATCTTTCCCCAAGCATTCAAAAACTTATTTGAAGTCTTAGTACTATTGTAGTGCTGAAACCGAGGTAACTCTTTCCCTTCAGATAAACGAACTAGATGTATCACAGCAGGTAAAGCAATGAAATGCAGGATGGACAGAGCGCAAATAGACCCTTTCAATTCAATGTTTCAATAAGTTTCTAAGATAAGAGCGCTTATTAAAGGATGTAAGATATATAACTCGTCATAATAAATGAGCAAGGGCATTGTCGTGACATCCTTTTTGATTACACAGTCAGAGTCAAGTGTTTTCAATTTCAGTGTTTTCAATGGATCATGAAATGAGGCACCTTATCAACTTGTTTACTCTGTATAAATCTTCCATAGAGCATAATATAGAACTACTGGTTATCCCATTCTACCTATAGTCCACTTTCCTTCTTTTGAATGCAACAGCTAATGATATGGCTGTAAAAACTGTGAAATCATAGGTTTTACATTTTTTTAAGACATGGTTCAATGTACTGACATCAAAAAACAACCTACTGCAAACATAATTGATGGCAATGTCCAACTTCATATTCTTTCTCTTATACCAGATAACTTTCAAGGTGTAACAGAAATTGTTTCAGACAGTCTGCCAAAACCATCAAGAGTCAACATTGTAGCTAAAGAAAACTTATAAAGTTCTTTGGGCGCAGCAAAATACTTTTGATCTAAGACCTGAGGACTTAAGCACCAAAAGACTGGATAGTTTCCATGGCAAATGATGCAAAAAATTAGCCTATCAAATTTCTGTTTGACCAGTGTCAGAAATCTTTAAGTATCCTTAGAGGTACACGGTAGAGACATAGATTTTGCAAAAACAGAGCAAAGTTATCATTTGACTAGCACGGATGCAGATGCAGCTGCAGTTAGATTGCTCTTGCCACTTCACAGGAAGAGATATATACCAGAGTCATACTCCATTGTATGCATATATGTGAAATGGCATTAAACCCATATTTAATCAGGTGTTTGATCCCATGACACTGACATGCTGTTTCTGCTTTTGAAGAATGCTAAGGATTCAAGTTTGGCTGAGTCAAGTTGTTTGACGCTGGCACTGCGGCCACACATACATAGAAAATTAAGTCTTTTGATGGCAAAAGAGGAGGATCACACAAAATGCTTATAAGTGATGTTTGTCACAATTACCAATTTTAAAAAGTAATCTTAATTAATGAAACACATATAACACCATAGGGTGCTGTATATTTGTTAAAAAATCTTTTCTTATGTATCAAGGGTATTCAGCATGCAAACTACATGAATAATTCAAATAAATAGATAGTTTTTTGTCTTTTTCTGTTTCTCAGACTTTCAATTCATTTATTCTTAAATTGATATGGTAACATACGTATCATACCATTACAGGCTAAACCCCTAGTTAATAGAGTGCAAACATCTCTTATTTGATGCAGCTTGAATTGTTCTTTAAGATATGTCTGTACAATTCCCAAAGGGGTGGAGAGGAACAGGATTGTACTCAGTTTGCAGTCCTAATACAATGCCATGATTCTACTGGTTGTTATGAAATGGGTGATTATTTTGCCATAGAAGCAGACACAATGATAGACATTGTGAGGGTGACTTGAATAAAGATTGTTTTTGAATAATTTTATTTAATAGGAATATTTATTAAATTGTGTCATTTGAATGAGAACTATTATTTTCTATCTATATGTCTATATATTTTAATATTATAGGCATAAGGAAATATGTGATTAAAAAGGTTATATATAACATAGGTAACACAATTCCATAGGCTTGTTATCAGCAATGACTGTAATTACTAAGACTAAGGCACCAGAGGCTAGAGATTAATAGGAAAACATGTAAAAAACGGTATTTTTCTGAAATATCATCTCTTACTTCCAAGAAAATTTCCTAGCTCATTCATTATGCCATGTAACATACGTTACATACTTTAATAAGTGCTCTGATCCTGATGTCAAACTTGCAAATGTATGATTCTTTATTGCATTAGCAAGACAGTGCCAAAAATATAAGATATCCACGAGCGTCAAATATTTTCATATATTTTTCTTCAATAATAGATACCAAAATTGGATACTTAAAATTGGGGGTAGGGTTGTTTAATAGCTCATATAAAACAATGTATTTGAGATAGAAAAGCAAACTTTGTTTTTTCTATTAGTCAAATGAGTATTTTAGTAAACTAAGATTAAAAACATTTGTAAAAATGCACAAATTGTCTGTAAAATGAATGATGTTAGTTACGATTTCAACGTTCAAAGGGAAATTTAATCTATGTAACGCATATAACACCATTGAAGGCTGAAATTTTGTTTAAAATGCTGCTTTAATGTAGCTTAGGCATTCAGCTTGCAAACTACATAAGAAATTTGAATAATTAGATGGTTTAATGTCTTCTATCTGTAGCTCAAACTTTCATTTTGATTTTTTCCTAAGTTTGTTACAGTAACATATGTAACAGGCTGTCAGAGACTAACGCCTCGGAGCACAGAGTGCAAACATCTCTTAAAAGATGCGGGTTGAAATTTTCTTCAAGATAGGATATGTCTGCAAAATTCCCTAGGGGGGGGGGAGCAGGACCTTTTTTAGCTCGAAGTCTACTAGCACGGTGCTCTGTGCCCCATTCCCATTAATTTGATATGCAACATGACTTCTTACAGAAAAAAAGGTTTGAACTTTGACCCAACACCCAGGGATTGAGGCTGTGTGTAAGGACATAATATGTGCTTGCATGGTGCTCTGCGCTCCATTTCCTTTAATTTTTACGTACGGAAAAACATATTTGACCTTTTGACCCCATCTAGGGGCTAAGAGTGTGTGTATGGAGAGAATATGTGCCTGCATGGTGCTTTATGCTTTATTCCCTTTATAATGTGTAAGGACAGAATATGTGCTTGTATGATTCTCTATGTTCTATTCCCTTAAATATGAAATGCAACGTGACTACTTTTAGTAAAAAAATGTTTTGACCTTTTTACCCAACCCAGGGGTCGAGAGTGTATGCGAGGATAGAATGTGTGGTTGCATGGTGCTCTATGTTCCATTTCCCTTTATTTTGATAAAATAAGCAACATGGCTTAATTCAAGAAATTGTTTTGACCTTTATTTCACTGCAGGGGTCGAGGGTATATAAATGGACAGAATATGTGCTTGCATGATGCTGCACTCGTCATTCGCTTTAATTTGATATGCAACATGACCATGTTCTGTAAAAGTTCAATTTTGACCTTCTTGGCCCCATTCTTCAGGGTCCGGGAGAGGGGTAGTCTAGGGGCAAAATATTTGCGACCATGTTGCCGCATGCGTCATTCCCTTTAATTTGATATGCAACATGACCATATTCTGAAAAAAAAAGAATTTTGGCCTCTGTCCCTGCCCCTAAGTGCATCAAGGGAGTTGACCCAGGCCTTCGAACTAAAATACTCTTTGATATTTTTCATATCTGTTGTACCTCTGTCTGCATGCGAAATTCCAGTGAAAAATATTGACAACTGACTGAGTTATTGCTAAATTTAAGTAATTTACATTTGACCCCGCCTAAGGGGTCATGGGGAGGGGCAAAATTTTAATCCCTATCATGCTTATCTAAAGGCACTGGGTAATCATGGTTTATAGTGAGAAGCTGTCATATTAAACAGCTTTTAGGAAATGTGAAGTTTATTACGCAAAAAGGCAATATACATGTAGCTTTTGCATTAGCCTTAACCTAAATTTAAAAAGGGCCTTAACTCAGTCAAAATGCTGCTGATGACTTCTTCATTCCTACTTGATCTGTAGTGTAAGATGGTTAATCCTTCTGTAAACTTTGGAAGAAATTGTTACATCCCTTCAAAAGTTATTAATTGGAAACCACATTATAGCCGAAATCTTAATCTAAGTTTAAAAAGGGAAATAACTCTTTTTGAGATACCATTCAGATTGAGATTTGACCTGTATATAATGATGCTGTACCTTTCTGTAAATTTGGAATGAACTTGATGCACCCGTCAAAAATTGTTGATGGTCAAGCAAAAGTGTGACGCCCGGACGACACCGACGACGACGGAGTCATGATCCCTTTGTGTCGACCATGCTTCGTATGCTATAAAAAAACCGCAGTGGTAGAGTGCTTGACTCGAGACCGAAAGGCCGTGGGTTCGAGCCTCACTGGCGTCACTGTGTTGTGTCCTTGAGCAAGACATATATAATCCTAGCTAAGTACTGGTCCAACCCAGGAAGATCCATCTCTACATAACTGAAAGTTGTTGATGGGACGTACAGAATCAAATCAAACAAACATCCATAATTTGTGTGTGTGCGCAGCACTGGATCTGTCGACGATGTGCATGTGCATATGTCCGCCTAAACGCTCGCATCTAGCTGTTCTGACAAGTAACGAAATCTCGTGTGAAACAAATGAGGCTTGTATAGGGCTTTTGGGGATACAGGATATTTGTAATTTTACTTCCAGGGATATAGGATACTATCAATTTTACTTCCAGGGATATGGGATACTGTGTTCAATAATTTCGTTACTTTCAGGGATATTGAACATGTTGAATATTTAGGAAAATTAATTATTGGGATGTTTGCCAACTTGTAATTGATATTTGCCTTTTTGCTTCAAGGGATATGGAATATTTGGTACCCCCTATACAAGCATCACAAATACCATACCTGTCAAATACAGAGCGACTGCGTGGGCGTCGGAAATATATAGTCTCTTTTGGTAATTCCAAAAGCATACTTTACACTGCTATCACATATAAAAGCTCCGAAGGAAAAAAGCAGTCAATTTTACGGAAGGTAAAACAAACAAACGCATGTGTCTTGAATGAAACAATTTTAATAACGCAGCACTATTATAAATGTAATTCTTTGGAAGAACATTGGCTGCAAGTTTGGTTGTGATACGAACAAATGGCAATGCGTGCATATTTTTACAATCTAGGTCACTCTCATTTTTAGTAAATTTAAGTGAAGCACCTTCTATGCAGACTGATCACATAGAAAATCCCATTTGATAGCAAAGAACAAAGGCAAACATCAGGCAATGCATTCGCTTAGGCTGATCAGCGCCTGCAGGGTCCGAGCATCAATTACATGTAACCGCAATACACGAATACTTAATATTTCACATAATATTTATTTGTACCAATAGGTTATCTATAAACATTCACAAGTACTAGTATTACACCACTAGGCGATTATTTTATTATTGAAATACTTTGTTGTTTGATAATCATATCATTGTTTTATAAAGTAAATAATATTTCATTGCCATAGGTAGGTACTTGTGTTGAGCCACAACCCATGTAGTTTGACATACATTTTGAAACCTATAAAACGAAATGAACAGTGATATGCACATTGTTATGAGCATTTGAAGCGAGAGCAGATTTAGAATTATAGGGATTAATTCGATAATATTAAAATGTATTAAATCAGGCCGCAGATAAGAGCGTGTAACTGAAAACTACTTTCTTGTTTTTCAACCAAAACATATGTTGTGGGTACTTAAAAGAACCGTCTCAATGATACGGTTCTTTTGAGCACCCAAAACATATGTTTACAGCGATGGATATAATAAGAACATAATCACAATTTTACTCTGAAATATTTTGCTTAACTGGTCCTATGATAAAAGAGTTAATGTGATTATTGCTCGGATTGATTGTTAAACCAAAGTCAGATATTGCAATTAGGGAATATAAAGGCATCAAGCTAAATGCCACAATCACATACCAACTCATGGCACTGTGAGGAAGAGACACAGAATACAGATTCTTGCACATAGGATACTAATACGTGAATATGAGAATTTAGCCTGGGTCAGAAATTCTTATCGTACCCATGTTATCTTACACAGGCTGTCACGCACACGCTCATCAATGTTCAGTCAAAGTGACTTCATCTAGTAACTAGAACTTTCAGAGAATCTGACTATAGCCCCGCCTCAGCGCGTTTCATGCTGTAAGGGCCAAGTGTGCATAAAAGTTGCAGGTAGCAATTCCAACCTAGACCTTGTCAATATAAATGCATATACAAAAATTGATAAAATTCTGTCCATTTGATCAAACGATATTGAACGGAAAAGAAATTCTGACATCAATCAAGGGCCATAACTCTGCTAAAAATTTGTGAAAAATGACAGGTAACAATCTCAACATAGATTTTGTCAATATCAATGCATATACAAAATTTATTTAAATTATGTCCATTCTTTCTCAAAGATTTTGAGGCGAAACACGAATCTGATATCAATAATTGGGCTATAACTCTGTAACAGATGTGTAAAAAAATAACAGGTAATAACCCAAACCTAAATCTGTCAATATCAATGCACATGCAAAATTTGATGTAATTTTGTCCGTTTTTTCTAAAGATATTAAATGGAAACGAAATTCTGACAACAACCAAGGGCCAATAACGTCACGTAACAGTCCCAACCTAGATATTGTCAATATAAGTAGTTATATTAAGTTTGGTGAACTTCTGTTCATTTGTTCTCAAGATTTTGAGCAGAAACAAAATTCGGACATAAATCAAGGACCATAAATCTGTTAAAGCTTTGCGAAAAATGACAGCTAAATATCCCAAGCTATATCTTGTCAATATCAATGCATATATAAAACTTGGTGGAATTCTGTCATTTTGTTCTCAGGATATTGAGCGTAAACGAAATTCTGGCATAAATCAAGGGCCATAACTCTGGAACAAATATGAGAAAAATGCTGTGTAACAATCCCAAGCTAATTGTTGTTAATATGAATGCATGTATAAAATATGGCGAAATTCTGCCAATGTGTTCTCAAGATATTGAGCGGAAATGAAATTCTGGCGTAAATCAAGGACCATAACTCTGTAACAAATGTGCGAATAATGATGTGTAACAATCTAGACATAGATCTTGTCAATATAACTGCATACATAAAATTTGGTGAACTTCTGTCAATATGTTCTCAATATATTGAGCGGAAAAAAATGGCGTTAATCAATGGCCATAACTCTGTAATTAATTTGCAAAAAATTACAGGCAACATTCCCAACCAAGATTTTGTCAATATCAATGCACATATAAAACTTGGTGAAATTTCGTCTATCTGTTCTCAGGATATTGAGCGCAATCGAACTTCTGACATCAGTCAAGGGCCATATTATAACTCTGTTACAAATGCGCGAACAATGATGTGTAAAAATCCCAATCTAGATCATGTCAATACCAATGCACGTACAAAACTTGGTTAAGTTGTTCTCAAGATATTGAGCGGAAACAAAACTATGACGGAAAGACGGACAATCCAAATCCAATATAGCCCCCACTTTTTCCAAAGCGGGGCTATAATAATGCATCGTAAGGACTTCTGGAAAAAAAGTATGTGAGTATGACAGGCAATGCCATAATCACATACTACAGGCCAATCCATTTTATGAAAAAGATAGTGCTATGATCAGGAAATACCACAATCACACACCGCAGACCAACCCATGGCACCGTGAGGAAGAGTCACAGAACATTCACAGTAACAAGAATTCCATAAGACAAAAAAAAGCAAAGCAACCATCTTACTCTCTCTCTCTCTCTCTCTCTCTCTCTCTCTCTCTCTCTCTCTTCAAGATGATTTCAAAACTGGAAAAGACACAAAGTAATGCATATAAAAACAAAGAAGCCTATAAACATTCAATGGTCAACAAGAAAAAAACGTTCCATCACAAGAACCCAAATGTACCGTTATTTTCAATTTTCTTTGCTGTTGCAATCTTAAAAACTGAATGGCGAACCATGTAAACAGAAAACTTTAATACGTATGGGGCATTAGCCTTTGAAGTTGTATTGAAGACAGTAACATTATTTACATATGAGGTTATATATTAGTGTATATGCTCAATTATGTGTATTTAGTCTCATATCAAATCATACATTGTCTGTTAGTTATATGTTTGAGTTCTGTTTAGGAAAGCTCTCGAATACTGTTAGGTTACCTGCAGTTACTCAATATCCAATTCTATACAAAACAAGTACTATGTAATTTTCACTATACCGCATTTGTTCGCTGCGATATTGTTGACTTTTGATGCGATTTTTTAAACTATCAAACATACATGTTTTCAATATACAAATGTAATAAGAATTAAAATCGGTTGATCTGACACGAGGATAAAATATCTTTAAAAGGTTTTAACTTATATCATCACATTAACACAGATTGTCAAAGACCTTTAGGCAGAAGTTCAATATTTGTAAAATCTTCTTGTCCCCAGAGAAAGATCAATCTCAGTACTGAATTACAAGCTGTAGCTGTTTCAGTTACTCTTGATAGAGAAATCACTATTTGTTCAATTGATATTCCACCTTCCGTTTCTCTTAGATTAGAACATCTTAACTCTTTACTTAATCAGCTATCAGCTCCATATATAGTTGCTGGAGATTTCAATGGCCATAGTATGCTATGGGGTAATAATCAAAATAATCCAAGAGGTGACCTTATAGAAAATGTTATTACCAACAGTGATGTATGCCTTATGAATGATAAATCATACACATATTTCCATTCTACCACAGGCTCTTTCTCCTCAATAGACCTTTCTTTATGTCACCCTTCTCTTTATCTTGACTACAGCTGGTCTATATGTGACAATCTACATGATAGTTATCATTTTCCTATTTTAATCAAATGTAATACTTCCACTGTAGAGGATCATAATCCTAAATGGAATTTGAATAAGGCTAAATGGGATCTTTTTCAGTCTTTATGTTCTGATAAAATATCTACAGAAAAATGTACAGATTCTTCAGATTCTTTGTCTGAGTTTACTTCTATCCTTATTGATATATCAAAAGAATGTATACCGAAAACCTTGACAAATCCAACAAATAGCAATCCATGCTATAATGATGACTGTAAAGAGGCTACAAAACAAAGGAAAAAAGCTCTAAATAAGTTCAAAAGATATCCTACAAAAGATAATTTAAATAATGTAAAAGTATTTAGATCAAAAGCTCGCAGAACAATACAATTATCAAAACGTAAGTCTTGGAGATCTTACGTTTCAAAAATAAATCATAAAACACCAATTAAAAAAGTTTGGGACATGATAAGAAAAATATCTTGTAAAACAAAATCACCAAATTACACGCATTTAAATCATGTCGGTGCAGAAACAAAATCAACAAGTAAAGCTGATATAACTGATACCTTAGGAGAAACTTTTGCAAATAATTCATCTCCACAAAACTACACTGAAACTTTTCGAAAAGTCAAAAATGAACAAGAGAAAACTAAACTCAATTTCAAATCCGCCAATTCTGAAGATTATTATAAACTTTTGAATTTTGATGAACTTTTAGAAGCAATAAACCAATCACATGATTCTCCAACCGGACCTGATGAAATACATTATCAAATGCTAAAACACCTTCCTGAGAGTTCTCACCATCCCCTTCTTAATATATTGAATGATATTTGGACCACTGGTGATTTTCCTGAAGACTGGCGATTAGCCACTATAATATCAATTCCCAAATCAGGGAAAGATCCTGCCGAGCCAACAAATTATAGACCTATTGCTCTTACAAATTGTCTTTGTAAAACCTTAGAAAGAACGATTAATAAAAGGTTGATATGGTATTTAGAATCCAACAATCTTTTAACACGGTACCAGTCGGGCTTCTGAGCTGGCCGTAGTACAAATGATAATTTAGTTAGATTGGAAACTTTCATATAGTTGGCCATCCAGAGCCTGAAAAAAAAATCTGTTGGCATTTTTGAGTACATTTTGGCATCCATGCTCAAAGTGTATCTTGATGTGTTTTAAGAAGGATAGAGGTGGATGCCAAGTCTGGAAATGCCCAAAAGTCCCAGAAATAGGTCAAAGGTCAACTGAGTGCAAATTCTTGTATACACGTCAAATTTTAGCGTTTTATCAATTAGCTATCCAAAATTATGATTCAAAGTAATGCAAAATCTCTTTTGGATACAACAGCCATGCTATATAAACAAACAGCATCATCAAGGCATGATGTGTGTTTGGATCAAAGGTCATTTAAGTGCAAAATCGGTGAAAATTGTAGCAATATTTTTTTATATAGGGGCAAAATTCAAATTTTAAGTTTTCTTTCATCCTAATGGAAGAATTTTTTATTGCTATCCTGCTAGGTGTGTGTCTATCATGTTTGGAAAGCAAAGATTTACCAAGTTTACCGTGGTCAAATATTCATAATAGGCATGTTAAGTATGTTACTGTATAAGATTAATTAAAATGTAATACAACTAAGAATAACTATTTCATTTTAAAGAATTTTCTTTTGCTTAATGCTTTGTATGAATACATCATTTTATGCAATTATCTATCCTTTTATACATAAGATGTGTTTAAGTTGTGACTTACGTTATATTTTACCATCTGAAATTGAATCATTTCTCAAAGGTATATGTTCCTAGCTTCAGCTTTCATGAAGGACTTGGCCATGATCTCATGCTTATAGGACTAAAATATATTTCTTTTCTCATTTCACACATTTGTTGTGTTTGTTCCCATCTATGAGTAATTGTAAAGCACTTTTTATAAGGCTACTATCTGCTAATTGCATATACTAAGCATAGCTTCATGAAAACACAAAGACCAAGTCTCCTTTCATAAAACATCAGGCGTGTTGAAACTACGATAGAATATGGTAAATACCATATACTGGCAGATATATATCTTCACATTGGTCTTCACATTGACCTGTTAGCAGATGGTAACATACATAACATACAGCATATATATATATAGGTAGAGTGGCAGTAGGTAGATTCGTACAGTTTTGCAAGTAATCTAATTATAACTTTCTTACCTTTTTAACTAGCCTTTTCATCTGTCGTACCCAAGAAAATACACATGCCTCGTTTATTATGCTGACCTAGTTTCGTTTTCAGATTTTCCAGTTAGCTACGGAGCTATCATTATTCAACTGGTGGAAAATTGGATAAAATTGAACATGACAGTATGCAGATTCGTACACCTTTTTATCCTACTTTACACGCAAATCAGAAATGAAATAATATAAAATATATGAAATTCAACCAATTTTACCCTAAACTGCTGAATTGTATGGTTATGTATTCGCTAGAAACTTGAAAGTAGCTGGCAACTTTTGTTAGTGGAATTGAATAGAACAGAATAACACTTTAGCTTGTTGGGGACGTTGTCATGTATGTGAAACATAAAAAAAACCAAAAAACCCCATTTGATTGCATAAATGAGGTCCGCATCAAGTGGTCAACCAAATTGAAATAATGAGGGCTCCCTCTAAGTTGTTGTTGTTGTAAAGGGAAATAATCACTCTAGAATATCCGGAATGACAGCTGCGACCAGAGGTCAGCAGATCGATAAAATTGTACACAAAAAAGAAAAGCGGCAGAAATGTAAGTACCTGAAATACAAAAAAAGGATTATTTTCTTACCATCTGATGCTTAAATAAGCTTTGTATTGGTTGCGGATTCTGAATATGTACACAAACGTTTTACGATTCAGCACAATGTCTGTTTCGGTGGCCCGAAAAAGTCGTCTGCAAAGCTCTCGCACTGCCAAGCACGCGCAAATCGGCACTGAAAATGATTGACAGAAATGCGTGATTGATTGCTGTTGTGATTAATGGGCTTTTAATTTGCATACTAAAGGCAGCAGAGAGCTAGAACTGCCGAGTGTACGAATCTGTCTACTGTACGAATCTATCTACTGTCACTCTACATTCCTAATAATGACCATCCAGTGAAAACATTGTTAACTTTTTGTGTGGTATATCATGGAAATAGCCCTGACATTAAGGGTAATCCTCTATATAACTTTAAACATTTAATTGTAGGGGTGTCCTTTCATTTGCATATATCCTTATGAAATGATGTGGATTCAAAAGTAGCATTTCTTTGAAATCAGGCTGCTTGTGCAAACATATTCATCCATAAAAAGAAGCAATATAGATACGATATTAAAGGTAACCTCTAATTAAGATACCATAAAATATGTATATATGTCTTTCACAGCGCAACTTTTTATACATTGTAATTGTTTTAGTGTCAATAAATCCAAATCTAAGTATCATTATTGAACATATTTTGCTTATTATTTTTTGCAATGATGATAGAGATCAAATGCTATGAGAATATTGGCATGTGTTTCTTTATGTTATTCTTTTTAATTGTAAAATGCCAATGCAAGTTTTATTCCAAATTAAAGTTCCCCAAAACAGATGTCTGGTGACTTCTTGGGAATACAAGCATTCACCATATTGGAGCACCTGATGATTTGATTGTTTTCATAGTTTTCTATCAGTTTGGGGTAATTTCTTAGTATTTAGAGTAAATATGTCCTGAAATGGTAATCTAATATGTACATTTACTAGCATAACCCATTGGTTTAACATCTCCGATTTGCTTGATGTATAGAAGATCTTAAGGTAGTTAACTCGCCTGTTCTAGTGTAGAATCTATCTGTTAACCATGACAATTTGCTCAGACAGGGATTGATTGCATATAGGGTAGCTGACTTACATTAATGTATACATCTTCTACTCGTAGATACAATTGCAATATATCAGATTGGATAGCACTTATAACTGGTAACATTCTTGAAATGTGTAGTTTTAATATGACATTACTCTTGAAATAAAACTGACCTACTTTCCTTTCACTATATACAAGACAGTCCTCAATCAGTGTTAGTCTTCACAAATATACTATGCACAATAAGTTTAGCAATTTCTTTTGTTTTGCATCTTTTTTGTGCTCATCTTTGTGCAGTGCCGATCAATTTTAATTGCAAAGAAGAGAACACGATATTAGGCAAATGAAACCACGAAATTTCAGACGCCATCCTTTAAATAGGCATTTGGGGAGAGCAAGAATTGTAGAAGGGGTCAGTAAGCAAAAATCACATCCGTTGTAAATAGTGCTAAAATGATAAGCATGTGATTTTTCGTTTGGTGGTCTTTCATCTTCATCATGTATCATACGCCTATAAAACTATTGGCTATGTGACAGATGTGATAGAGATTTCATGCTGAAAAAACATCAGCTGCCATCAATGACGTCAAAACGTAGTCATCATTTGATTTAACTTCTAAGGTTAATAGGCATTTCGCTTCAACAGAGACTCAATTTAAAAAGATGTCATAGGCTTAAAATGTAACTCATCTTATAGTTGATTAAAACCCTAAGTTACTGAAAAATGGTGCGACGCATTTGCGACATAACGGTGACGTTGGATTTTATCTTTCGGCTCGTGCACTGTAGTAGTGAAGATGTTTCATTCAACAGTATTTGTCTGAATGTATTGGAAGGCATCAAGCAATTTTATTTGTTAATGTGGTTCAAGAAAACCCGACTAGAAACACCCGTTTAAAGGCGATAACGTAAAAGCATTAGTAAAAACGTCAAATTGTGAAAACGTGGTCCTTTATTGCTCTGAGAACGTTCAGAAAATTGCAGCCTTTGCTATGCTTTTTTTGGTTTTCAGTGACCAAACAATCGTTTGAAAATGGTCTCGACTTCCCCCAATGATCAGAAATAACCACGTTACCCGCTAGTCTTAAAATTAAACGTCACTTTAGCACGGCCGCTGCGTTTGGTAATTCTGTATTTTTTTAAATGGAAATTCTTGTCAGATGATTGGCGCTTGTATCTTCATGACAGCAAATGAAACTCAAGATCTGATGTGGATGGGCTCACTCATACAAAACAATTGCTAAACTTATTGTGCATAGTATATCTACAAGGATATAGGTACACGAGTGAGCAAGTTTATGCTTAAACTGCTTTCTGCAAGCTGTTGTCAGCAATGTTGTTCACATTTTGGATGGTTTTGCATATATTGAAGACTATCACAATAAGCCTAATTTAGTAAACCTTTTAAAACCAACAAACAGACCATAACTCACTTTTCATAGGACATATATAAAACATGTACTAGGGTTACAAATAGCTCAACAACATCAAACAGTGCATAAACAAAACTAAAAAACAAACTACTTTGTGAATAAGAAAAGCAAAGAAATCAGCTGTGTGTGACACTACTTTTTCAACACTCAGTTTAATCTGTGAGTTTCAGAGATGCAAACCATACTAGTGAATTTTGGGAGTTATATTTTTGTTTTATGCTTAAGAATAAAACAGTTAACTGGTCTTTTAAATAACGTCAGAATGATTTGTTGTTTATGTTACCATGAAATATGTTCAGATGTTTTACAAGACTGCTACATGGCTCAGGTAACCTTACCTCAACCAACCTTAGTCTAAGATAATTAACAAGCAGAATAGTTTCTATCAGAATTGCTGCAGAATATGATAAGATAATCATCATTACAATATGATATGAAATCTAGTTCAGCAAAACATAGAAGATTTTAATGGAGACAGATAATAAATTAATTTTATAATGTAATTGTCTACAGTAAAAAGTGAAATTAAAAGAATTCAGCATACGAGGAAAATCTTTAATACTAGGTCTATGTAACATCCTATATTTGGACATAAATCTTGCTGGTTCTGTACTACGATGTTTGATTTGCAATCAGCAAAACCTTATACCTGCTATAGAAGACACTCAGCACTACCCCTGCCTTAATTCCTGCCTTGCCACTAGATTTATGAAATATTGCTATGCTATTTTAAGAAAATTATTGATATTCAGTCAATATATAAATCATGATGTAGATTGCATGTTTATCGTTATGTACCATTGGTAGAAATCTGAAAACTGCAATATGAATGTAAAAGAACCAGACAAATTACAATAAGTAATTGAGTAAGACCAGGAAATGCCACGTTCATTTATTGCAGACCAACCCATAGTTTGAATTGAGTCTTATATAGAATAAAATGTGTGTAGTATATGTAAGCGAATTGTGGAGAGCAGACCCAAATTTCATATAAGCCTAACAACAATATACTACCTTTATTCATTTATGTAAGGCACCCTTTGTTACCTACGTTACCTCATTAATATATGTGCAGCTATTTAAGATCCATTATTGTTAATATAGTTCATTATGAAAGATATTTTGCCAATTCCAATGCAATGTAAATAATAGAAATATGAATCTGTAAGCAGCTATGCGTTACATGCTGGAGCCAGTACAAATTACATTACTAATTAGCATATTTAAATATTTACTTGATTTCACTTCATTGCAAGTTAAAAATTATAAACAACTTCAAATATATGAAATTAAATTTTTCAAATAGAATATAGATCAATATCATGCATATTTCAGGTCAGGTATCATGGTTTATTCTAATACATGTAATTTGTAAAGTCATTATCTGCAATTTAGTATAAAACGTAACATACGTATCGCTGACCAGCAGAAATACATATCACATATGTATGCAATTGACTTTTATGTCTAGTTTAATGCTTAAACTGTTTAACTAATACTATTAAAATAAATCAACATTAGCCTTGTACTGTGTGTACTGTTATTTTCAATGCAAGTAGGGTAACGTTGATTACAGGTGATTTATAGAAAAATGACAACAGAAAAGTTATTAAATTATGGGTTTCTAAGGCCCCAAGACATGTCCCTAACTGAAAATAGTTTTACTTTCTGAGAGGTGCAGCAAACTCTCAAAGTAGCCCATATATCTCAGTTTAGCCCAATTGAGGGAGAATTTCCGTCAGAATTGCACAAAACTGACGATGTTTGTCTTTGTAAAATCCATAAAAGGATGCTTCAAAAGGGGATCCTTTAATGATAAACATGTTAATTTAAGCCTTCTGAAAGACTTCTACCCTTTTTAGAGTTTAAAAAGCATCTTGTTGTTGGACCAGAGACAAAAAGAAACACAGTTTGTAAAAATGCTCCGATTATTGCACTTGATGACCTTTGACCCCATTTTAAAGTCGACATATGAACATTTAGTTATCAAAAAACATTTGCTCAATATTTTTCAGACTTATAACTATAAACATACAAAATTTGGCTTGAAATGAAATATGTTTACATATAAAAAGATAAAGTTGTTTTACATTAGTACATATTTTCTCATTTTTGCACTCAATGACCTTTGACCTAATTTCTGGCCTTCATATGCAAATTCAGACTTGGCATCCACCCCTATGGCTTTGTACACATGCTAAATATTATGTTAAAAGTGGTCTTACAAATGTTCTCAAAAATGCCAACAAAACCAAAATTATGCATCTTTTTTGGATTTGGATTGCCAACTAATACGTGACGCCTTTGTTAAAAAGGAACACGTGGTAGCTGTCTTTTTGACTTGGAAAAAGCATACGATACCACATGGAGTTATAATATTATGAAAGATATTCATAAATTTGGACTTAGAGGTAGACCACCTACTTTTATTGAAAGCTTTTTTGCTGACTGTACCATGCAAGTGAGAGTAGGATTTTCCCTTTCTGATAAATATGCTCAAGAACAGGGTGTTCCACAAGGTTGAGTGCTGTCTACAACTCTATTTAGTATCAAAATCAATGACTTTGTTAATTGCCTTAACAATCTTACAGAATTCTCACTCTATGTTGACGATTTTTGTTTTTGCTTTCGTTCCAAAAGTATGCGAACAATAGAGAGGCTTCTACAACAAAATTTAAACAAAATTGAACATTGGGCCACAAATAATGGTTTGAAGTTTTCCAAGTCAAAAACGCAGTGTGTGCATTTCTGCCAGTTGCGAAAGCAACATGAAGATCCTGTTCTTACATTATATGGATCGCCTATTCCTATTGTTCAGGAATACAAATATCTAGTTTTAATATTTGATAAAAATAAAATTAGTTTTATCCCGCATGTTAATTATATAAAAGCTAAATTTCATAATGCTTTGAATATGATGAAAGTTTTGTCACACACCACATGGGGTGAGATCGTACAATACTTTTGCAATTATATCGGTCTTTTATCCAGTCAAAATTAGATTACGGTTCCATTGTTTGTGGATCAGCAAGAAAATCTTATTTAGCTATGCTTGATCCTTCACATCACCAAGGCCTTAGATTAGCTCTAGGAGCTTTCAGGACTTCTCCAATTGCTAGTCTTTATGTTGAAGCAGAAGAGCCATCATTAACTACACGAAGATAAAAGCTTTCTTTACAATATGCTATAAGACTTGCTGAAAATCCATCCAATCCAGCCCAAGAAGTAACTTTTCCACCAAAATACACAGATTTATATGACAGTAAACCAAATTATATTAAGGCATTTGGTGTTAGAATTTTACCTCTCTTGGAATCGACGAATATTAATTCTAAAAATATAGATATTAACTTTACACCAAACATACCAGCCTGGTGTATGAATAAACCAAAAATTCTCTTTCATTTACATTCAGAAAAAAAATCTGAAACAAGTCCTATTATTTTGAAATCTAGATTTAATGAACTCAAGTCTAATTATACTAATTCTACATATATTTATACTGATGGTTCAAAGGATGATATGAGAGTTGGTTGTGCAGTGGTATCTGACAACTACTCAGAAAACATGTGAATTCCAGATGGCTCTTCAATTTTTACTGCAGAAGCAAAAGCTATTGATTAAGCATCAGATTTGATTGCTGATTGTGAAATTTCCAATAATTTTATAATATTTTCAGATTCCCTTTCCGTTTTGAAGTCTCTAGACCATACATCAAAAAATCCACAAATTCAAAAAAAAAAAACTTGAAAAACAACATGATTTATCCGTATATAATGATATAATTTACTGTTGGATTCCTAGTCACATTGGAATACCTGGCAATGAAAATGTAGATCTAAAAGCAAACGAGTCACTTAATTTACACCCTACAAAAGTAAGTAATGGTGCAAAGAATACAGTTTTCAAATTTACACCCTACAAACTTTCCAATACAGTTTTCAAATTTTAAACCCTTTATCAATAGATACATATTAAACAATTGGCAAACATCATGGAATAATAGTTTTGAAAATAAACTCTATGATATCAAACCTATTATAGGATCATCTCAAACGGTAGTACGTACTATTCGTTTAGAGGAGGTTGCACTTGCACATATTCGAATAGGTCACACGAGGATAACGCGCTCATATCTTTTAAAAAGAGAGGAACCACCACAATGCGTTTGATGCGATAAACCTTTCACAGTACGCCATATACTACTTGAATGTGTTGACTTTTCTAATGTAAGAAATAGATATTACCATATTAATACAATTAAACAATTGTTTAATGATGTACCTATTGATAATATATTCTTATTCTTAAAAGAGATTAATCTCTTTAACAATTGTAACTACTTCATAACAAAAATCATTTATATTTTAACTTGTGTTACATCATATCATCAGTTTCTACAGTTCAGGCGAAGAACATGTATATTCATCTGATTTGCCCTTTGTAGTTGTCAGATAGTGTACATGATCTTCCCTATTCATAATCATATTACATTTTAATGTCTTTCATATAAGCATACGTTTATTGTGTTGAGTTGTGCATTTTTAACTAGTTGTGTCTTATTGTTTATCAGTACTATTTAACCTAATCTTGATGACGCTAATGACCCAAGAGGGTTGA
Organism: Loripinus fragilis; assembly: GCA_964019695.1. NCBI lineage: Eukaryota > Metazoa > Mollusca > Bivalvia > Lucinida > Lucinidae > Loripinus > Loripinus fragilis. Next base: position 78,544,988 of record OZ026528.1, on the reverse strand, counting down.
TGCGTCGTTAAACTTTAACTAATCATCATCATCATCATCATCATCATCATCATCAAAATCTATAACAAAACAAGTACTATGCAAATCTCACTATACCGCATTTGTTCACTGCGATATTGTTGACTTTTGATGCGATTTTTTAAACTACCAAACATACATGTATTCCATATACAAATGTAATAATAATCAAAATCGGTTAATCGGACAGATGCTTATGCAGAAAATGGCACTCACCTTTATCTAAAAGGCATGAAACAGTGAGTATGATCAGGAACAAATCATAACATTAAGTAATGGCTATGAATACACTTGCTGTAAGCAGAGTAGCATATTAGACAATAATGAAGAGATGCATGATCATAGCCATAATTTATCTGATTGCAATGTGTTTGTGCTAAGGTTAGGCACATTATTCGATAATTTTGCGTGAAATATAGAGTTAGTTTTCACTTTTAAGATCCAAATAAAAGGGAAGACGATAAACTGTCATTTTAAGATCTATAAACTATTTTATTCAATTATACATGTATTGTTTCCGAACGATATTGCATAAACCATAGTGCAGATTTCATTTTTTTTACTTAATTTAAATATAAGAGGGCATTTTAAATAGAGTAATGATTTCTACAAAACGAGTGCCTGTTCAATCAATCAATTTCAACGATTTGTCTATAAGAGCAAAATATAATGCTTTAGATGTTTGATTAATGCAATTGGTAGTCAACTATATTCACATAAGTATAATTTTTGTATAGTGAGAAATAGAACTGGTGATATTTTATCATTTACTTAAATATTGAATAAATAACTGTAAAGTAAACAATGCAAAAATGCCCAAGATATTCCCTCAACATAGCTTAAAAGAACCCCCCAGATAATTATCATTATGCAATTCGTTTATTATTCATCATAGCCTCTATGCGTATATCACCGTTTACATCAAATAGGTAACTAACTTTGACATTACTTTAAATTCAAGTGCTCCATACTTATGATTAAGTCTACAGTTAACCTGGTTTCCCATTCAGATGTTACCGTTTGAAGGTCGGGGAAAAAGGCAAAATATATTTGGTATACTTTCAAAGTATTTTTAGATAAATATTATTGTGTTTGTGATCTCAACCTTACATTATGGTAAAAATGCATTCACAAAAATCTAAATATGTAGAAAACCTATTTCAACCCATATTGTTAATTAATGTGCAGTTGTGACAAAATATTTTGCAGTATATAGTATGGCAAAATCAACTAAGTTGTAACGAGATTATATAGCTTGGTGCACTATCTTGCAGTGCTTCTATACATAATGATATATTTGGTAACATAAATAACACCTGGGGAAAATACTTATATCTCCAAAGTTGACTGTTTCTTTCATTTTTTTCTAAATAGAAAATGAGGCTGTTATATTCTGAATTAGTTCATATATACTAATATTGGCTCAGTACCTGAAACGATTTGGAATGTAGCATACAATACAGGATATTGCACATGGACAACTTAAGCCTGTTTAGATAATGCAAAAGGAATACAGTATAATTCAATAGTTTGTGTTGCTACTTTTTGTTTTGTTTGCACTTTACCTTTTTTAGTAAGCTGGTATTTTGGACATACAGAAATACTAACTGTAAAGTAAAGAATATTATCATTTTTAGAAAAAAAATATTTGACAGTGTTAGGGTGCCTAATAATTATTTAAAATAAACAAAAAACATTTATGTAATTATGAGAGGAAAACTATGGTAACGCATACAACACCACTGGAAGGAAATATTTTCTTTGATCTGTTGGACATAGCTTGTTATGTTATCTAATAGAGAATTTGATGATTTAGAGAATGAATAATTTTTATTTTGAGCCATTAAAGATGTTCCAGATTTACTTTAAATTAAAAGGTTTTGGCACGTAACGTAAATAAAAAACACAAGCAGACACCTTTGCAGAGTGCAAACTTTTTTATTTAATGACATAAAAATCTCAACTTAAAATAATTTAATTTCATAGAGCTCATTTTGCCCATATTAAAGTATGAATCCACCAAAGGGGTGGTAGTATTATATTTTTGTTTTGTAATATACGTTATTTTTCAATATTTGGAAAGATACCACCCTGACTACTGCTACTATTTAGAATCTCAGTTGAATTAATAAATGCACTTTAAAAGATGCTGATTAAATTGCTATGGAACATATACCTGCTTTTTTATTACCTTTGAACTGATGTGAATAAATTAGCTTATATATTGGGTTATTCTGTTTAAAAGACAATTACAGATATCAAATGCAAGATATGACTTACAAATATACTGTTTTGTAAAGGTAATAAATATACCTTTATGATAATGAAATAATACACCTGGTAATTTTACTATTGAATGTTTGTAATCGAACTGTCTTAGACAAAATGTTTGCTTAAAGAAGTAACTTTCATTAAATTGTGTAGTACACGTTACGGTATAATCATAAGTTCAAGACTATATCTATTTTATCATACTGATTAACAATTGCTTTAGTATCTGGTGCAAAAGTCATAATCTGAACGATAAAATGTGTCAAATATATATTTCAGGACGATTCTTGTACATGTTATACAATTTCATATAGTTAACGTAATCAATAGGCCGCTGAGTCAAAAATTCCCCATGGCCAGAGTGCTAACAAGTCTCATTTTGAAGGGAATTAGATGGTGTTTCAGAAAATATACGTCTACGAAAATCCCCTGTATGGTGCATCAGGGTCTATTGGCACCTCAATGTCTAATTTGTTAATAAGGATTTGGACCGGCCGTTAACAGTCAGTGAAAATGCTCATAACTCTTGAATTGCGCGGTATATTTTGATCAAACTTTGCATACTTATGCATGTCAACATTCGTGTAACCACTGACAGCCTTTTTTATGGACGTAGCTTTGCTGAGCATCAGTCCAGCCGGCCGTGGTCACTTAGTGTAAATGATCATAACTCTTGAACCACATGATATATTTGGATCTTATTGCATTCGTGTTTATTTAAACATTGTCCAGCCACTGGTGTGCAAAACCGGGACGAGGCTGCTGGGAGAATTTAAAACGTAAAAAGCTGCCGAAAATTACAATATCTATCTCTAGACTTGGTATAGGAATTATGCACGACCCACAGGTGTGCACTATAATCACTGTGTAAGTCCGTACAATGCGCTTTCCACACATTCCTTCTGGCGCAGGATACTGGTTAATCTACGTTCACTACGGGTCGTGCACATTGCAGTCAGTTGATTATGCAGTGGAAATCAAGGCGTTCTTGACAAACATTTTCAAGACTGGGCTGTCATTGTTTCCAAAATTACATCTGCATAGGTGTATTGCTTTGCTACAATGGAAAGAATTGTGCACAAGTTTAATACTTCTTTCATGGGCGGATCACAAGGGGGGACAGAGGGTCCGGACCTCCTCCTCCTGGAAAATCACAAGCGGCTATAGGTTTTCTTAGAAATTCTGGTACGGACACCCCTCGAGAAGCAATTGAACCCATCGGGCCCAATTGCTTCTCGAGGGAGGTCCGTACGGCCCTCTGTGTAATACCGTTGATGAAAAAATAGGACCCCTTTGACAGAAATGTCTGGACCCGCGCATGCTTTTCCATCGGTCATATGATCTTTACCATGCGTGTAAGCACCAAGTGTGTGTGTACTTACTTTTTAAGTCTTTTTTCGGCTGACACCGTTGTCGGGCGACTTTCAGTTTCCTCCGACATAATAAGTTTTCAAATTGTCAAAAAAGAAATCACCACATATCCACTTGTTTAGTTCCTAACTTATTTAAGCACATCACTATCAAAAATTGCAAGCTATTCTTGTTTTATAACTATTGAATTCTACACAAATTGAATTCTACGTAAAATGAAATTGAGACATAATCGTTCTATTGTCCTTAAGAAAACCTTTATAGCCAGTCCGTAAATCCTGATTTAAATCGGACATGTGAGCGCTCGTGTCACGATATGAATAAGCCAGGTACTTTTAAATGTTTTCAAGACACCAAGTCAGCTACATAGTGGGGCTGACAATCTACATTTGTTGGCTTAAACATTTTCTACTGCCATGTCGACATTGTTATGTACAGGTGTGTGAAATGTGAAGATTTTAGCGAGACTCCGTAGAATAGCCTCAGTCTGCTATTTAAAAAGTTCCGATTTCTTAAAGGACTACTAAAAGCAGACAAATGACGGACAGAGCATCCTCGTGGTTATGGTCTACCCAGTTACAACATCATTTGAATCTTGGCTTTACATAAATTCAATGTATGTGTTCTATTATCTGTCATGTAGGATCGAATCAATAGTGACAAATGTCATGATGGTGTATGCTAAAATACCAATGGCTTTACTAGACAATGAATATAAATGTTACGTAGGTATAGAAAGTTATACTATGACGTATAGTGGCATTATATTATAAATGGCAAATCCACTGTTTATGTTAAAGTGTTTAAGCTTTGCCTAATGCAATAATAATGTGATTTGAAATGTTATTGTAAACTATTGTTTGGTTTGTGCGTATGTACGAGAAGATAATCCACGAGTTTTAGCGAGTGGATTATCTTCCGTACATACGCACAACCATAAATAACTTAGTTATTGCACCAGCATGCATGTTCATTTTGGACATTGCGATATATTTGATGTAAAACATTTGAGTATAACTCAAAACAGTAATAATTTATATTGTTATATGACTGGAGAGAATCCTGTCCCCTGATTGGCCCAATTTGTCTTTATAAATCTCTATATCTACCTGGAAACTGGTCTAAACCGGACCACAAGGTAATATTGCATGAAAACCAGCTCCAACCAGTTTCCAGAAGTTAATATTTTTGACACTTCTGCAATATTACCCTCTAGAGAGCTGAAAATAGCATGATGAGTGTGAAACTAGCATGTGCTGCATGAAATTGACATGACTTGATGTTTCACCTCCCAACAGGTAAATTAAAGACTTTCATGAATTTTTACAACAGTTTTGTTTTGTTTTGTTTGCTTATTTGTCTTATCTAGCTATGTTACTGACTTCAACACTCGCAATAAATTGTTAACTCAGAAACTTCTTAAACAGGGCTATCGGTATCATAAACTTCGCAAAACATTTTCAAAATTTTATAGACGATACTATGATTTGATTTCTAAATTCAAAGTTGGCCTCAAATCTCTCTTGCGCCAAGGACTTTCGGAACCTGATTTCTATGGTGACTTGGTGTATAAGTTGAAGAAGATTGTTGGCTCTAATAATTTTTCAGCGCAGTTCATTAAAATAATTTCCCATTATAAAAAGATTGGCTATAACATTAATGTATTGCAACAGACTGCATGCTTGGTAGTCAACCCAATCACGGTTGGCAACTTTGCTTTCCTCTTTAATTGCACGCCGGTGGGTCGGACTTCAGACTCTATGATGGTTCCGACTTAAAGACTTATCTATTGATGAGATGGTAGGGGCCTGATGCTTTGGCTGTTTGTCGGGCCCACCGGGGTTTACCTGTTGGATTTCTTTTGCTCCGGTATTCAGTTTAATTTACTGTTGAGTCCTTATCCTTGCTTTATCTCCTTGTTATATCTTGATTTATATGTTTTAGGAGATGATGCATTGATAAGTTAGGGGTCTTTCATGCAAACCAAATATTTATGTGTCTTGATCCACTTCTGAATTAAGGGTGAGGTTGGCGCCGTTAAACCGGTTTAAGCCCTCCAGTAAAATATTTTACTGACCGTTCCAAGGCGGTACTTCTTTTGTGGATCTTTTATGTTTTTGTTCTGTCTTGTGTTTGCTATGTTTTGTGCGCGTCTGTTTATATGTGCTTTGTGGTCACCTGCTGGGAAAGGGCTGACCTCTTGGCTCTCGTTTGTGGTGTCTTCTGTGAGTTTGTCACTTTCCCATTGGTATCCTGGGTCAGGTGTGGTACTTGATTGTATCGATTCCTGATCTTTGCAACCTTATTACTTTGTTTGAATAAACAAAACGTAAAAACAGTTTTATGATAACACTTTATATTCCCCATTAAAGCTGCATTGTCTGTAACTTTTGATCGTTTAATTTTAGAACAAATGTTTGTATTTTTCAAGAACACAGTAAAAAACTAAAATTCAGGTATACATTTTACCAATTTCGTAAATCTTAACAAATTATCAGTATCGAAACACCAGCATTTATGTTATAGACGGATGGCTGAGAATGGGTTTGCTCCCCCCCCTAGGGAATTTTGCAGACATATCCTATCTTGTAGAGAATTGAAAGTCGAGTCTTTTAAGAGATGTTTGCACTCTGTGCTCCGGGGCGTTAGTTTGTAAGAGCCTGTAACATACGTTACTTTATCGAATTAAGAAAAAGTAAATTGAAAGTTTGGGCTAAAAATAGAAGACATTAAAAAATTTATTTTTAAAAATCATTTATATAGTCTGCATACTGGATATCTTAACTACGTATGACAGCCATTTGAACAAAATTGCAGCTTCCTAAGGTGTCATATACGTTACATAAATCAGATAACCCATTAAAATTTGCAAATGCGGCTAACATCATTTACATTCACAATCTCTCTGTGTGTTTTGCAAGATGTTATTAACCATGGCTGACTAGCTTGTGCAATTGGCTAACAGAAAAATTAAAACTTGTTTCCCTGGCTTAAATATTTTTTCTGGAATAAGCAATTAAACAACCCTACCCATACCCAGTTTTAAGGTGAAAAGTTTGGTATTAAAACTAAAGTAAAAATAGATAAAAAATATTTGCAGTTGATGAATATGTTTCATTCTTTGGGATTCATTTGCTTATATGAAAAGACTCATAAATCTGCAAGTTTGTTGCAAAAATTTTGAATATCAGAGGCTGTAACATATGTTACCTGATGTAATAAATGGGCAAGCTCATTGTCTTTACGTAAAATATGCCTAAAAATGTTTTAATCGCCTTGAGGGAATTTTGCAGACATATTCCTTCTTAAAGTACAACTCAAGCTGCATCGAATAAGGGATGTTTGCACTCTCTAAGTTGGGGCGTTAGTCTGAAACAGCTTGTTACATGCGTTACTATATCAAATAAAGGAAATGCTTTTTTGAAAGTTTGAGCTAAAATTGTGAAAAAACTTGCAGCTGCTGGATATCTTACATTGTTTAGGGATTTTAAGCTGGCTCGTATGATAAAGACTTATAGATCTGCTAGTTGTCACCAAGTTTTAAAGATCAGAGAAGGTTACATATGTTAACGTGATAAGTAAAATCATCAAACAATATTTTGACATCAAGCTGAGTAAGGGCCTGTTCCATCCTAATCCCCTTTGGAATTCTGCAGACATGTTACATCTTATGTAACCATTCAAGGTGCATTTAATAAGAAATGTGTGCACTCTGTAAGTCGGGGCGTTAGCCTGTAACAGTTTGTTACATATGTTACTATATCAATTTGAGAATAAGAAATTTGAATGTTTGAGCTACAGAAAGAAGATATTAAAATTATCTAATAAATTGACTATCTTATAGTCTGCATACTGGATGACTTTACTACATATGGAAGCTGTTTAACATTAATACGGCTAACTGTGGTGTTATGTGCGTTACATGAATCTAATTATAATTTAAAAGCCATAATTGTGGCTATCGTCATTTAGTTAAACAACTACTATGACTTGGTTTCAAACTGTTTTATTTGATTTTACAATTATATGCTCAATTGATGAATAGGAAAAACCAAGTTTGCTTTTCTATCTTAAATATATTGTCTTATAGGAGCTAATACACAGCCCTACTCCCAGTTTTACTGAGAAGCAAATTTTGTTATTACTGTTAAAGTAAAACACATGAAAACGATTGCAGCGTGTGGATATTTTACATTTTCTTAGTCTGTCTTGCTGATATATCTGCAAGATGTCATTAAGTTTCAGATCAGGACACTTAATGTGTACTTATAAGTCTTTGGTGCCAAAACACAACAAATTATATTCATTTTTGATTATCAAGCCCATGGACTGTTGTTACAAATGTTATCAATGACCTTTTGGACACATTTCCTAATACTGTGCATATAATGCTAAATATAGAGCCACAAATAGAATAGATAGTTTTACATTTGTACAAGGCAATACAATAAATGAAATGGTCCAAACTAATTCTCATCGATTAAACACTCATGTTCAACGTTTGTCGTTGTCTGCTTCTGTGGTAATCATAATTATCACACGCCTCCTTGCTACTAGTAGAATCATCCCACAATATTTCAATCATTTACTGTAATAAAATTTTACCACCAGTCCACTCAAAATTATTGAGCAATTATCAACTTTCCAATTTTGCCATTCACGGCTTGGAACATTTTGAAACTGATATGAATTCCTAATAGTTGGCTCTTTGAGTATGTGTTTCAAGTGATACACTGCAAGTGGGAGAAAGACTAAAGCTTTACAAGGAGGAAAATTATGCCATTAAAAGCAATGAGTACCTGGACTGATGTACCTTGATATTTCTGTGATAAAGAATCATATCTTAGCTGGTTAACTTTTATAAATTTAGCATTTCCATTCATGCATCAAACATATTTTCATCTAATAATGTCTCTGTACTTATTATCTTTCCCCTAGCATTCAAAAACTTATTTGAAGTCTTAGCACTACTGAAGTGCTAAGATAAGAGTGCTTATTAAAGGATGTAACATATATAACTCGTCATACTAAATGAGCAAGGGCTTTGTCGTGACATCCTTTTTGATTACACAGTCAGAGGCAAGTGTTTTCAATTTCAGTGTTTTTAATGGATCATGAAATGAGGCGACTTATCAACTTGTTTACTCTGTATAAATCTTCCATAGAGCATAATATAGAACTAATGGTTATCCTATTCCACCCATAGTCCACTTTCCTTCTTTTGAATGCAACAGCTAATGATATGGCTGCAAAAAACTGAGAAATCAAAGGTTTTACATCATTTTAAGGCTTGCTTCAATGTACTGACATCAAAAGACAACCAGCTGCAAACATAATTGATGGCAATGTCCAACTTCGTGTTCTTTCTCATATACCAGATAACTTTCAAGGTGTAACAGAAATTGTTTCAGACGGTCTGCCAAAACCATCAAGAGTCAACATTGTAACTAAAGAAAACTTGTTGGTATCCTGGGTCAGGTGTGGTACTTGATTGTATCAATTCCTGATCTTTGCACCCTTACTTACTTTTATAAAGTTCTTTGGACGCAGCAAAATACTATTGATTTAAGACCTGAGGACTTAAGCATCAAAGGGCTGAAAAGGTTCCATGGCAAATGATGCAAAAAAGCAGCCTATCAAATTTCTGTTTGACTAATGTCAGAAATCTTAAAGTATTCTTAGAGGTACACGGTAGAGACATAGCTTTTGCAAAATCAGAAGAGACATATATCAAAGTCATACTCCAATGTCTGCATATATGTCAAATGGCATTAAAGTAAGTAAGGGTGCAAAGATCCATATTTTATCAGGTGTTTGATCCCATGACACTGACATGCTGTTTCTGCTTTTGAAGAATGCTAAGGAGTCAAGTTATAGCTGAGTCAATTTGTTTGACGCTGGCACTGGCCATACACAAAAAGAAAATTAAGTCTTTTGATGGCAAAAGAGGGGATCACACATATGCTTATATAAGTGATGTTTGTCACAATTACCAATTTTAAAAAGTAATCTTAATTAATGTAACAAATATAACACCATAGGAATCTGTGTATTTGTTAAAAAACACTTTCTTACGTATCAAAGGTATTCAGCATGCAAACTACATGAATAATTCAAATAAATAGATAGTTTTATGTCTTCTTTCTGTTTCTCAGACTTTCAATTCATTTATTCTTAAATTGATATGGTAACATACGTAACATACCATTACAGGCTACCCCCTGGTTAATAGAGTGCAAACATCTCTTATTTGATGCAGCTTGAATTGTTTTTAAGGTAGGATATGTCTGCATAATTCCCAAAGGGGTGGAGAGGAACTTGCAGTCCTAATTCTATGCCATGATTCTACTGGTTGTGATGAAATGGGTGATTATTTTGCAATAGAAGCAGACACATTGTGAGTGTGGCTTGAATAAAGATTGTTTTTGAATAATTGTATTGAATAGGAATATTTATTAAATTGTGTCATTGAAATGAGAACTATTTTTTCCTATCTATATGTCTATACATTTTGATATTATAGGCATTAGGAAATACATGATAAAAATTGTATATAACATCTGTAACACAATTCCATGGGCTTGTTATCAGCAATGACTATAATTACTAGGAATAAGGCACCAGAGGCTAGAGTTAAATAGGAAAACATGTGAAAAATAGTATTTTTTCTGAAATATCATCTCTTACTTCCAAGACAATTTCCTTGCTCATTCATTATGCCATGTAACATACGTTACCTACTTCAATAAGTACTCTGATCCTTATGTCAAACTTGCAAATGTATGATTCTTTATTGCATTAGCAAGACAGTGCGAAAAATGAAAGATATCCACGAGCGTCAAATATTTTCATATATTTTTCTTCAATAATAGATACCAAAATTGGATACTTAAAATTGGGGGTAGGGTTGTTTAATAGATCATATAAAACAATGTAGTTGAGATAGAAAAGCAAACTTTGTTTTTTCTATTAGTCAAATGAGTATTTTAGTAAACTAAGATTAAAAACACTCGTAAAAATGCACAAATTGTCTGTAAAATGAATGATGTTAGTCACGATTTCAACTTTCAAAAGGGAAATTTAATCTATGTAACGCATATAACACCATCGAAGGCTGTAATTTTGTTTGAAATGCTGCTTTTATATAGCTTAGGCATCCAGCTTGCAAAGTACATAAGAAATTTGAATAATTAGATGGTTTAATGTCTTCTTTCTATAGCTCAAACTTTCATTTTGATTTTTTCCTTATTTTGTTACAGTAACATATGTAACAGGCTGTCAGAGACTAACGCCCCGGAGCACAGAGTGCAAACATCTCTTGAAAGATGCGGCTTGAAATTTTCTTCAAGATAGGATATGTCTGCTCAATTCCCTAGGTGGGGGGAGCAGGACCTTTTTTAGCTCGAAGTCTATTAAAATTAACTGTCTATAATTATTGGAGGGACGCAAATAATTACCAACACGAGAAAAGCACACCTGTTTTATAAGATTATTCACTATTCCGTGCAATTTTCAGCTCTAGTGAACAGATATATTTTGAAAACATAACTTAATTCAACTTTAACAAATGATTTAAAAAGAAAATAAAAAAAAATCGAAAAATGTTCGTAGTTGCAGACTTAGTCTCTTTAAGATTATTAATATACATTAGAAAATGCAAAATTCTACGTTTAAATATTTTAATAACAGTTGCTAAAACTTGTTAGAAAGTCCTTAGATGTCTTCGATGTCTTTAACAACAAAAGTGAAAGAAGCAAAATTTTCATTCTAAAATAAAAATTCATATAACAAAACAATTATTGACTTCAATTTCGGTAGACATAAGGATTTATCTACCCTTAAAAGCGATATTCACCTCGGCCTAGCGGCCTCGGTGAATTATCACTTTTGTGGGTAGATAAATCCTTATGTCTACCTCATTGAAGTCAATAATTGTATATTATTACTCCTTTCATTGATATCCCAATGTTTAACATGAAATACTCCGCAATACAAAAAAAAGTGCACATGCCTCATGCGCGGATCCAGACACTTTTGTCAGAGGGGTCCAACTTTGAGTTGTTGTTTTTTTCGTTTGATGAGAGGAAGGATCCAAATACCAACATAAACGGGCCATCATCGGCCCGCCAGCGATATGCCATTTTAATGGGGTTTCACTGGCGTGCCTATTATGACACAAATTTGAATACTGGCTTGCTAGCTTTGTTTTTCAGGGGATCAGAACCAGTATTGATAAGAAACCATATATTGTTGTGATATTTCGGGGGGGGGGGGGGGGGTCCAGACTTATTTTATGGTTTGTCTGTATGGGCGATAATCCACTCGCTAAAGCTACTGGATAATTTCCCATACAGACGCACAAACCATACAATAGCTTCTGCTTATTACACCTACCATTGAAATTCCAATGCTTAACGACATATTTCTCGCAATTCACAAAAAAGTAAATGATTATGATCAGGAAATACCAAAATCACATACTGCAGACTAACCCACGGAACCTTGAGGAAGAGCCACAGAACATCCACAGTAATAACACATCTTTAAGACAACAAGGGGACGTGCTTAATACAGTAGCCTCCCTTTGATGTGAGTTATTTTTTCAGCTTTCTGACTACGCCACTGCTAAGTACAGACACATACCTTTTATAACACGCTAGTCTCGTCGAAAACTTTGCCCTCTCCTTCATCAAATTCATAGAAATCGGTGACCGGCGTCTTTCGATCGAACAAGGCTGCAAAGTAGAGTTATCCATGCGTGTAGGATTGAATTACATGCTGACCATTGAAAGCTGAATGATGGTAGCAAAGAGACCCTGAATAACTCAAAATTACCTCAACCTATACAATACTGCAACACAATACGTAAATAGCAGCACTTTGGAGCAATTCCTATAAAATAGCACATTCATAAAAAATATCTTTAATTTCCTGTAAGCACTCGTACATGTGTACATAATGAGCCGTACCTCGACAAGTAAGCCTCACGTTTATCGCCTCAACCTTTTTCATACGGATGCAATTTTTCAGCTACACACAATAAAGGCAGGGTGATCCAATGCATAAATTAAGGAGTTACCGGTTATAATTTCCAAAAATACTTCCTTCTCTGAAGATTGAAATTTATCTGGGCTTACATCCGGGTCCGCACTGTTTGCTTAAGTACCTGTTTAAGGGTTTCTGGCCAACAAATGGTGCCTTTAATAAATTCAATGGGTTTCTGGCCGACAAATGGTGCATATAATAAATTCAATGGGTTTCTGGCCAACAAATGGTGCATATAATAAATTCAATGGGTTTCTGGCCAACAAATGGTGCATATAATAAATTCAATGGGTTTCTGGCCAACAAATGGTGCATATAATAAATTCAATGAAACAAGAGCACTCATATGAGATTCTCATTGTTCATTTCGTACTATTCGCACTATCAGACTTATCTAAAGCGTTCATATATTCAGTTCATATCAAAAGACAGAGGAGTCAGGCCCAGGCGGACCAAAGGCGGATTCTCGTCTGACAGAAAAGCAAACAAGTTTATGAATAAGTATAGGGCTAACTAATTAAAATTATGCCACGGTTTTAATTTTGCAGCATTATTTTCAGCAGGGTAAAGCAAAACCCACCTACTGGCACCAACTTTTACTACCCCTACCAATTCACACATGCATTTTCTATTCTGCGGAAAGCTGTAATTGAGGCGTAATTTCCAACAATTTGGCATTTTGACATGCGTAGACTCAGGCGAGCATGTGCAGCCTCCTTTTAAGCTTGGAAACTTTTGTTTGATTTGATTCTTAACGTCCAATCAACAATCTTTCAGTTATATAGGGACGGGTATTCCTGGGTTGAACCAGTACTAAGCTAGGATAAATGTGTCTTGCTCAAGGACCACAACACAGTGACGCCGGTGAGGCTCGAACCCGCGACCCTTCGGTCTCAAGTCAAGCACTCTACCACTGAGCCACTGCGCTCCATGTTAGCTTAGAAACTCCAAACTCAAAACGATGTTCAGTCAGTATCATAACACTCATAGAATATTCAATCGACTAGCAAAGGCAAAGGTTCTGATCAGACTGCGCGCATGCCCAGGCTGATCTGCGGCTTTGCTGGTCTCACATACCATATTTTTGGAAATCTCATGTGGCGGCTGTGTATGTCAACAAAACTGTTTGTTGTGCTATCTAGATATTATCGTGTTTGATGTAATAGAAAATCACGTTAATCAGAAACAAAGCAGATTAAAGATTAAAGAAAATATTATCATTTGTAGAATGAAAGTACTCTGCCTTTGTTTACCTTGAACGATAAAAGGAAAAGTCATCGATGACAGGCTTTGTTCGAGTGCGACGTCATTGGGAGTTCGCGTTAAAAGGGTATTTCACTGACCTGTTTTTTTTTTCTTCCAAATATAACATGTATTTGTAATGAACAGAGCCATACTTTCAACAATGTTTAATGATCCATTATTATGGAAGTGATGCTTATAAGATTGTCTAGAGGATAAGGGGTGGGGGAGGAAGGGCCCCACTTTCCTATATCGCAAGCAAAATTCCCCATATCCCCTACCATTTACTTGTAATTATTTAGACGATGTTCCGAAATATTTTGACCAGTACCTCTGTTATCCAAAACAATCATAATATCCCAAATGCCCCCCGTGCAGAAAGTTCATAATCCGGATTTCGATCTGCCTTGCACCAGGGGCCAATTTCATCAATAAAGTTCGTACGATATATCTTAAATTGTGCGTACGTTGTTTTCTGAGAAGTGCGTACGTCAGTTTCATCAAAACATCTTAAATTGTTCGTAAGAAAAAAAAATACTTTTCACTAAAAAACTCCAGTTTCCAAATATCATGTGATTGGTCACGTGTGGACTTTATATAGCCGTGTAAAGTGGTTTAACACCGAGTGCAGTGGAAATACGTATACCTTGAAAATATTAACCTGATCCTGGCCTTTATCATTAACATAATTTCACAGCCGATTGAACATCTAAATATATTTTCGGCCTTAATCGTACATGTATGTTCTAATATGGAAATGCACATGATACTTTATAGCACAGTAAATGTATATACCGCTATAATGATCAATTGCCGTATCGGTTACCTGAGTGGCTCAGTGGATAGAACACGTGAATACATGTACATTGTATAACACATCTTTATTTTAAGCCATGCCTTGTAAGTTCGAATCCCTTTCGCGACATTTATTATTGTAACTATTTTTTTCATTATTATTTTTTCCTTTTAGCAATATCGTTTAACCATTTATTTTAATTTGATATGTTTGGTGACAACAACATTCTCATGTCGGATCCGTAACACTGTAGTGTCATCTCTTTAGTTTGCGACATGAGATTTCCTACACTCTTGCATTTTGACATTACATGTAATAGACACAGGTGAGTCTGTGGAGCCTCCTTTTAAGAATAGAAACTCTAAATGCTGTTCAACAGTAGCTTACCAGACATTGGATATTCAAGCGATTAGCAAAGGCTCTGATCATAGTGTGCGTATGCGCAGGCTGGTCTGAGCCTGTATATGTCGCACATACCACATTGTTGGAAATCTTATGTTGTGGCTTATATATGAACCTCTTTGATGCTCTTAATAGAAATGCTCCGACGAGCTATAACTGATTTATTTTGCTTTGGAGCCAAGAGCAGGGGTGTTTGTTTGTTTTTAAGGCGTATTCGTAAATTAAACTCTAACTCCCAGCGTTACATTACATTATAGTAATTGCGCCAAGACGTTTATTTCCGTAATTGGTCGAAACATACCGATTACGCGCGATCCATCACGAAAAAAATACATATTCAGTGTTATAACTGTAATAATTTATTCATGCATAAAGGTCAGGATCAGGTTAATTTAGAAGAGGTATAGGTATGTGAAGAAAGTTTTAAAGAAGAAGCATGTGCGGATCTGAATGAAGGCAGGGGTTCCGAACCTCCATCCCCTTGAAGATCACAAGTTATATAGGTTTCCATAGAAATTAGCATGTGGACCACCTGAAAAATGCTGGATCCCCCTCCCAGAACCTTGCAAACTTGAAGTTTTTCGGACAAAAATTCCTGGTCCCGCGCATGAGAAGACGAGCAGGCGACAGCATGCACCATTAAGAAATCAACCCCTTTAACTCGGTGCATATACTTGTGTCAAACGTCTGTCTGATCTGGAGCCAAACTCTTTGACACTTAGATGACGGGTTTCCCGAAATCATAAGAAACCATGGCCAAGTAAGGCACAAATCAGTAAGATTACCTAAACAACAACATATACTGAGAGGAACTAGAAACTGAAGTTTTTTTTCTAACATGTCTGGATGAAAAATGATAATTCAAATTCATTATTTTTTATGAAATCTGATATCCTCAACATCCATCTAACAAACACAATTAACAGAATTAATGATAGCATCAAGAACCAGTCCTAAGTAACGGATACAATAGTGCCGACAAATTTTGTATGCTCTCGAAATTTGGTCCTGAGTCGTGGGCATTATGGGCGGTTGTCTCGGCTTTCTTCACATCCCGATGATTGATTGTTGTAACGCTCAATAGGGACATGCTAGATTCATTTGAACATAAAAGAGATAGATCATATTCACGCTATAGGACCCTGACCTTATACAATGTTTTTTTTGAGCAAAACAAAATGGCGGATGGGTCATAAGAAACATCACCACTGGGCATTCTGTTGGTGTAAGTTGCTTTTATTCTCACAAAGGACCGAGTTGGATACATGTTTAGCTCTGTCATTGTCCAGACCTTGGTATTGCATACGATTTTTGTCTATTTGGTTGGTATTTGTTACACAATTTACAAAGAAACGTGATTGAGTGACTCTGCTCACGTATTTTATATTCACTTGGTCAACTTCAAGGAGTAAAAACCAATCATCAAAAAAGCATTTTCGCTCAAATATTCTGCACACATACCTATATTGTATCATACTCAGCAAAACAAAAGCTGGTAAAGGATACATTGAATAAAATTGGAATTAAACACTTTATTTGACCACTGTACATAAACTAAAAGTTCTAAAACCGCGTGCAAAACAGCTCAGTTTATTCGAGCAGTACTGGACAGGTATTATGAGCAAATATTTTACACTGAGCAGGTATTTTGAGTCAAATTCTGTACGGGTGTTTCGAGTATTGAAAGTGTTATAATAATCTTTTTAATGAATTATTTGAATCTTTGAACGCACCTACTTATGTTATATGCCATGCACTTAATTCCCAGCATTGTAATTTAGGTCTGTTACATGCAACAAGGTCTATCAGGATATCCAGAGCTGTTGAAAGCAGAACTCTCTGGTGTATATATAGAAAATCACCCAATATGACTTTGTGTCATGGTCTAGAGTTTTCTCATTGACTTTGCTGATGATTTCTTTTATTTAACCTCAACTATGGACTTTGGCAGAGTAGAAAAAAATGTTTAAAATGCCAGACGATTTACTCTTTTAATCCAAAAAATTCAGATAGGTAAGCAAGGCTTCAAATAATTTCTACTGGCATCAGTACCAGTACATGTCCAAATGAAACTTGGACAGTACAAGCTATTTTCATTCTGTACATACAATCTGATTTAACAAAGACTATAATTACCTTGTTAAATATAAAGTTTAAAAAACATGCTGTCTTCTGAGAAATTCATACTTTCAGTTTCTACCATGACTGGTTCACACGAAATCACTCTGACCAAACGGATAGCATTAACTCCCCAAGAATAAATTATTCTGAAACACATGTTTTTCAAGGAAAAAATGATCACTTAGGGATGCAACTGTAGGGTAGTTTGTATCAAGAAAAGATAAAGATTGGTATGCAGTCTAGCAGGTTGATTTAGATTACTGAAACGCATAGATTTAGTGGATTTACAAATCATTTCGAATATCAAGTGTCTGCTGGTTTGAAACTGATGAAATGCTCCATGGTATTACATGTTACTAGTTAAAATGTACCATACAAGCAAAAACACACCCATATTCATTACATCCTTATTTTCAACTCCATCCATATTTGGGGAAAATGTACCCATAATTTGCACCTGTACAGATGCTATCTGGAACTCTGGGTAGGCCTGATCAAACAATGTTAACTCAAGTAAGCGGACTTCCCAAGGAGCAATACGATCAGGGATTACACTGTTTGTGATTCTTACCCGACCTAAACAATCATTTCAAAGGGCAATTACAATATATTGGCCTACAAGTCAAGCTTTAAAAGTTTGTGCACAGCTACCTTGTAGGCATAAATTCTGGTCTGGCTTTCGTTTACTTATTTACTTCTCTTCTTTGTGTCTGCGAGAAGCAAAGGTTTTTGGCAAGTATGCAAAGGGTTAACATGCAATAAGTGACAGATAAATAAACCTTGGACAGCGTATAGACATTTAGTGCACATGAACCTGAATTGAACTGTCTATCTAGGTATTCCTTTAACCCATCAACTTTTCCAACTCAAATTTGAGTAATCATTGTTTGGCTGTACTCTAAAATGTTATAATGACCTACAATGAGATTACTACCCCTACCTTAGTAATAAAGAAGAAGAGGAGCCCCATTTTGGAGCGATTTTAGTATACCTGTAACTGTGGCTGCTAGTTTTCACCATAAACGTAAAATGTTGTGTGTATACAATTGCTGTATTTGAAAATGAAATTTGGGGTAGTCTAAAAACCAACTTCAAAGTCTATGTTGACGACATTTTTGCAACCATACCTAAGATGGTGTTAACTCATTACAACTTTTATCTCGATAAAGTAAATTGAATTCACCTGATTCGCTTTACAATTGAGAGAGAGAGAGAGAGAGAGAGAGAGAGAGAGAGAGAGAGAGAGAGAGAGAGAGAGAGAAGAGGGATTGTTTAGACCAATAACATATCCAACACCATTAAGCAGAAGTCTTGTTAATAGGTTGACATTACTGAATAGGTAGTTGAACCTGTTTGTGCAGAATCTAGGGCAAATATTTGGTACCAGTAAAATGCATTTAAGCCCCTGGTGGCTTAGGCTGCTGTCGTTCTAAGGCATTGATTCTGTTGTTGTTGATTTGTTGTTTATTGTTACTCCTATTGTGGGAGTCTGTAATTGTTTTATGTCTTGTTTTATGTTACTTTATGTCAATTCTAGTTTTGCAATCATCTTGACGGGAAAGAGAGAGCTGGTTGCTGTGCTTAGTTTGTCTTCTTAGCGTTTTGTGATTGTTGTGTGGCTCTTCATCTCTTTGCCATGGATTTGTCTGCAGTTTGTGATTGTGGTATTAGCATTTACTAAACTTTGAGAGTTTTCAGGCTTGGGCAGAAATGCGTCCTGCTAGGTAGCTTCACACGTACTGTTTTGTTGCGTTGTGCCAAATACTTGTCAAAAGCATGTGCATGGCCTCCCAGACCTACCTCACTCAGACTACCCGTTCAAATTTTTGGATAATTTATTTCTCAAAATACCCGTTTAGTGGCTTGTGATCTTTCTCGATTTTTTTGACCAGATCTTGGAAACTTTTGGTATGAGTACAGTGGACTAAATTGTTGTTTTTTCTCGTAAGTACACATTTATTATAGATAAAAGTCTCACAAAATCTTTGCTGCATTGACTACCAAACTCTCGCGTGCAAAGGATCCTGATCAATGTATTCAGTTTCATATTTTGAACAGTTGTATAAAACATGTCCTCGATTCAAATGGTGAGCAAACCACATGTTCATGCAACTTGAAACTAATCTGCTAAAATCAAACCATTATTCGTTTTATCAAGACGTCAAAAACTTTTATTATTACCTTCTTTTGGAGCAGCTACTCCAGGCGTGTTTGTATTGTCCGCCATTATTGTTCAAAAAATACATTGTATATGGTCAGGGTCCTATAGCGTGATATTGTATTCATAACAAAAATGGTACATGTAATGTTTCATGAAACTGCGTCCCGAAAATTACTCGTTTTCACACTTTATGTTAATCTATGCATGTCGAATGGAGTTTCCCATTTTAAACTTTTGGACGAGCTCATAACCTGACCCGACGCCACGGTGGTTATGTTGCGTCTGATCTGGGTCTGCACTGTTTACCAACGTCCCACAAAATGGAGGCAAGGCTTAAATGAGGTAAATATATATCACACCCCGGGTGCTTGAGATAATAAGTCGAAATTTACGAAAATGTAAAAATCTAGAATGCAACTTGTAATACGGTTGGAACTGAGATTGTGTTAACCCGAATGTATATCCCTTTATGGAGAATGTAAAGTTCTCCTGAAAGCTCTTTTGAACAGCTCCCACATATACAGTACATACTCATACAAAGACATACGTTTTGAAACTTAATCGAATGTAGAACGTATGGTTGTTTGACGAAACCCCCCTCACCATTGTCGTCCCTGGCAGTCATGCAAATGGACGATGACTTACATGTACCCGTGCATTTGAATGTTTATATTAGTATGTTTAAGCAATGGTGACATGTGAAAAAGTACAAAAATATCCTGTCGGTTTTACTACAGAATCCCTTCCCTTAAGCCTCGTTCATATGCACAATATACAGCCCGGTGCAAATATACACTCGGGGTGTAAATTTGCACCTGGGGTGTATTTTGGTCATGTAAACGGTGTTTTATGAAAATTCACCCGGGTGCAAATTAGCACCCGGGTGCACATTTGCCAATAGGTGCAAATTGCGCACATGAACGCAACTTGTTATCACATATGTACAATTAGATCTTAGATTTTGATAAATTACCCATCTTTTCTATATGAACATGTACATGTGTATGAAAATAAACTATATAAATAGTACCTTTATCAAACTTAAGGTCATGGCTTCTTTCTGTGGTCACTACTTCATCGGCTATGCCGGGTTGCCACGCAGAAAACTGGAATTTCTGGTCCATGGGCTTCGATTTGCACGATTCTATTTCCGAATAATATTTCTTCCTAACCTCAGCAATAGAAATCAGAGTTTGCCAGAACCCTGGCGCCATGCACGAGTCCAGGCTATCCGATGTACACATCACATCGGTGAAAAGGTTCCCCCTGCATAATAACGGAGTACCACCCTTTACGATTCATGTAATCAACGTTATATTCCAGAAAATCCCAGAAGGGTAAGTGTCCCAACGTTATAACCCCCACACTTCCCCGGCACTGCGGGGACAATCAAAAAGTAATTGTCCAGCACCTTACCCCGGCTATTCCACGGCTATCCCCGTACAATGTAGGTGGGGGCCGTGGATACAAATGACTGGTGTATTATCCTCCAGTAAATAAAGCAAATAAAACCAAAAGGGGTTGCATTTTTCTCACATGACGGATTCTTGAAGTAAAACTAAAACATTTGTGATATGTTCAAAGAGCAAATCCGATAACATATAAACACAATTTATTGACATATGAACGCTAAATAAGGGGGTGCAAATTTACTCCCGGGTGCAAATTGTGCATATAAACGAGGCTTTAGACGTTATAGTTATGCATAAATTCAGCTACTGACGGTATGGTGGCCATAGGTGAATCTCTTATACCCCTATTCCACACAGGCCACGAATCGCCCGAATCGCCACGAATTGATTTTTTTCTTATTCGGGGGGATTCGTGAGGTTTCATTATTTTTTTTTCTCCAATCGTGATGAGCTACGAGTCATTCCCGATTCAGATAGGTTGTCGTTACGAATATTCGGGAGAATCGGCTCAATTTGGCTGGAATCGCACAAGAATTCATTACGATTAGAAAATAACATTAGAACATGCTGCACGAAAGTTAAGGAATCAATTACGAATCAGTTAAGAATATGCGGAATGCAGCCCGAATTTGGCACGAATTAACAGAAATCCGCGACGATTCGACACGATTCGCGAGATTTTCTCTCACAATAGCTGTAAAAAAGGCCCGTACATGCTTCGGGGCATCAGTTCCAAAATGAATGTTCCTCGTAAAGCAGCAGTAGAATTGATCCTGCAACTTGAGTGTTGAAAACGGCTTCTTATATAGCTAGAAGAAAACAACTACGTTAAAGTCGAGAGGCCCTGACCCAGACTCTTTGACTTGGAAAAATATGGCTGTTCGCCATTGGCAAAATCGCCAGCCAGGAGCTACTGACTGATCCTGATTGTGCTGCAGAATCTGCCAAACCTGTTTCAACTTCTAGGACTGCTCACATGCGCGAGACGGGGTAAATAACCTTAGGGAAAATCCTTCTGCTATCTCTTCCTTGGTTTTATTGCATGGCCTAATCTCCCGATTCCCCACGAATGAGCTAAGAGTAGCTACGAATACCCAAAACAATGCAAAAAACGCCCCCGAATCGATTACGATTCAGTTACAATATCCAAGAATGCCTTAAGAATTTGGTACGAATCACGCACGATTTTTCGAATCGGGGAATTCGTGGCAAAAGTTTTGAACAGTTCAAAACTTTTGAGCCGAATTCTCGATAGACCTACGAATTGCAAGAACTCACTACGGACTATGCGAAACAGTTAAGACCATCACGAACTGGGTACGATTCAGCCAAGAATCCAAATATTTGTCAATTCGTGTCAATTCGTGGGATTCGGGGCCTGTGTGGAATAGGGGTATTAGTGACAGTATACAGCATGGTAGGAGAAGTGGTGGGAGAGGTTACTTGGACAAATAAATAACTCATAGCCACCAAGGAATAGGCCTTATTTTCTCATTTTGGTAAATCATATATGTATGTAAAGGGTGGTTTTGACTGTATTACTTTCAAGGTATTTAAACCTTTGTCGAGTTTTTGCTCTTCAGCCTCTATAATCGTGTGAAATGCAGCAGCCTTGGTAGCTTAGTAGAAAGTTAGTAATATTTAAGACAAAGACGTCAGCTGTGACACCTAAATATTTGTCTTAAATATACGACAAAAAGTAAGAGGTTCGCAAAGTTCAATAGTTTGATGAAACCCGTTTTTTTAACGTACGAACTTCGTACGATGTTCTTAAGACAAAAACACGTCGTAATCTCGTTGATGAAATTGGCCTCAGAACAAATTTATTAGTGATTAGAGAGTGTTAACCACTTCCTCTCACAATATACATGTATACCTTTCAAAATAAGGCAAATAGCCAGTATCCCGAATTACCCAAACAAGCTCACTTATCGCAGTTTTTTGAAACATAATGTGAAAAACTTGCCTATAGGGAAATGCGAAACATCGACACATGGCTTTACACTACTGTCTGTCCGCTTCAATTTCGCGTAATTTCTTTGAGGATATTTTGGTTTGTCATTTAGGAAATACGAGTAATAGCAATGAATAAGCCTTTTTGCTTCTTTGCTTCAGGGTACATGTACATAGTAATAACGTATGTGCTTTTAGACGTCTTTATTTTCAAATGATCTCATGTCAAATTACGATATATATTCATAACAAGAAAAGATATGACTCAGAGTGCCATTTCAATATACTCGAGTGTAAGAGATAGAGTCAAAATTTGCAAATGTCTATAGTTATGAGTTAGAAACTGCCTGCATAAAACAATACTTGTTCAGAATAACAATCTTATATGTGCTTAGCATCGACCACGCTTTTGTTAAAGCTTGTATTTGTTATAGACTAACTGCTGTTTCAACTGTACTTGTAAACAGACATGTTAAGATTAACGGATCTCCCGTGTCACTAACGGAAAACTCTGCCGTTTTCCGCAAAACGGATTTTTAAAAAAAATCACGGATTTTAAAAAAATCCGCTCATATTCTTACCGTTTTTTTGTTAAAAGCCGTTTCTTGTGATAATTTGGCGGAAGTCGCCAAGAAAAATCAATATTGCATTCTCGCGAGACCTGACGATAGCTAGCGTGCTTCATGTTTGCGACAATGATCAATATTGATATCGTAAGGAAGCTTGGTAGTTTCGAATAGCTGTCAGGTAAAGCATCTCAAAGTCACTGAAAAATCGATATCAATAAAGGGCTTGAATGTAAACCGAATAATACAGGTACAAATAATCCAAGCAGCTGTATAACTTGATAAACCCAACAAAGATGGCGAAACGCGAATCATCGCCAGGGATTAGCCCAGCAAAAAAACGAATACGGTATAGAAGCGGGTCAAATTTTATTGCAGAATATACAAGAACGTTTGACTGGGTTATGGCCAGCGGCAGGCGTACAGCAAGTTTTGCAGTAAGCATTTCAGCATCTCTCATGGCGAGATTGACGACGTCCGTAGACATGGGGAAGGCAAAAAGCATTTAGAACTTCAAAACGGATTTTTTAAAAAAATCACGGATTTTCCGCGCGTTGTCCCGCATTTTTTTTTTTTCAGAAACTTAACATGTCTGCTTGTAAATAGTGAGTTCTCTCTCTCTCGCGCGCGCGCTAGTGATTTTAATCATAAACAAGTTGGTTTCTTTAAAAAAAAAGGCAACCGATATGTCAGTGCTGATGTAATATAAGAACACATCATGAGTGTGAGGGTTGGATATAAAAATCCGTCCTGAAGATCACCGATTGGCATCGCGCGGGACAGATTTTTCTATCCCATCCTCACACAAATAATGGATTTTTTTTCTTGCTCACCATAAAATGCCGCATTATATGTTTTATAAATGGTTCCCAGAAAATCATGAATACGCTCATATGCGACATTACACGATGACGTCACTTTAACCTAACAATGACGTCACTTGACGACCATGTGCGTGAACTCCAATACAACCAATGATCAGCCTTCACGTGACAGTCTGGTAAAGAAAATGGGTACATGTAAGATACGATTTTTTATCCCAGGATAAAATATCAGATATCCTTATCCGGTGTGCAAGAACAAAGGATATATATGATAACAATATAAAAGAGCTACAGGTGTATTAGCTACATCACGAGGTTCAAAACCGGCCACTCAAACATGGCAGCCAGTCAGGTATTTGGTGAGCAACATAGACGCAGACCAGACTGTATTGCTGTGTACGTCGTTCACTTATGGTTAACCAATTTAAGCCGAATAGAAATGAAATCTTATCACTAAGATGAATCCACCACACACACTGGTCGCAACGACAAATGAATAAAGCCAGGCAGAACCACCGCCTTATGCTGTTCGAGTATCTGAAGCTCTTGTCAGATTGTGCAAAAAATTGTCTTTTTTAAAAATTAATGTTCTTTTCAAATGAACAAATTCTATATTCAAAACATTTGACCTGTTTAAAAATATACACAAAAAGCATGCTACATGTATCTCTTGAATCAGTTTTCTAATATTTTTAGCTGTTAGGCAGCAGTAAACCATACAGTTGCATAAGTAGACCAGTACGTATGCGACATAGAGGATCTTACATGAGTGCTAATGTTTTATTGAATTTATTAAACGAGTTGGGTAAAAGAGATAAAATGCGAGGCTTGCCGAGCATTTTATCTCTTTTTCGCAACGAGTTTAATGAATTCAATAATACAAGAGCACGAATGTTAGATTCTATTTATCATATGACAAATACTTTGAAATCTCATTTCTGGCGTAAAAACGTTATGATTTTGTCATCATGTACGCAACGTTGTTATGGACGTAATAACGTTTCCTGTAAATCGATAAACCACTAGTGGTTTACCGATTTTATTGCATGGCGTTATTTCACTCCCAGACGCGACGTCATATGATAAAACTTAATATTAAGATTCTGACATATGCTATGTACTATTTCTTTGGATATGGGTGTGCATTTTTGTTATACTTTGCCACTCTGAAAAGGTGCAGAATTATGCTTTTCTTTCCTTACCACCCATTTGTCCTTCTGGCTACCCACGCTTCAATTCGATTATCTGTCTCATTTTTTCCATCTGTTTTCCTCAAACTTTGCAAAATGCTTGCTATCGGGAAGGGGTGACTTTGGGTTCTAGGTGGGTATTATTTTATTGCAAATAATACAATTATGGTACTTGGTTGATGTTAAAATGCACTAAGCTCAATATCTTTAGAAATAATAGTTTTACCAATCGAGCTGTTTTCATTGCATGCGTATATGAGGCGGTAATGGGAAAGGGATCATATTGGGTTACTGGGTTATTTTACTCTTGCATACAAATATCATATCACTTAGCTAGTAAAGGTTCACCTTCACGCATATTTCTATCCCACCCTCACACTCATGATTGATTCTTATATTCTGCCCACGTTTCTCAGACGTTAATTGTACCCATGTAATCTATTAGTTGACCCTCGTTTGTGTAACACGAAATAGCTGTCATAAAAGTGTGATATTTCAAGAAACCTTTGTGCGTTAACTATCCTTCCCTTGATTTGTGAATTTTTTATTGACTTGATTGCCTACTTCTACCTACGCTGTTTAACCTGTTTCTGACAAACACAAGAGAATCATCTACTAATATAGCTGACAACATGTTTTGAATTGAACATGATTGTTCTATGTTTTGTTGGACACATGAAAAGTATGAAAATAGCCAGGAACTTGTGCTAATTGCACAGGTTTTAGATGTTGAGCATTTCACACTGTTGTTTAGAAAATGAATTTAATTTTTGAAATGTTCATGGAACCATGAATACATCGGGTCTCTTGCAAAGCAAGTAAAGCTCAAATGGCTTCACGTTAACTTTGCAAGAGACCTGGAAGTAATTATAATTCCGTGAACATTCCAAAAATTGATTTCATTGCTTATATTTACATTTTATTATAAATATCTAAAATGTTTTTAATTTAGGTATCCAGGATTTTCATATGAACTATGTTTTGGTTCCAGCAGATAAAGCTGCTAACAATGTTGTAGCTGTTTGACGATTGTATTATATTAATACCCTTAAGCATGAGCTTGTTGACACTAATGCCTATAAACTGCAGCCTTCTTTAAGTGAAATGGTGATTGTTGATGGGCATGGTTGTCATACAGCCCTACATTTTGGTGTAAAAGCTAAAGAAAATCAAGACAAAGTTCCTACGTTGGACTGGTAACCTAAACTCCATAAAAAAAACCTATAAAGCAAGATTTATTGCTAATTCTAGTTCTTGTACGACAACAGAACTTTCTAAATTGTTAACCTCGTGTCTTACAGCTGTTAAAAAACATGTTATCAAATATTGTGAAAAGGTTTATGAGAGATCCGGTAAAAACCTATTTTGGTCTAATAAAAATTCAGGTGAAATTTTAGATTAACTTAAAGCTAGAGATTTCAATGCGACCAGTTTGTCTACTTATGATTTTTCTACTCTTTACACTACTTTACCTCAAAATTTAATTAAAGATAAACTTATTGATCTTATTGAAAGAACCTTCCAGAGAGAAGGCTTTCCTTACCTTGCATGTAATGACAGAAATGCATTTTTTACTTCAGAAAAACCTAATAAATATCATGCATGGTCGTGTCAAAATGTATGTGATGCGCTGACCTTTTTGTTGGACAACATTTTTATTCGATTTGGCACCAAGCTCTATAGACAAGTAGTTGGGATTCCTATGGGCACTAATTATGCTCCCCTGGTTGCAGATTTATTCCTGTTTTGTTATGAGAGGGACTTTATGATGTCTCTTTCTGATGATAAGCAGGCTGTTGTTATTGATGCGTTTAACACTACTTCCAGATATTTTGACGATATTTTAAACATTAATAATGTTTATTTTGACAATATGGTTAGTCAAATATACCCTTCAGAGCTCCAACTGAATAAAGCCAATGCCTCTGATACCGAAGCCACATTTATAGACTTGCATTTGTCAATCTCTAATGATATTGTTTTTACCAAAATTTACGATAAACGTGACGACTTTGATTTTGAAATTGTCAATTTTCAATTTTTAGATGGTGATGTTCCTCATTCTACATCCTATGGATTCTATATCTCAGCTCATTCGTTTTGCTAGAGCATCTAGCTATGTTGCTGACTTCAACACTCGCAATAAATTGTTAACTCAGAAACTTCTTAAACAAGGCTATCGGTATCATAAACTTCGCAAAACATTTTCAAAATTTTATAGACGATACTATGATTTGATTTCTAAATTCCAAGTTGGACTTAAATCTCTCTTGCGCCAAGGACTTTCGGAACCTGATTTCTATGGTGACTTGGTGTATAAATTGAAGAAGATTGTTACCTCTAATAATTTTTCATCGCAGTTCATTTAAATAATTTCCCATTATAAAAAGATTGGCTATAACATTAAAGTATTGCAACAGACTGCATGCTTGGTAGTCAACTCAATCACGGTTGGCAACTTTGCTTTCCTCTTTAATTGCACGCAGGTGTGTCGGACGTCAGACTCTATGATGATTCCTACTTAAAGACTTATCTATTGGTGAGATGGTAGGGGCCTGATGCTTTGGCTGTTTGTCGGGCCCACCGGGGTTTACCTGTTGGATTTCTTTTGTTCCGGTATTCAGTTTAATTTACTGTTGAGTCCTTATCCTTGCTTTATCTCCTTGTTATAAATTGATTTATATGTTTTAGGAGATGATGCATTGATAAGTTAGGGGTCTTTCGTGCAAACCAAATATCTATGTGTTTGATCCACATCTTAATTAAGGGTGAGGTTGGCGCCGTTTAACCGGTTTAATGCCCTCCAGTAAAATATTTTACTGACCGTTCCAAGGCGGTGCTTCTTTTGTGGATATTTTATGTTTTTGTTCTGTCTTGTGTTTGCCATGTCTTTGTGCGCGTCTGTTTATATGTGCTTTGTGGTCACCTGCTGGGAAAGGGCTAACCTCTTGGCTCTCGTTTGTGGTGACTACTGTGAGTTTGTCACTTTCCCATTGGTATCCTGGGTCAGGTGTGGTACTTGATTGTATCGATTCCTGATCTTTGCATCCTTACTTACTTTGTATTTAAAATATTATCGTATAGTAGGGGAGCCAGAGATTCAGAAATTGGAAAAAAGTGGCCAGAAAGTAGCAGAGTTATGAACTATATCCTCAGTTAGTATGGTGTTTCGAAGTGTGAAAACAGATGTTGCACAAATTTTAAGTCTTGCAAAAGATGTTTATTTATGGGGTAACCATGGCTACCTTCATGCAGGCTTCATGTAGTAGGCTATTTGCTACATTACTGAAAGGAAAAGTTTTTAGACCAGATAAGTCACATTTCGTACTATCTGCATATTTCATTACAGTTACTTAATTAAAAGCACCAAACTGACAATAAGTTAAATGACTTACGCTCACGTAATTGCTATATACGTTACTTACATTCAAATATATTACCATTGTTTACCTGGCCATGGGCTGCCAAAAGACTTGTGGAGGGAGATTTTGTACATAGAGATTTTCTTAGCTACTTATTATTTTATTAAATGTCTGTTAGCTTTTGATGAACTTGTGCATTAACAATGCAATAGCCAAGTGCAATACGTTACCATTAGATAATAAGGAAACTCCTAGTATAGCGTTATTATCATTTGCATCGTTTTCTTACATATCGGTATGATTGATATATTAATTAGATGCAGCTTAATAGCAGAATAATAATATTAGTTTTGACACCTGGAAAAGTTCTGTTATATACGCTACTTTCTTTAAAATCAATATTTTTCTGCAATGTTATGTGTATATGCGTTCAAACAGCTAGTAGGTAAAAATTAAATTGACTACCATCTTAGTGCTAAAAATTAGATTGGAAATATTGTATTTCTAAACATTTAATATGAATGATATGCAACATCAACAAAATCTTATTCGGTTTAAAGGGAAAAACTTGAAAATAAATCACATGAATGTAATTAAGTATATGTTTTAGGAATCATGTTATTAAGATAATTGATACCTTTTTATTATTCATAACTAAATTGTTTCAAAAAGCTTAAATGATTCTTTAATCTGTGCCACTTCCATGTATTTGCTTCTTTTTGTGCATTAAATGGCGTTAAGTGAAATATACAATATATTTTCTTACACGTCAACTGCTCAATGAATAAATAAAAAGCACGCAGTAACATTATCAGATCCATCACATATTTTAAAAGCCATTAAATGTATACATTTATAAACAGTTATTCGATACAGCAGCTATATTTAACACAATAAGGCACAAAATATACCTTAAAACTCTAAAAAATGTAAGATATTCCAAGCAGAAGTCCAAATCAAGAAATGAAACATTAAAGACACCTTCATTGGTGTCATACGAAACAAAACTGAAGTTTGTGGAAATCGTGATGACTTCTGTCTCTGATTTAGCATCCGCCTAAGCTATCCTTGGGGTTATAATATTTTAGTATCTACAGCGTGTCCGCTTTGGAAAAAGAGCATTATTCACAGGGCTGTGGAAATACCATGCCCAACTTGTCCGACCTGGTCCCATTTTATTCAGGACAAGTTGAAAATGTCAATTTACTTGTCCTTGGACAAGTGCAAAATTTGTATAAAATTAATAAAATTTAGTAGATCTAATTCATATTTTGATAAAATATTATGAGATCACATGGTGCAATGAAAACAGTGTGGATCCTGATCAGCTGGCTTCTCTGTTTACAACTAATTTGATATCTGCATGGTTTCATACTGTTTTGGAAAGTGTAAATTGTTTAAGCACAGAAAGGTATAAGCTAATCTGTACTATCGGAAAAGTAAAATTTTCTTTGGACAAGTACATTATGGCCATTTACTTGTCCCTGGACAAGTTGAAAATTTTACTATTTCCACACCCCTGATTCATGTTGGTAACGTATATAACAAAAATACAAAGATCATTACTTTAATCATTGAGTTGCCTGGTTCTACACGTTTGTAAAGCAAAGAAACAGGACGGCATTTATTCTAAATTACTATTTTAATACTTTAGAAACAGACACATGTCTGTTAATAAGTTGGAAAAGCTCCCCTGCATTGTTAGCATTGTAGACATTTCTAAATGATTAGACTTCGATAATTAAGACCTTGAGCAAACAACTTACTAGAATAGGACTTGATTGATCATATATTGCAGAATGTTTGCAGATGTTTGCTTATTAGCTATATAGCTTATCAGCATACGTGATAGAATCTGCTTTAATGTTTGTTTTATTCAGCAGGACACTATTTATCTTTTACACTCACAATAAGTAATCATAACAACCGTCATTCAGTCCTTAAAACTAACTAGTTAATACCCATAAAACATGTACCAACTTGTTAAACGATGCTATATTTATGGTATATTGATAGGTCATGTAATAGAAACAAAATCCATACTTAAGCTACCTTCAAAGAATACTTTCAGATAGTATACTCAACAAATGCTATGCTGTATCATACTTAAATATAGTGCAATTGGCAATAGAGACAATGTTTTCACTATCTGAGATGTATCATGATACTTTTACAAATCGAAAGAAATACAATTTCTTATGCAGGCGATTGATGAAAAAGAGCGACAGAAAAATTAAACATGCATACATACTATTTGTTAAGTTTATGCATACTTTCTTAGCATAACATGTAAATCTATTATTTGTGTTAGTAATGATACTAACTATTGTGCCTTCTCTATTGTCCATATAATTATTATTTCATTAGCACAGTAGATAATTTAATGTATGCCTTTTGTCTCTATACCCTGATTTGTACAACTCATCTCTTATTTAACGCACCTAAAAGGAATTAACTGACAGGATCCCTGCAACAGTTTGTTTAAAATGGGGTCCAGTGACTGCTATGGTATTATGATAGCACTTAAGATCAGCTATATAAGTAAAAATTGCGAAAACTAAGTTTGATCTTATGACTGCTATTTTTACTCTAAGATATTGCTATTCCTGTCAACATTCTGATTAACGTAAATAATCATTTAAACGGTAATTTTAATGCGTCCTAGCTAAATTTGGCTTAAACATTTTCTCTCTGTTGAAATTTTACCAAGTAAATTTGGTATCGTACATTACAACTGAAGAAATCTAGATTTCTTGGATGTGATCACTGCCCTGCCATGTAAAACCCATCCTAATGGATGATTTCACCAATGTCAATGGCAATAATTCATTTTGAATAACCCATTCAGTTTTAAAGTTTGCATTGGTTTGACAAATGATTAGTAGAGTTAAGTTAAAAGGACTATCAGTTTCATTAATCAAACAACGAAAGCCATGTTAAAAATGAGCTGATATTAAAGTTCATAGTTAGAATAAATTTAAAATTCACCTTCTGAGATTTGATATATGCATAAATAGATGTGGCTGAAAAATTTGCATAACAGAGACACTCTCTTATAGAATAAATGATAACAAACACTTATGTTACCTTAAATTTAATGTCACGTAAACAACATTTTATTTGATATATTCATAAAGGAGTGATGCTGTCTAGATTGCCAGAAAATGTCTTCTTTCTATAAGTGAACTTGACTAGGAAATGTCACAATCACAGACTCCTGACTGACCCACTCCACCTTAAGGAAGAGACACGGAACACAGATATCTACAATATAATTAAAGTGAAGCAATCAGCTTTCTTCCTTGCCAAGATGATTGCTGAATTAGAAACAAATAAGAAAACAAATGCCGATGCAAAACTACACAACCAATAGGAACAACAACAAAGAAAGTTTTCAACATCCACACATCATTTCAGAAATTCTTAGATAATTATCATAAATCAATCTGATTTGATGGAACAGATATGCTATTTACTATTTTATATATTGTGATGAGTGTGAACAGGTGCGACACAAAGCTTTGGCTGCTTCTGAATAGCTTATTAGATTGTTTGTTCAATCAAAAGACAAAAAATGTGCAAATATCTCAATTTGTTTTAGATTTTCAGGCTCAGCTGTATATGGAAAACGGTTGAGATAAATATATAATCATGATATATATTTCGTTTATTTATAGTTATATATGTTAATTTAGCAAATTTGACTGAACAAGCTTTAGGGAATGTATCCTAGTTGAGAGGTTGCATCAGACTTATCATTTTATAAATTTATAAATTGAATAACAGAACATAGAAAAAATAGCAAACAATGTGTTTCGTATTTAAGTCAAGAAGTATACCATTGCTTAAAAGACTAATTTACAACCATATACACTGTCTCCTAATTAGTACTGATAACTTCTTCTTTTGAAACAAATGCTCTTTTTATGCCTATCAAACACAGCCCCCCTTTTTTCAATTTAATAAACTTTCCAGTGACGTATGATCTAAGTTATTAAGCAATATTTGTTTGTCTTCAACTTTGTTTTATACGTTACATATTGAAAATCGAACAACAAAATGATATTTTACCTCAGAAATGTTGTTAACTATTACTCTAAAGTCTGTGATATCAAAACAATTATCATAAGGTGTTTAAAAGCTAAAAGAAAAAAATGCATGTTGTATTTTCAAACTTAAGAGTTTCTAAACTTATATAAAGTTTTATCTATGGTCATCTAATTAAACATCCTATAACTGACAAAGTATTTATGCTAGAACGTATCTGTTTGCAGTTTTGAAATGATCAGTT
Source organism: Loripinus fragilis (assembly GCA_964019695.1). Taxonomy (NCBI): domain Eukaryota; kingdom Metazoa; phylum Mollusca; class Bivalvia; order Lucinida; family Lucinidae; genus Loripinus; species Loripinus fragilis. The sequence goes on along the minus strand of OZ026528.1, from coordinate 78,511,963 downwards.
AACGCTCTTTTAAATACATGTTATCCTGAAGTTGAACACATATTGAAAATTTTGTCAAATGAAACTTTTTAACAAAATATCAATAATTTTAAGGGTATAGTTGAAAATGTAACGTAAATGACATTATAATGGACCCAAACAACTTTTAAAAACATCATTATGTGTAGTGAATATAATGTTCTTACAGATATTATAAATGTTTTGTTCATTTAAACATTTCAACTTCTACCTAAATAGACTTAATTACATATTTTTGTTTTTAAGAAAATGAGGGGTAACGTATTAAACACACTGTTACAGGTATGTTTGCAAGACTTAAAATGATTGCAATGTATGGTTTCATTTTGCCTATACTAAGTGCTAAAGGATAAAACAAGTGAAAATTCTTCTAAAAAGGGGTCATACCTAAATGCTTATTTTTGACATTTTGAACCCTGGCTCCTCTACTAGTATTGTAACGGTTTAGTCGGAATGAAAAATGGACAAGCGGAAAAGCCAACTTCAGCAAGGACAGCCAATGGAGCAAACACGAGGCTTGTTTTGCACATGTGACTCGGTGTGGCTCGCTGTCAATCACAACAAATATCACTTCTGGCGAATAAATTTGATGTTCGAAACGTATTGCACGGGCAGCCGTCAATCTAATTTTGTGTAATTCATGAGGCTATGAACGATTGCGAAAATCTAAAGATGCATTAAAGGATTGCTTCGAAAATTTAAATATTAAATTTTGAACATTTTTCACCCATCTTGAACATTTAAATATACATTTAATACAACCATTGTTTTAAAAACTGGAACACTTAAAACAAATCTCTGTCAGTTCGGTTACCACAAGGCTCGTCAGATTAGCAAAGAGGACACCTACCTTTTAGATTGCTTCTTCAAAGGTAGTCTGATCTGGGTCTGTGCTGTTTGTCTCTGCTTTCTTGGCGGAAAACTGGTGTTCGAAATTTAAGACAAAAAATAAGTGTAACATTACACCAATTTTGGTGGTAGCTGATCTGTCACTGATGTTGGTGTAACATCTAAACTGCTTTAAAAACTTATAATTGTATTGATAAACATTTATATCATGCGCGGATCCCGAACGTTTTGTCAGAGGGGGTCCAACTTTGATAACGTTTTTTTTTAAATTTTTTTGATAAGGGGAAGGAGGATCCAAATGCCACAATTAGCGGGCCTTCATTTAAATTGCATTTCGCTGGCGGGCCAATGATTGCACAACAGTGAATGCTTGCTTGGTAGCTTTGTGACTTTCAGGGGATCAGGACTAATATTGCTAAGAAAACCTATATTTTTGTGATTTTCCAGGGAAGGGTCATCCGGACCCCCTGTCCCCCCCCCTCTGGATTCGCGCATGCATATCTGGAGCCGTGTTGGCCTTTAGCAGTTTTAGTAGTAAAGTATGTGTTACATGTAGTAGACACCTTAAAAGGGGCGACGGCTGAGCTCCCACCTCTTTTCATGATAGCTTACACTTATTTTTTTTACAAGATAAGTGTAAGCTAAGTTTAATTTTCAATTTTATTTTATGATACATGTTCACTACAAAAAATAAAAATCTGCTAAGCATCTAAAACGGGACGTTTATTCGTATGTGGTAAACAAATGCAACTGACTGATTTAAAATTAAAAAAAAAAAAAACAGCTAAATTATTTTCTTTCCATATTCTACTGTTTTATCAAATGTTCACTGAGTATTTTGGCTCCTGGACTATTCTAAGGGGGACACATCTTGTACATTGACACATTTGATATAATGATCACTTCATTCCCTTGACATGTCAGACCTTACTATGGATTTTAACAGTAACTTTTCGCCAAGTTTGAAAGCAGCTGCATTCCTACCGATCTTCATGCTTGTGTATGCTAAGGTTCCAGTCAACAGTTTCGCACTAATGGACCTGGTGAAAATTTAAACTAATAAGGGGTAGGGCCTTATGCCGGTCTGTATTTTTTTCTAAATATAATGAAGAAATGTGGCTTGCATCTGACAGAGTTTTAGCCAGCAGTGAGAAAAATGCAGTTTTTCAGTGTCACTTGACCTTACTCATTCGGGAAAGTCCGTCTCAATTCGAGAATCGAATCATGCCTCGGGTGTATATAGGGAGCATTACACGTAGTACTAAGTACCAAAAAGCTCCATTTTGATAGCCGAAACTGGCGTATGGAATTTATTTCCAGTAGCATGTGGGCTCATTTCTATTAAAATTGATCATTCTGATTATCTAAAAAGTTTAATCAGCAGAATAAATGAAGTTTTTTGTATTTTATAATAAAATATCGCTATAGCAATATTTTATTGATAAAACATAAACTTCATTTACAACCATTTGTTTTGCTGCAGTCATACTTGTTATTGTGTCAATCTGGTTTTTTGTGACGTCAGCGTCACGTTATATAACGTCAGCGTCATGTTATTATCCACGTTATCAAGTAGATCCTCGATGTACATCCGTGGTATGGTTCCACGGAATTTCGCGGTATAGAACGGGACAGTTCCGATTGTGTATGAAGGAAATTACGATTCTATGCTAAATTCCTTTTAGTCATAACGCATAGAAATACTTTACAAACTAAGAAAAAAGACAGTAACGTTTCAGTATTTTATCATGAGTGATCCTGACTGGTTGTCTCTTTTCGTCTTCTTGATATTGGTGCATTAAGGTAGCAGAGTTGTGCTTAGATTCATGATGAATTGCTGATACGATAATTTCTCTATAGTGTTTCTGCAGACAAATTATCTTATCTCATTTATTTTTTTTTTGTAGTTTGGGAGTGAAACACTTTTCGAAAGGTGTCTTATAGGCTTAAAAGAGGTCATTTTCATAAGGATTGGGACTTTTTTTACATGCATGAATAACTTTTATCATAAAAGTAAGGAAGAAGCCAACGATCAGGAATCGATACAATCAAGCACAGCACTTGTGATGCATGTCTGGAGTTATCCCAGTTTCTTACTGACTGACCATATACCAATGCATTGAAAATCGTGGTACTTTCTTTTCGGAAGGCCAGGCAGAGCCAAAACTGGGCTTATAGTCAAGGAGCTAGGTTTTTGAAAATTGACTTGGCACAATTGGCCAGCCAGAAAAGGTTTGACTTCAGAAATAGTTCGAACTACCCTTCTACAACATTTCTAGGCACGTCGTACAGTCAAATTGTGGTAGAAGTTTTCCAGGAGGAGCGGTTTTGTACACCTACCCTATTTTTACTAATAAAAACAAAATGGCGACATTTGAATAAGAAATTGTATTCAGGTTGTATCCAGATGGTGCATACGGTCGTTATTTACTGCCAAAATCTAGTCAAGGACCTTAACAATTATGAAAATAAATTGTTTGCATCCAGAAGCACAACTTTTATGTAATAACTGTCATTTACGTTATATCTTCAATTACGCATTATAAAATCAATTAAATTTGGTCAAAGTTTAATTTTATAAGTTCTATAATGGGTATACACGTTTTACATATCATGTTTGGAAAAGATAATTACCTGACTCATACAAAACTACAAACATATTGTTTCTATCACTATTACTTTAAGAATTATAAGCTGTTGAATGTGATAACCCCCCAAAATGGTTAATATGGTTAGAACTATTTTACTTTGCAAGTTAGCATGCAATACCATCTGCTGGCTTTTTAAACCATAATTGAGCATCTATCGATACACGTTTCTGGTGTAAAGTTCCATATTTTAATGTTGGTATGACAATATGTAACGTACATTACAAACTTTAAGACTACCTATATATATTGCTAAATACTTTATATTATATGTCATACGGGGTTTTATTTAATTTTAAAACTGTTTTGTTTTAAATTTATACCAAGAGAGCAGTTTGTTCTAAAATATGTATCAGTTTTTATTAAGTTACTATATCTATAAACATTTACATTTGCAATAAAGATTTTTTTAAAGTTTTTATCACCACAAAATATCATTTTGATTTGTCCAAAGTTAACGATTCTAAAACACATAAACAAAGAAAAAGACAGCTATTTAGAAGTAGTAGAATACATTATTGTTCTGTCAAATTTATCAAAGTAACATATATAACCATATCAAATACCATTAGGTCCTATGTTTGTCCTACATGCTATCAAAGACAGTATACAATTGGGCCCTGAAAAGCAAAACTATATAGGACGTAGAATTTTGTAATATTTATTGCAGGAGAAAAACAACACAACAAAGTTTTATTGAATGAAGACTCATCATTTATTTGAAAATATTTTTATATACTCAGTATACTTATGTACACATTATGCAAACAAAGTCAGTTACGTCATATAGTTTAGCTCCTTGTATAATACCTAGGTTAATTTCCCATAAAAATACAAATTACTAAATGTTTAGAGAGGTAATAATAAAATCATACTATTTTGCTTACATTCCAGAAAAAAATAAATTACCTAAGAGTGGGTAGGATAAAATTAATATATATTACAATAGATGTTATGCATTATACCTGTCTGTAATCAGTTATTTTTAAAGATAATCTCTAAAAATTGCATTGTAAACTGACATTTATATGCATATGCAGATGATGACACATTACTTGTTTCAGCTTTTACAAACCATTTTAGTTTATTTGCAGCATACCATTTATAGTTTATTTATTGAAACTGTTAGTACCTTTGATCATTTGCTAAACTAATATCACTTTATAAGGAGAGGTTTTATATTGAAGAAACATTTCCCTGAAAGTGGGTAAAATCAGTTATAATGGATGACAACGATCTCATGTGATATGATCCAATGAACGCATGTGCTGCTTAAGAACCTATTTTAACACATCTGTCATTATCAGTCAAGAGTTATGTCAGGCAGAATAAGACATTGTGACACTTAGGTAATGTAAAATATACTTAAAATGTTCTTTAAGGTATTAGATGGAAAGATAAAACGTTTGAAAACATGCAGTCATGAGATCTTGCTCAGTTTCAGCAATCAATGTTTAACTAACTGATGATAATTTTCACTATACAGAATGTGGCCTGGCCAAATTATTACAGGAGTCTTGTAAATATAATTCTTGATAACAAAGCGCTGTATGTATATAAACATAAGAACGAATAAGTGATATAAAATTAAAATCCACACAGCTTTTTCTAAAAAATATCTTGCTTCTTCAGACAGAAAGCAATTGCATTACACATAAATAGGAAATTATGTAAAAGCACAAAACATGTTGAGAGTAGTGATTTATAGAGACATACAAAGAGTCAAATGTTCTTACAAACACTTTGTGCAGTAGTCTTTGCCATCAATGAAAGACTTAACTGCAATGCCTAGAAAGGATGCATGAAAGTTATAATGCATGTCATATTTGCTTAGCTTCCTTCCAAAGAAATCATACTCCTATTACTTTTTAAAGTAAGTATAAATCTTAGAGGTTGATAAAGCAGTGCCTCTATTGTTGTATATATTATGTGATATAATATACAATATTTTGAATATCTTATCTTCGATATGATCTTTGACAGTAGCACAAGAGTAAATTTCGTTGAAATAAATAAAAAAAACAATTGCTGACCTCTCTTATGTAATTTATACATGCTCAATTGAAGATTTGAACCACCGTATGTGATTTTGTACCTACCTCACATGGGCCAATGCACCGTTTAATCCCCCATGCTGATGCACTGGAGCTAGCGTTTGTCTTCAACTACATATACAAGCAGCAAATGCCCTGATGTGTCTAATGACATATTTTACAAGCTCGCATGAGCCTTCATTGCTGAACTAAAATCAAATGTGCCTGCTAATTTGATATTTTATTTACGTTACTATTTATCACCATTTAGTTTGATTTGGAACTTACAGTACAAAAGATAAATGGGATGCTATTCTTGCATCAACGAGTATGTCCTCATTTGACATGCTGAATATCGTAATAATTTTATATGAAAAAAATCCACGTTTAGACTAAGCTTAATTAATAGAAATAATGCAAAACAAAATTTCAAATAATTTATTATAGTCCATTCGTTCTGCAACAGCAACAAAATAATCTTCACAACGCAAGAGAGTTGTTCTAAATGATAATGATAAGCCTTGACCTCTAAAATGTATTACCAAAAAGAACCTTGGAAAAAAATATCCTGTTTCAATGCTCTTTAACAATGCAGAACCAGACAAAGCTTATGATAAATGTCACCATCTCCTTAACCCTTTTAAGTCGAATGAAACTTCCCACTTTTATCATATGGACCAGTCCATTTTTGGTCTTCAGGGTTTTTGGATGTTGCTTTTCATTCTTATTCAAATTTTAATAGAATATCCTGTAAGCAAACAGTTGAGAACCTGATCAGACATGGCAGTATGTGGCGTCTGTTCTTGGCCTGTACTACTTGTCTTTGTCCCACAAAAAGAACGCTAGTCTAATATGGGTTAGATACTTTTGTTGTATATGTTAAAAGTAAGTAATGGTGCAAAGATCAGGAATCGATACAATCAAGTACCACACCTGACCCAGGATACCAATGGGAAAGTGACAAACTCACAGAAGACACCACAAACGAGAGCCAAGAGGTCAGCCCTTTCCCAGCAGGTGACCACAAAGCACATATAAACAGCCGCGCACAAAACATAGCAAACATAAGACAGAACAAAAACATAAAAGATCCACAAAAGAAGCACCGCCTTGGAACGGTCAGTAAAATATTTTACTGGAGGGCTTAAACCGGTTTAACGGCGCCAACCTCACCCTTAATTCAGATGTGGATCAAGACACATAGATATTTGGTTACTCACATCAGTTGTATTTTTTCTTCATCGAACTGGATAATGATTGGATAAAGAGCTGTTTTAACCATATGAATAGGCATGGCGTTTGCCATATGTGGGACAGAAACCGTTACGATTAAAATAGTTTTCTGGTCTGACAAGGATTCACGTTTGCTTTAATGTTTCATTTCTCGATTTCAACCAATATTGTGAATAAAAAGGTTATTATGGGAATTAAGTGCAAGTTTTTTCCCCTAATCATAGCTATCAATATAGTTATTAGGGTCAATAGCTGAAAGCTACGAGGGTCATTCAAAATAACTGAGAGTTGGTTAATATCTTTTCACTGGGTCGGCAGTTTTGGCTGAAACTTAATACACATATAGAATGAACCTTAGAGCTTCATAACATATAGCAGTTGACGTCTTATCATCTTCAGTGCGCTGTTGCTAGGCAACCGAAGACCGTCTTTCAGCAATGTGCGTTCACGCTGACGACACTTCTGACTAAGCAGACATGAATTTAAAATAATTTCAAATCCAAAACAGTATAAAAACGAACATTGCATGTATTTTGGTGGCTTACATAATTTGTGGTATAGTATTGTCATTTCATTAAATATTGTATTTAGCAGAAAGTAACATATATAACTGTAATAACCGGTGCCAAAATTAGTTTAAAATTATATTGCTAGTAATTTTCTTTCAAATAAAAGTTAATATTGATACGTAAGAATAAGAAATAACTGGATATTAACACTATAGGAATTCCTATTATTTTAGGGTAACGTAGTGATTTTGGCCATTGCAGGGCAACACCTTATCCGCTGAAAACTAACGCACTTCATTATGTGGGTAATATAATTTGGTTTAAGAAATTTACAGTCTACAAACCTTATTTTGTGGAGGTCGTTTGGTAGCCCATAATCTAATGATATTACTGCATTAAATAGTAATACATTTGAAAGTGAGTAACGTATATAACTTCAATATCATGTTGTATAATGGTTAAACGCATTCTGGCTGTTTCCTGCATTTCATTTAATGATTATCGTCATGCCCATGTATAAAAATTTAGTATAAGTAGCAGATACAATATATTGCAGCAGAGAATGTACACTGAAAATTGTGTAATACACGCATTCCTGAATTGTCATTTTAGCCGGTATGTTCTTTCTTTGATTTGTAACAAATGTGAAACATGACAAACATACTATAAGAATAATGTTTAAATATGATTATAAATATGCTATTTTACTTGATAAATTAAGAAATGGGTAAGATTTCTTTTCTTTTTGAATTTGGATACATTATATTCAGGGGGGTGGGGGGGGGGTGGTAAATCACCCCTTCCGTTTGACATTTCCACGTCTAATATACCATATATACAAAAACTTTATATTGCTTTACTGTTGTATGCCATTGCATACATGTACTGTATAAATTTAAAGGGAAATATGCTGAATAGGAAGCAATGGTTGAACGTGAGGCGTGATTTCCTCTCAAATTACCTTAGCCTCATTTAGCGTAGGGTAAGTTCAAAGATGATGTCCTACAGCAAAACTGCTACCACAATTTAACTGTACGACGCACCTAGGAATATTGCAGAAGATCCCAGGATTGCATTTCTGCAGTCAAACCTTTTCTGGCAGGTAAGTTGTGCCAAGTCTAAAACTAAGGCCTGTACAGAAATCAGCGCCTGGACTATTAGAAACCGTGTAATGCAACCTAAGTTAAATAACTAGAATTACTATTGTCCAACTCTATTACGTTCAATGCGATGTGTTATCAAATTAGAAACGTGTTGCTTCTGATGGATATTTGACGCGCAGGGCAATTATTACTCGTGTTGGTGTAAATGCTATATATATATATATATTTGGTTAGAAAAATACCCACAAGAACTACCTGCAAGAATAGATAAAAACTTTATTCTAGAAGGAATTAAATTTATTCTTGAAAATAACTATTTCTGCTTTAATGAAAAGCATTTTTACAGAAGAAGGGCACAGCAATGGGAACCAAATTTGCGCCTATTTTTTCGACACTTGTACTGGGCTATCTTGAAGAAAAACAATATGCTTATCTTGAGAAAGAATTTGGCTGCCAGTTTAAGCAATATATTATAGACAATTTTAAGAGATTTCTGGACGATTGTTTCATTCTTTTTACACACTCAGATGATGATCTGAAAAAGCTACATAAGTGCTTGAATGAACTACATCCGAGCATAAAATATACTATGGAACAAAATAAGTCACAACTTCCGTTTTTAGATACATTGATTATAAATAATAGGGGAAAAATACAAACAGATATCTTCTACAAACCCACAGACTCAAAACAATACCTCTTATATACATCCTGCCACCCAAAACACACTCGAAACAGTATCCCCTATAATTTAGCCAGAAGGCTCAAAATGATTGTATCTGAGGAAACAACATTAAATAGCCGTTTAAACGAATTGAAAATATATTTAACAAACCGTAAATACCCGTTAAAACTTATCGAAGATGCTATTGCAAAAGTACATTTTCTAGATAGGCGTACATTGTTAAGCAACCATAAAAAAACAGAGGAGTCAGATATGATACCATATGTAACCACGTTTAACCCTAATAATCCAGAAATTTATCCCAACATTAAACAATTTAAATCAATTTTGCAGAGAAATCATGAACTGCATGAAATCTTTAGAGGAAAGGTTTTCCTCAAAAGTAAAAGACAGCCTCCGAACTTAAAACGCTTGTTAACCAAAGCCAGGTTTACCAATAAACCAAAGGAGGATTACAAAGTTTCAAAATGTAATGAGCCCCGATGTGGCCTATGCAAATACATAACAGAAGGGTCCTTAGCGAATTTTAAGGGAAAATTATTTAAAGTAAAAGATGATATGTCATGTAAGTCAAAATATGTAATCTATATGATACAGTGCAGAGGCTGCGATGAACAATACATTGGCGAAACAGTAAATTTGAGAAATCGCATAACACTCCATATAGTGGGGCGGATATGTAACAATTTATAGAAGAATCGTGCATTTTATGATAAAAGCATGAAACTTGGTACATGGCTAGTTGATAACAAAACAAAAAAAAATAAGGGTCAGTGCCACGCCGAAAATCCCCTCTAATGGCCGCCATCTTGTTTTCCAAAATGGCCGCCTTTTTTCAACTTATTCATTATAATCTCATTATTTATTTGCAAACATCATTTTTTCTTCAGTTAATTTTACTTAAATAGCCATCAGTTATATCTCAATACCTTAAAATCATCTTTCAATTTTAAAAAAATCAGGATTGAGGCTGTATTTTTCAAGATGGCCGCCACTTTTGTAACTAAAAAGTGCAGTTATATTATAAAACTTTACAAAGTTATAAATTTTGGTGCAAATTACTTCTAGCAAATAGAAATAGTCCAATTAAACAAGTTACTAACTTATCAGCATGGCTTTATTGTTGTGTATTGTTCAAATATGGTATTAAAGATGGCTACCAATGGGCAAATCATAACATACTATCTGCTTTCATTTGGAACTGGAAGAATGTAGCTTGAATTTATGCAAACGATTTTAAAATATAACTTTATTTAATGGCTTTGAATAAAGAAGAGAGCATCCAACATACCATCCAAGACGGCTGTCAAAGTAGAAATGTTATATGGACACCATTATAAGGTGGCCGCCATCTTGGTTTTTCCAAAATATGCAGTCTATTTTAAATTGCATTATTTTAAGCTCATACATTTGCAAGCCAATTTGTTGTCTTCATTTATTTCCACTTATTTTGCAGTCAATTATACTAATTTGCCTCAAAATTGTCATTTAGGCTTAGAAAACACAAGATTTAGGACATAGTCTCAAGGTGGCTGTCACATTTTCCATCCAAAGGGAGCTCAGTGGCTCAATGGTAGAGTGCTTGACTCGAGACCGAGGGGCCACAGGTTCGAGCCTTACCGACGATGTGTGTTGTGGTCCTTGAACAAGACACATTTATCCTAGCTTAGTACTGGTTCAACCCAGGAAGACCCTTCCCTGTTTAATTGAAAGATTGTTGATGGGACGTAAAGAATCAATTCAAACAAACAAAAACACATTTTGCATTGTCAATAGTGGTGGTATACCAACTTGACAAATTATGAATTTCCATGCAAAATTATTATGCAATTAAGTAGAAATAGCTACACAAACAATGGACGAACTTATCAGACTTTATCTTTATTTTAACTTGTTATAACATGGTATTCAAGATGGCTTTGTATTTAGTTTTAGAAAAAAAGAAACATATTTTTACTTTCTATAGGAACATATTTTGAGGTTGTATGAAGTTATGAAAATGAGTTTCAAGAAATTATTATATTTAATGAATTAGGATAGTAAAGGGGACATCCAACCTGTCATCCATGATGGTTGCCAAATTTGGTTTTAGACACTTATACAGATGTTGCTATTATGTGTGTTCTATATAAAATTGATATAATAAAAATGAGATACAAAGAATTTTTGTACCTATAGCAAACTAAAATTGTCCTTTGTAGAATTGCCATTGCATAAAATATTATTTGTTTGCATCAGATTTTAGTGAAAATTCCTATAAAATCTGTAATATAGATATCAAAGTTTCTTTTTGACCTTTCTCCTTCTCATCAAGTTACCATAGGCTTAAAAGGCTATATGTCTCCTAAAACTGTATACAATTTAAAAAAAAATGTACTTAGACCACAATCCTCCGTTTTCACACACATCAACTTTTCAACTTGATCTTGTCAAATGACGTATTTGCTGCAGCCAGTCTTATTAGGTTGTGTTGATGATGTAGCTGGTACTATCATATCTACTTGAAAGTAATCAAAGTTATATTATTCTGAAGTCAATCCAATATATAATGTTGCAGACATCTTAGTTTATAGCCAAAGCTTCCCTCACCAAATGCTTGCTAGTGTGTCGGTATTTGATTCCATAATAGTTAAGTCCAAAAACCTCTTCAGTCTAGTTAGTTGAAACCAAAGCTTTTTGTCTATTTAGGTATGTAGGGTTTTTAAATGATGATGTTATTTTGCTCTGTATTTACAGTGATTGTCTTTTACAGCCCAGGGATCTTCAGCTAGGTGCCCCTACCGCATATGCAGTCAAATCCCTGCCCTTGTTGTATCAATTCCTGCTTTTCGTGATATATTGTTCACTGTGGTTATTCATTGACTAGTTAAACATTCGTCCTATAAATCGTTCTAAGGTAGTAGTGCTGTTGTGGTTCTCATTTTATTATTATTGGTGTAAATATGGTTTGTATGTACTTTAATATACATGCATGTGAATGATTCTGGTTAAGTTAAGGTAGCCTAGTAACTGCCTTCAAGGGGAGAGCTACATCACCACTGTATACTATCTATCTGTATATTTAGTCCACATTTTGATTTCGTAGGAAGAATGTTAGCTCTGATTGTACTAGTCTCTGGTCATTGCTATGATTTTACCTAGTATATAAGCAAAAATGGGAATAACATGTCCGGAATGACGCAGGCCAACAGTCGCTAGGTGAAGAAGCGTTGAAAGAATCGTGGAAAGAGCATTATGAAGTTACTCAAATTCAAACTCTTTGGAATGCAAGAGGCATGCCAGAGTAAAGCACAGTTGAAGGACAAGCCAGCTGATCAGTACAGGAATTATCACAAAAACAATTAGCAGGATGCGTTCTGACAAAGCAGACATATCATCAGCAATTGTCATCCAGATACTATAGACTACATGCATTTGGGAAACTGGTACAGTCGAGGTGTTTGACCTAATCTGCAACATAATCTCGAGTGTTAGTACAGAGGGAAATTGACAGTATGAACATAGGCAAAGGGGGTGTTCTGATCAGAGGCTTGAAGATAATTAAGCAATTAATAAGGGTGTAAGAGTGCATATTGGAGAGACATGTCAGGCAGAGAGTTGAGATTGACGAGATGCAGTGCAGATTTATGTCAGGCCATGGTGGCACTCCAGTTGCGGTCTTCATTTTAAGCCAGCTACAGAAGCTGCTCCTGACTTCTAACAAGCCATTCTACGTCAAATTCATCATCATAGAGAAGGACAACAGGTAGCTAGTGTGCATGCTTTAAATCAACAAGTAGTTGGTGTGATTGATGAATAGCATGATCAAGGACATGAAAAGCAGGACGATAGTTGGTAATTGTCGCAGTGAGAAGTTTTTTGGTGTTGATGTACATCGTGGCTCTGTTCTGACTCCACTGCTCTTAATTGTTATGCAAGAGGCTCTAATCACAGAATTCAGAACAGACTTCACATAGTTGCTGTTGTACAAATATGATCCAGTGATCAAGGCTGAGTCCATGGAGGAATTGCTAGTGAAATTGGATGCATGGAAGTATATAAGTTATACAATTAAAGTCGTCCCTTGTGCTAAAGTGCACCAAATACCTGTGGCACAACACTACTTAATGATGGAAGATGGAGGTGATAGCACCTGATAAAAACTTGAGGTAGGATTTCTGTAACCATATGGACATTCTCTACGCTAGAGACATCCTCGAGCCTTCTGCAGTCATACATTGCAAATGCACATGGCAGAAACTTCGTAAACTTCTCAACCTTATGATCATCTGCTGCCCTTGACTCGAGACAGGTAGTATTAAACATGCATTCATTGTTTTATTTTTGTTGAGTGTATATTTCCAATACGTCCTTGATTATGAACAGCTTACTAGCATTATACATCCTAGCTTGCGACGTCGAAAGCGCCTAATAGCAAAAATGTATAGATTTATTTAGAAAGAACAGCAAAAATCACCAATAAATAGGATTTTACGATTCGGCGGCCATCTTGGATGCCATGCTTGAACTAACAGTTGACAATTTCAAAATTACATATCATATATAAGAAACGAACATTCATTGCTACTAAAGCAAATTTCACTCATACAAATCTCAATGATACATTAATGTATAAAAAACGAAAAACCATACAATCATTCTTCTTTGGCAGCCATCTTGGATACCATATTGTATCAAAGCTCTCTTATAAATTGTTCACAAAAAACAAAGTCACATTTTGAGCCTTTCTATGCTTGGAACAACTTCAATTTGATGCAATAATCTGAATTAAGTTCATTTTATGATGTTTTCATAAAGCAAGCTTGATGTAACATATAAAAATGGCGGCCATCTTATAAAATGGCGGCCATCTTGGAGAATATGCCAATCTACATGTGATTTCAGATAATTACAAATGTTCTATTATTAAAATTCACACTTACACAAGCTTTAAATACAAGTTTATTGCAAAATGATACCCAACGTAACAGGCATTACATGAAAATAGATCGCCATTTTGAAATTCAAGATGGCGGCCGTCAAGATGCATTTCTGGCTTGGCACTGACCCTCAGAAATTTTGATAATTACTGATCTGGCCATGTACCAAGTTTCATGCTTTTATCATAAAGTGCACGATTTTTTCACATATCTGCCCCACTAATAATCAACATATAAGGCATGCGGAATTACGAAAAATACCAGTAAGTGGACACATTGCAGACTGCTCTGATCAGGACCCAAAATACTTTGTTTTCCCTTTCTATCTAATGAAAACAGAAAGCATAATGAAACGAAAAGAAAAGGAGAAGTATTTCATTCGAACAGTTTTGCCTAAACTTAACTCTTTATATTAATTAATTCTGTATGCTGCCAAGTGCGTACATTGTATTTATGACGTTTTCAAAGCTATTATTCATCACGCTCTTTAGTACAAAGCGGAAGGAAGTAAATGACGTTACGTTACGTCGTCGCTCTTGACAACGTAGCGCCATTTTACTTTCAACAAAGAAACGCAACGTTTAAAGGCTTTGAAAATTGTTTTTTAACATGAAACCGGTTAGCCATATAAAATAAAAATTTGTGCATTCTATTGGACTTTTTTAATACTATATATATATATATATATATATATATATATATATATATATATATATATATATATATATATATATATATATATATATATATATATATATATATATATATATATATATATATATATATATAATGTTCTATATTTCAGTTAGAAGCAGCATGAAAAGTAAGGCACGATGCTGCGTTGGTGTGAATGGACCTTTAACATCACCCCGTTAACTAATTTAGCTGACGTCTTAAAATCGTGTTCATAAGTTAACGCCTACGATTTCTCAGAATATATGAACTATACAAATGTACATAACGACACAACCAACAAAAGTATATATGCGCCTAGCAAAGACTCGTATCAGCTTGGGCATCTATCCAGTCTGATCAGAGTAGTTGCTTAGACAATCTATATAAAGAAGTCGGATGGCAGACCCTGCACAAACGACGACAGGATCATAAAATTACCCTCTTTTATCATGTATATAAGATGTTTAATCAACTCACACCTGTATACCTGTCTTTCTTAATTCCACAGCAAGTTAACGCTATTTCGCATCACAATCTTAGGAATTCTAATGACATTCATACCATCAGGTCTAACACTAGCCTCTATCACAATTCCTTTCTTCCATCGACTCTTAGGCAATGGAACAGTCTATCAGTTGAAGTAAGGCAGCTAAATACTCTCATCATTTAAAACTTTCCTTAAGAAAGATCTTCAATCTGTCCCAATGGGTCCAGGAAAGCCCAAATCATTCATGCACGATTACGTACAGGCTGCAGTTCTTTAAATCTAGACCTCTTTCACAAAAATATTACTGAATCCCCACTCTGTCAATGTGGAAGCATCAAAGATACACAGCACTCTTTCTTCCACTGCAGATTCTACCAGGGGCCTCGCAACACTCTTTTGAATGCCTGTACAACCTACCAGAATCCTTCCCTAGTCTCCTTCCCTTTGGTAGCTCAACACTATCACTTGAAGCAAACATTGCAATTTTGGAACAAGTTCACAAGTAGCCTCTATACTTGACACCAAATTTTTTCCCTAATCAAGCATTAAGCTACTTTAAGGCGATATATACATAATTATATATTACACGTTTTTAGCCTTGCGATCAGTCTGTTGTGTCTACCCGTATCTATATACTCGTATCCCCCACCCCTACCCCTGCCCTAACCCAAATAATATCCCTACCCTCTACGATGATGTTATCTTTTTTATATTTATTTTATTATTGTTTTTATTCATTATGCTTTCACAAAGCAGTATGTTTTATGCCTTTTTTTACCTTTACTTTATGTTCTCAAATGAATATTCACCGCTCGACATGCTAAACTAATACTCAACTTCCACTAAAGCATAACAAATATATTATGATAGGGAGAAGAAATATATAAGCTTTACTTTCGTTCTAATCCTTTATATTGTTTGCAGATGTATGTGTGTTTACAGTAATTATTTGTTTTTTCTTTCAAATAAAATATGTTTAAACTAAAAAAAAAGCAATACAGTTGTTGTTGTTCTTCTTAAAGAGAGCACTTGAAATCAATCTTAACGATTGGCGGATAACCCATCACACTTTCAGCTTCGACTAAAAGACCCAATGAAAACAATTCGAAGGTCTTAAAGAAATAGCATCATAGGAATAAAACACATATGAGCCAGTGCATGAGATTTCCAAAAATGCGGTATGTGCGACCAGCAAAGCCTCAGATCAACCTGCGCATACGCGCAGTCTGATCAGAGCCTTTGCAAGTCGCTTGAGTATTCAATGACTGTTACGCTACGGACTGAACACCATTTGGAGTTTCTTAGCTGAAAAGGAGGCTACAGAGGCTCGGGCCGAATTTACACTTGTCAAAATGTCAAATTGTTGAAAATCTCATGCCACGGCTCATATTTGAGAAGAGGTAATGTCTATTTGCCGTGCTCAACGTGATTCTGGCGAATTGTATATCCTCAACTGCAATTCATCACCATTGATGCATCTCGGGGCTGTCAGACCAGCACAAACTGATTTTAACTTTTAACAATGTATTTCTAAGATCTACTTTCACCAGGGGTCGTGCACATTGCGGCCAGTTAATTTGTTGTTGTTGTGTATAGCATCCCACCAACAGCTAAGGTTATATGGAGACGGGGCCACGGCTTAAAGTCTCATCGGACAGACTGGCGAAGCCGGGAATTGAACCTGTGAACCCTGGTTTACAAGGCAAGCGGTTTATCCACTACACCACAGCGGCTCCTGCCAGTTGATTTGGCTCAGTAAGTGCTGATGGCTCGTAGAAGACAACAAAGGTTCGGGATTGCTGATACGATCTTGGGAAACTCTGTCTGTTGGCTCATTAAGTTAAGAACTCATACAAGTTTTATAGAGGGTGTTACATGTAATCTTTGGCAAAATGGTTGCCCGAGATGTGTAGATGACAAAAAAAGTTTCGGATTGCAGAAAATGATTTGTAGTCAATGGCCAATGTCAACTTGTATGGCTCGAAATGCAAACTCTTTTTACTATTTTTGATGGCTGTTATCGTTGTTTGCCCTCTTCCCCATGGTGCTGTGGTTGGTCTGCAATTCGTGATCATGGTATTTCCTGGTCATACTCACCTTTTGGTAGGAGAGAAGAAAAAATCATTTTAATGGCAATCAAAATATTAACAGCACAACTGGAACTCCTGATAGTTCCAAGAGTTTCTGGTACATTGTGCATGTCAAGGGCGTAGCTGGCATAATACATGTTTTAGTGTTGGCACTTCCTTAAACAGGGTTAACCCATTAATGCAAATGGTCTCTAATGTGTTACTTTTAGCCTAGAAACAGCGAAGACCCAGATGGGACGACGCAAAATGCGGCGTCTCATCAGGGTCTGCACTCTTTCTGGCGATAACTACGCTCTTGGAAATGGCGGAAGATAAATGGACATACATGCATACTGTATATAATCATTTTGATTCAGGTCTCCCTTTACTTTGTGATAATGGATGCTTAACCGTCAAATTGGGTCTTGGAGGACAAAACCCTTGCCAAAATTTGATTGAGAAAGATAAATGTTACTGTTCTGCTCTCGTTTTGTAGAAGCCATACAATCTGACATAGAATCATCAAATAGTTCCAGTTCTAATGTGTCAGATGCAATTTTTTTTGCATTTTTGCGTAACTGCGTGTTCAATGTCAAGTCGACTTTGATACCAGTATGCACAAAAGAAACACACTACTGTCAACATCTATATCAGTTGTAAGAATCGGATTATATAGACTTAAAATCTAATTTAGATCACAATCGAATGAGGTTCTCAACAGATATTCATGATTTGAGCCATTGCATGGGATTTCCAACAATGTGGTATGTGCGACCAGCAAAACCTCAGATCCGCCTGCGCATACGCGCAGTCTGATCAGAGCCTTTGCTAGTCGATTGGATATTTTATGAGTATTAAGCTACTGACTGGACATCATTTGGAGTTTCTCAGCTTAAAATGCGGCTGCACAGGTTCGTCTGAGTCTACACTTGTCAAAATGCCACATTGATGGAAATCACATGTCATGGCTCACTTATTTTATTGTGATATGTTTCATCATTATCTTGGCTTTCTAGTCGAATAAGTGTATTGTTCAAGGACACAACCGGTGAGTCTCGCATTAGCGACCCTTTGATCCAAGGTCTAGCGCTCTACCACTGAGCCACTGCACTCTTCGCGTTTGGTAATATATGAAAAATGCTGAAAACTTCCATGTCAGATTATGAATATCGAGCGTGGGGACATATCCTTTTTCTTTCGTAAATTGACAGTCCATACATAAAACAAACTGTATGCATAGAATTAAAAAGATCTTAACGCGGGAAATATTCCCAACAATTGCCTTTAAGCTAAGGTTGTAATCCTTCCGGAGATGCATAAAACTGGCATTTTTTATGCGCTCTATATACCAGAGGCGGGGGCCGCACTGCGCAGACATCAGAACCGAAAATAGTAGTAGTAAACTCAAATTGAATAATTTAGTGCGGCTATCCGAATGCTACTTCTGTACGGAACACGCTTTTGTGCAGAACCTTTTTCACCTTGATAGATATGTTCAAACACTCATTTCGGCTATAGGGGGGAAGGTGTGCACCACCAATATTTTAACTATTGCTCATGCCGAATGTATTATAGACAATGACGTGATTGTACGTGGGGTTTAAAAATGCTTCATATTAGCGAATATTGCATGTATGCCTTTAATGTAATAATATGCTATGGGAGCAATCTTTTAGACCACCGTTTAGTCACCCAACACGCCTTGAACGGATACAAATAGCTCTGTTGACAAACAGCTTTGTTGGCAGAGAATAATGACCACTAATGAGCACATTTGCGCCATTTCAGGAGATTTTGGTACTTATCGCACATGCTTGATCATTCTTTAAACATGCATGTACGGCTATCTGGTGGGGCTAGAGGGCCGAGATTTGGACTGAATCATATTCACTGTCTAGTGATTGTGTATGCGAACAGTGAAGGCTCGGACGAGACTGTGCAATGCGCAGGCTCGTCCAAGCCTTCGCTGTTCGCATATGGCGATAAGTGCTCAAAAGCCATGAGCTGGCTTATTCTTAATTTCAATTGAAATCCAGGCGCTTGCAATAGAATAACAAACACTCTGCTATATTTGGTTCCAAGGTCAATGGTATTAAATATGTTCTGCGCGTCTCGCAAGATGCGCTACTTGAACATGAAAAATAAGTCAAGTGCGAACAGGTCTGCCATGCTAGTCTAACAAGCAACGGAGACAACGTAATATAGGAAAATACCTTTTTAAAGACATGTTTGACCGCTTGGCTCTCTAGTATGTGATGTTTTATTGTGTTTTGTCACTTTCCTTTGTGATGTCCTGGGTCAGGTGTGGTGCTTCATTGTATCGACTCCTGATCTTTACTTCCTTTCTTACTTTAAATAAGCCTTTTATGTATTGATATTGTTTTACTGACCTTTCAGTATATATGATCAGGAAATAATACATTTACACACAGCATACCAACTCAAGGCACCATTAGGAAAAGCCACAGAGCACTGACAGTCACAAAACATCAGGAACACAATTAAAAAAAACAACCGGTTCTCTCTTCCTCGTCAAGAGGATTGTAAAATTAGAAAGGACCCCTAAGTAATGCATAACAAAACAAGGACCAAACACATACATTTGTAACCAACACAAACAGTGGGTGGAACTTAAACAATGAATCAATAACAACAGAATCCTGCTTTAGAACTGACAGCAGCCTAAGCCACGGCAGTCTGGGGAAAGGGGGATGGGCTTACAAATGTAAATACATGTTACTGGCGCCAATTCTCCGCCTTAGATTCTCGTGAAAACACAAATGGATTTTCGTGAGACCTCCGCGGTAGAATGACACCATATGGCCAAACCAACAAAATGGGTGGGCCCTGAAAAGACCCCTTCCTCAAATACGGATTCTTCATTGAGAGCTCAATTAAATTGAATGGGAAGCTAATGAATTAATCTTTCTTTACGCGGACAGCGAAGACTGATCAGATTGGGCTGATTCTCAGGTTTTTCTGAGTCTACCATTTTGTTGGGTTTGTCATGTCTCTGCTCAATTGGTGCCCTGCTGTATTTGCAAAATACATACATAGAGGATATTACATGAGTGATCATGTTTTATTGAATTTATTAAACGACTTGGGGAAAACAGGTAAAATGCGAGGCTTGCAGCGAATTGAATAAATTTAAGAATACAGGAGCACGAATGTTAGATTTTATTCATCACATGACATTGAAAATACTAAGAAATTGCATTTTTGGAGTGAAACGGAGTGTCCCTTTTTTACGCAAGTTATAATGGACGTTATTGCGTTTCACGTAAATCTGTAAACCACTAGTGGTTTATCGATTTTATTGCGTGACATTATATCACTCTCAGACGCGACGTCATGTGATAAATGTATTTACATCATTCTTAATTTGTCAGTCCTTAATTTTCAACAAAGTTAATATCTTGTATTGTGAGAGGTATTTTTTTCTATTACATTAACAATGTATGCGGTAGGATTCCCACAGAAATGCAAAAACATAATTCCATGATTTTTTCCATGATTTTCCATGATCAACAATGTAATTTCCATGACTATTCCAACCTCCCCTTTTAGCGGCATCTTCACCACACTGAGCATAAATCTGGAATGCAGCAACAGTTATGTATTTTTAATATCTAAAGCATGCTTGTTGACCATGCACGCTTTTTAAATAATTAAAACTTGAAACCACCAGTAGCCAGAAAGCTATTTTTCTGGCTGCTGGTAGTTTTGTCAAATTATTTCACAAAATTCCATGATTTTTCCCTGATTATTCAGTTTTTTTTCAAATTCCATGATTTTTCCATGCATGGAACTTTTTTTTGTTATTTTCCAGGTTTTCCATGATTTCCAGAGCTTGTGGGAACCCTGATGCGGTGTCTGATCTGTATCTTCACTGTTGCATATAGATAGTTGTATTAAAATTTGAATAAAAATATCCACCTAACAACCCTGAAAACGGAAATGGATTGGTCAATTGATAAGACTGAGAGATTCCATTCGGCTTAAATTCCTAATTTTGCGAGGAACCATATATTAACATTGTATGGCTTTAACAGACTTTGGTATGTTATTGTTAAAGCTGCATACTCTGTAACTATGAACATTTTTCGAATTTTTTTATTTTCTTTTTAAATCATTTGTAAAAGTTGAATTAAGCTATGTTTTCACAATAAAAATGTTCAGTACAGCTGAAAACTGCATGGAAAAGTGAATTATCTTATCAAATAGGTGTGTTTTTCTCTGATTGGTAATTATTTGCGTCCCTCCAATAATTCTAGATCGTTGAATTTTAACATAAATGCAGTTGTTCTGATAGTGATAACTTGTTAAGATTTACGAAAATGGTAAAATGTTTACCTGAATTTGAGTATTTTTACTGTGTTCGTGAAAAATAAAAACATTATTTTTAACATTAGAAGATCAAAAGTTACAGACTATGCAGCTTTAATGGTTTGTTACAAAATAAGCACTCCATGTGTAATGATCATGTGTAATGATGGTGTTTAATGGTTCAGAAAAGGGATATGAGGTAGACTTTGTTTCAAGTTTACTCCAAAGCAGATCTTTTGTTCTTCTGAACATATTAGGTTAATGGTTCCAAATATTCACGGACAGTGCTTATCAAATTATTAACAGTCTATTGCCGACGCCCACGTTTCTATGTTGGAGCCTCGTGATGCGATAGCGGCACTGTTGGTGTTTTTGACATATTTTTGACGGATCAAATTGGACAAGGTAATATCTTGACGAATTCTGCCAAATCATTTGAAATCTGATCTGTTGTTGCTGAGGAGATTGGAGGGTTTTCCCCAGCAAAATAAGCCAGGCTTGCTGAGTCACATGTACATGCATGTACCAAGTAAACATTTCAATTCCGACCATTTGTTTCAAAGAAGGCGAAGCTGTTTAAAGTTTCTTAATTTACATGAAAATACAAAAAATAGTTTGAGCATGTGTTTCAAAGGTGGCGAAGATGTTTAAAGTGCCGTACGTGTACATAAGGAAAACTAGTCAAGCCACCTGGTTAATATGCGTTTTGATTGATCCAAATTGTATTTGATATTTTTTGTAGAAGATCGCCCAGTGACATTTGTGATCAGCGGCTTCAGTGATGCCGATTTTTTAAAAGTTTTCTGATCTACAATAAGCCACTACCCTTGCGACCATTTCGTACGGAACAAATTTGTTTAGCTTATTTTGTAGAGCGTACATTGTATCTCTAAATGGAACTCTGTTGGTGTTCTTAGACATCTGATCGTAGTCTTCACTTTTTGTCCCTGTCCCATATCTGTTACCTGTAACCCATTCATATCCAGTCGAACGTTCTACCCTTATCAATTAGACGAATCCATTTCCAATTTCAAGATTGATAAGCAGTAAGTTTGGATTTCATTCAAATTTTAAAGGTACATTTACAGTCTGTATGCAAACAGTGCAGATCCTGATCAGACGCCGCGTTCATTACTGTTACATCGATAAATAGAGACGATTGGCTTAAATGGACGTATTACTTTTCAAAAATCAAACACTACAACTTTCTAAGTAATTGAATCCGACTGAGTGGAACTGAAATGACCAGAAAAAGTATGTTAAAAGTTGGCTATAATAAGGCTAGACAAATATTTTTGGCGTGAAGTCCTGTAAGTGCATACTGTCGGTTTTGTGTTACTAGGGTGTTACAAGGCTTCCAAATAATGGTGCAATTTCGTGTCTTTTCGCTTGCTAAGCATGCTGCGCTAATTAGAACTTGTAAGGTTTAAGCTTTCACAGTCTCTTAGCCCAAGTCCTGCCAGATTCCAATATAAATGTTGACCGTCGTGGAGCACGATTCCATGATAGTTCTGTATGTGCGTACTTTTTCAAACAGTGAAGACCCAAGTCCTGTTAGAATCCACATAACGTCTTGGTCGTCATAGGGAACGATTACTGGAAAGTTGTCCATATGGGCCTCGTCGCGAGAAAACCTGTCTTCGGGGTTTCCGACTAAGCGAGTTTCAAACCAGTCTCCTCAGCTACAGAGACTAGCTAGTGAATTGAAATTTCGCCTGTAGCAAGTTTTTATATGGTACTTTCAAAAAAGCGAATAACAAAGGCGCTGATCAGACTGCGCGGATGCGCAGGCTGGTCTGCGCCTGTGTTGTTCGCAAACCCCCGAAGACAGGTTTTCTCGCGACGAGGCCCATATGTAACCATATGTGCGTACTTTGTCAAACAGTAAAGACCTTCCACAATAAGCCTAGGCCGTCATGGAGCACAGTTGCATGATAGAAATAGCATCCATATACACACCTATATGAGTATTTGGCAAACAATGAAGATCCAGGTGAAATTCCACATGATGCGGCATGTCACCAGGTTCTACATTTGCTAGGGCAAAATCGATCTTCAGAAAAGAGAAATACATTTTTTCTGATGACATTATCTGTGACCCCTTAATTTATACAATGAACCATTCCTAATGTGTTGTATCAGACCTGAAGGGTGTATCAATTAGTTCATAAAAGGTAATAAAAACAGACTGATCAAAAACCTCACTGTTGTCATACATTTTTGACATTGTTAGACTATTATTAATTAGCCAGTGCATGAGATTTCCAACAATGTGGTATGTGCGACCAGCAAAGCCTAAGATCAGCCTGCGTATACGCGCAGTCTGATCAGAGCATTTGCTAGTCGCTTGAGTATTCTATAATTGTTAAGCTACTGACTGAACACCATTTGGAGTTTCTAAGCTTAAAAGAAAGCTGCAGAGGGTCGTCCGAGTCTACACATGTGAAAATACCACATTGTCGGAAATCTCATGCACTGCTCACCGGCGTCACTGCGTTGTGGTCCTTGAGCAGGACACATTTATCCTAGCTTAGTACTGGTTCAACCCAGGAAGACCCGTCCCTGTTTAACTGAAAGATTGTTGATGGGACGTAAAGAATCAAATCAAACAAACAAACGCATGCACTGGCTCATACATGTTTCAATGCAACATTTCTGGCTTTGCCGCCGTTAAAGCTGCATAGTCTGTAACTTTTGACATTCTAATTTTTGAAATAAAGTTTCTAGTTTTCAAGAATACAGTGAAAATACTCAAATTCAGGTAAACATTTTACCATTTTCATAAATCTTAACAAATTATCACTATCAAAACAACAGCATTTATATTAAAAATCAACTGTCTAGAATTATTGGAGGGACGTAAATAATTCCTAACAAGAGAAAAATGACCTGTTTTTATAAGACAATTCACTTTTCCATGCGTTTTTAGCTGTACTGAACATATTTATTGTGAAAACGTAGCTTAATTCTACTTTTACATATGATTTAAAAAGAAAATAATTTTTTTCGAAAAATGTTCATAGTTACAGACTATGCAGCTTTAAACTAAGCCAAATTCGCCGTATTTTGCCTCCGTTCGTGACTCTAGCTGATTCGCATGACACACATTTTAATAGCGTTCCCAACAAACTTGTCTAGACAAATAGGCTTTGCATTACTTTAACGACTCAACGCAAATAACGCCCACTCTTCCCTCTACTTTCGATATTTACACGATTTCACATCAACTACATTCGCATATTCGCACATAAACTACATTCGCAGCATGAGATTTCCAACAATGTGGTATGTGCAACCAGCAAAGCCTCAGATCAGCCTGCGCATACGCGCAGACTGATCATAGCCTTTGCCAGTCGCGTGATTACTCTATGAGTGTTGAGCTACTGACTGAACATTATTTGGAGTTTCTAAGCTTAAAAGGAGGCTACAAAGGCTGGTCTGAGTCTACACTTGTCAAAATGCCACGTAGGAAATCACATGTCATGGCTCATATAATAAAAAACACTTTGGCTAGAAGAAAATCTTAAGATTTTTACCTGAAATCTGTTCCGAGTTAATCGTTATGTTTATTTTTTTAATTAAACCATGACAACAATGACCTTGACCAAATAGGTTATGTTCAACTCTGCGCTGTGTGTGTTCAATTTAAAGTAGGTGGCTATATGATTACAATTTAACACTACATACACCCAAATTATGTCGCGCGTCTAAGAGTAATATAACGCCAAGCAATAAAAGTAAGGAAGGCAGAAATCACGAATCCATACTATCAAATACCACACCTGACCCAAGACACCAAGTGACAAAAACACTAAAGAACATCACATACAAGAGAACCAAGAGGTCAGCCCTTTCCCAGCAAGTGACCACGTGGCTGCAAGGAACAGACAAGACAGTATGACACGAAACACAAATAACAAAAATGATCCACAAAAGAAGCATCGCCTGGAACGGCCCATAAGAAAATTACTGGAGGGCTATATCTGAGGTACCAACCTCATCCTTATTTCTGATGTGGATCAAGACAGATATATGTTTGGTTCGCATGAAAGATCCCTTACTTACCTATGTATTATCTCCTAGCATATACTTATCGAGATGTAAAACGCATATAAAAAACAAAGATAAGGACTCAACAGCACACTCAACTGCATATATGTACCGGAGTAAAATGAATCCATAAGTTAAACCCTGGTGGGCCCGACCGCAGACACAGCGACAGGTCCTAACCCTCTCATCTAAGATAATTCTTTAAGTCGGAACCGTCACAGACTCTGAGGTCCGACATGCCGGCGTGCAAATAAAGAGGAAAGCAATAATCCACTAGTGGTCTAAAGGTTAAATAATGTTACGTAATGCCGTTCATTATAACGTTGCGTACAAGCTCGAAGCAATATTTAAAAAAATGTAATTTCTTTCGAGGTTAAAGATGATAACAGCTTGAAGTTTTACGCCAAAATGCAATAAATTATTCTTAATGTCATGTGATAAATAGAACCTAACATTCGTGCTCCTGTATTATTGAATTGATTAAACTCGTTGCAAAAAAAGAGATAAAATGCACCAGTAACAATGCCTTCAAAAGTAGTGAGTATGATCAGGAAATACCACAATCACAAACCCCAGACAAACCCATGG
This sequence comes from Loripinus fragilis, assembly GCA_964019695.1. Classification (NCBI taxonomy): domain Eukaryota; kingdom Metazoa; phylum Mollusca; class Bivalvia; order Lucinida; family Lucinidae; genus Loripinus; species Loripinus fragilis. The sequence goes on along the minus strand of OZ026528.1, from coordinate 78,485,768 downwards.
CACCGCGAATACGAAAATATTAACTAAAATACACATTTTAATTGTTTTACTAAAATTGTGCGCCGTATTAATCTTACTAACTATGATGCAATGAATTAATAAACTAAAGTTAGCACCCTTTCTTCTCATTACATAATAAACAAGCAATTTAACTTAAGATAGTACCGGACTCACCAGCATATATCCAAAAAGTTACCATCTTTTGATATGTTGAAAAATAGCTCAAAACTCATCTATTTTGGCGAAAGTTACAGGACCTTACCGTGCTATTTAAAAAGTTATTAAACTTTAAAAATCGTAAAATACGAGTTTTTCAAAATATCAATTTCTCATATTTCAAAAAAAAGGAAAGTGAGAAATGCCATATTTTTTCCTGGCAATACGCTACATGCTATTAGCTAATAAAAGAACACAAAAACAGCGATAAAAAGGCACATAGCTTATTTTTGAGGTAAAATCTATTTTGTAAAAAAACTTTAAGGCCAAAAAAACGTTTAAATCTTGAATAAAATGTCACACAATGTAACTACAGAAACAAAAAAACTTATTATTGTGAAGGAAATTTTGAATAGAAACTTATAATTAATTAAAAAGCATATGTCACTGTGCTCGTTTTTTCTTCTGTGTGCTATTTTCTTTTTTAACCTCTGAAATAAAAACAGGCATGGAGTGCCATACCTACTTCATTGTTTGATTGAGGTCCATGTCTGTAGACAGTGTATTGTGTGAGTTGATTCTGTTCAATTACGGTCCTCAATTACGGTCCGTGTGTGAAAAACCTATTTTTTGTCTACTCCTCATTTGGCACGTTCTATGACCCCTTAAGACCTTTATAAGTGCGTTCGTGCGCGCGCGCTTGTGTGTGTGCCAAAATGAGGGTGAGTTTATGAGAGAGAGAGAGAGAGAGAGAGAGAGAGGGGGGGGGGGGAATTCACATGCTGTTGATTCATAGCATTTTGCTGTTGCTCTTATTTTTTCTTTACTTTACGTACAGTATACGTATTCTGCATTCGTTACAAAATTGACATCATCAGCAGTAACGCGTATAGAAGTGTCGTCAGGATGACGCAATTCTTTGATCTGGAAAATTTTTTTTTTTCGAAAACGTTGTTGCAAGTTTTAAAGCGAGAAAATGACCATATATTATGCAATTATGGTTTTCTGATACACTAATATCTGCTAAACCCCTCAGGGGGTAGTCATAACCCTCGCCTTTATGGTTTGGGTTTCAACACCACCCTGGTGTTCTATCAGGTGGTAATGCATAGAAAATCACGCTTGATCCCAACATTGAAGTTATTAAACGAGCTGTAAAAAGAGATGAAATGCGAGGCTTGCAAAGAATTGTGTCACTTATTCGTGACAAGCTTAATAAATTTAATAATACAGGAGCACGACTGTTAGGTTCTATTTATTGTATGACCCTAAAACTACTTTTGAATCGCGTTTAGAAATTGCGTGGAACTATGCTTTGATCTTGCCTTATAATCATATGAGAAACCATTACGGACGTCATTACATAGCGTTACCAAAATGTGTAAACCACTAGTGGTACATGTCGTTATGTCACTCCCATGATAAACACAAACGAACAAACAAATACGTTAACAAACATAGGGCTCAAACCAGGAATTACTTGGTCTCTAGTTGAACATTCGACCACTGCGGCAATGGGTAAAGAAGGGATGATACACGAGTTTAGTTCTTTTTATAAATGCAAGTAGTTAATGCTAAGACAAGCATGCACATGTGAACGGCCATATTAGATTATTCACAGCTCGCATACATGTATATATAAATATATCCCCACTGGCTAGCTAAAAATAGCGCAAATGCACGCCCCAGCATTTGGCAAGCACTCTCACAGTGTCCAATATGTTGCTCTTGGGTTTCATCCTAGCTAAAAAAAAGGGAGCACTCCCACCTACGGCGTCATACTTACAAAGATAATGGACTTAAGGTGGGTGTTCACACTATTTGGTGCATTTTTGGCCAATTCAAATTTGTACAAAAAGACCATTTTCAAGGAAATACCAACCAAAGGTATATATCAATCTGAAGAGCGTTTGTTTTGCAATACATCCAAGCTATTATTTAACAGAAACATCATTTCCATATTATAACATTCCAATTGAAAAAGATGGTATTGCTAAGCTGGAAAATAAAATTGTTTTCAAAAAGGGAAACAGATATACATGCAATAATACTTGCAAAAGCTTGTTTATGAGCATGCTGAGTACATCTGCTAATTTTTAATTTATTCCAATGCATTGTTAAACCATATTAACCAAAAGCCAATTTTCAAATATTGTTAGAAAAATGGAGGAAAGGTTTATCAAAAAAGTAGTCCCAGTTTTCAATTTTATGTGTATGGTGGACAAAGCATGCCATATCACTTCTACAAATTACATGCATTTTAAAACTAAAGAAATATATTAGCTAAATTAAAATAGATGAAAATATTTGTACGTTCAAAATGTATGGTGAGTAATAAATGCCATAAAAGGGACTTAACAACAGCCAATTTTGTATTTAGACTTAAAAGTTGCTGCTTATTATAATTCTGACACACCTCTTCCATATAGCCAATTGTTAAACCCAGTGACTTATTAGTTGATAAACCACTGTACGGACTGGACATGGACTGGTGTGACGTCATTTGCTAGCCAGTTTGATTTTAATGATGTCACCTATCACATATGGCATTGTGACGTTGACACTAGACGTTGTAACGTCGTTTTTACAACGTTGTACGTTCAAAACGTGTCTCAGCTCATGATCGATTCTTATAAGCTCTGAAGGATTCCTTCATATTATTTTACCCGCTTTTTTTCCAGAAAAGTGTATATTAATTTCGTACCAAAGTCGGTCCATCGTCCGTCCGTCACGTTTCTTGTAAATGTATCATCTCCTGAACCGTTAGAGGTAGCAATTTAAAAATTTTGTAGTTTAATAGGTCACATGATGTAGAGGGTACTAAGAAACATTTCGTGTGATCTTGACCCCAAGGTCAAGGTCAAAGATCAAATAATATATTTTCTTGTAAATGTATCTCCTCCTAAACGGTTAGACAGAGCTATTTCAAACTTTGTAGCTGAATAGGTCACATGATGTAGAGGGTACTGGGCAACATTTCGTGTGAGCTTGATCCTAAGGTCAAGGTCAAAGATCAAATTATGTTTTCTTGTAAATGTACCTCCTCCTAAACGGTAAGACGTAGCAACTTCAAACTTTGTAGCTGGATAGGTCACATGATGTAGAGGGTACTGGGCAACATATTGAATATTGAATTTTCTTTTAAATACTTCTCTTCCTAAACCTTTTGACGTAGTAACTTCAAACTCTGATTGTGCATATGTCACATGGTGTAGAGGGCACTGGGCAACATTTCGTGTGACCTTGACCCAAAAGGTCAAATAATGTATTTTCTTGTAAATGCATCTTCTCCTCAACCGTGACGGTGGAATGTGGCAATATAAAACTTTGCTGGCGCATAGGTCACACAATGTCGAGGGTACTGGGCAACATTTTGTGTGACCTTGAAGGTCAAATAATGTATTTTTTTTGTAAATGCATTTCTCCTTAACCATTGGATGAGACAACATAAACTTTGCTTGTGCATTGGTCACATATAGTCGCGGGTACTGGGCAACACTTTGTGTGATCTTGACACCCTTGACCTTGGGGTCAATGTCAAATAATGTATTTTCTTCGTAATGCATCTCCTTAACAATTGGCCATAGCAACTTCAAACTTTGCAGTTACATAGGTCACACAATGTAGAGGGCAATGCTTCATGTGACCTTGACATTGGGTCAAGGTTAAATCAAATATTTCTTGTAAATGCATTTCCCCCTAAACCCTTGGAAATAGCAGCTTCAAACTTTGCTGGTGCATAGGTCATATGATTTAAAGGATACTGGGCAATGTTTCCTGTTTGTCCATGACCTAAGGTAAAGGTCAAAAGTGAAATAATCTACTTTCTTGTAAATGTATATCCTCTTAAACGGTTGGACGTGGCAACTTCAAACTTTGCAGATGCTTTGGTTAGCTCAAAAGCGGGTATTTGCGATGGTGTACCATCGACTAAAGTCTAGGTCTAATCTTTTTTTGTGTTAGAATCGAACTAAATACGCACTGGCAGTGAGTTGTTGCTCTACATATCACAGGCTGTTTCTTTGGCACCAAAATTGCGTACGCCTCTGCCTCGCCTGCGCCTCCTTTGTGCTGGTAATTTCTGTGCTTACTTTGTGGTACGAACCATTAAGAGGCAAAACAAGCCTCGCCCCTTCCAGCCTTGGTCGAAATTCGGCAAGCTCGGCGTACGCAGATAGTGCTCCTTTTGGGAGAGCAATTCACGTGAGAATCTCCAATAAAACGTAATTGCAGTTTCACCGCATTGAGACATTGGAACCCCTTTTTCATCTCAAATTTACGAAACCCAAAGCAGCTGCTTAAATTGATATATAAGAGTATTTCATTGATTTAAGCTTCAAAAATATGTTTATTTGATTGATTGATTGAGTTAAGGCTCAAAGTCCTAGTCATCAATAGTTCAGTCATGTTGGGACTCATTCCAGAGAAAGGATAGAGAAAATAATAAGATCACTCTACCCTCTCCCCACCACCACCAATTGTTCCTCAAGAGAAACGAATTCCACCCTGCCAACAAATAAAATGACAGGGTCACATCCCTGAAAGCTACAGCAAATAGTGCACACTCTAATGCTTTATCTGGACTTATGTGTAAGGCTACCATAGGAAGTGATGTTAAAATGCCAAAATAACATGACGTTATTGTAAAACGCCAAAATGACATTGACGTTATTGTACACGCTAGCTAGAGTGTGCTGCTAAAATGCCATGCATATCGGGCTTTTTGACAGAAAATATAACTCGTTGGATTCTGGGATTAACTGTTTATACTTTTCTGCATGATTTGTATTTTTTCTTTTGATCAGAATATCATCAGTGTCAAACAATTTAGATCAATATCAGGTCCATCCGGCCTAATCTGGGTTCAAACCTGTTTGCAAAAGAATAAAATATATAAAAGGAATACAGAGTGTCAAACAGAGTTTGGATAAAGATCATGCTGGACACCATGTCGGGCTTGATCTGGGTTTAAACTTTTGCTAATGAAAAAAAACTGTTTTTACAAATTCACTAAGATATACGGTAAATGTTGAAAAAAAATTGAACACTCTGAAATTTTGAACACCTAAAATTATTGTTGAAAATAATTTTTAAAACATTTTGAAATATAGAACACTGCCCTTTTTATAGAAAGTGAATTTCTAAAATTATGAAACGCGGAAAATCGATGCCCGTTTACATGTTTGTCCCATCCTTGTTCTATCGTACAGCTAATTAGGCAGACGACATTTGGAAGGTTCCATTTTACGTAGATGGCTTATCTTGCAACGATGTTCTTTTTCGCATGCTGAGCGCGCGAGAAATCGCCCGTCTAAGCTTGTGTTCACCATGTAGGACCTAGGTCATACACTGCCTGGTCATAACTTCTGTTCGTAGACGTAATTAAGCCATATGAACCACAGCGTTAAACAACAGTATTGATATGCTTGTGAATGCTACATAAGTTTGCTTATATACAAAAAGACCTTTTCCCACGTTGTGGTTTGAGTCGTGAAGCATATAAGTAATCCATTCAACACACTGTGATGCTTGAGCTGTACTGCTTGAGCCAACATCTACTCCCCAGCGTTATGTGTGGCACAGTGAGCAATGAATGGTGTTTTAAGAGTGCACATCCAAGTACCAAAATATGATAAAAATATGTCCGTTGACAGTTTAAATTAAATTGAGCAGGTTGACACATGGATGAAACGGCGCACTGCATGCATCTTGAAGAAAAGGTAGGTTTGTAGTACTTGTCTGAAATTTTCTTTTCAATGAGATATATGAGTATACCCGGCGTATTGTGCGCATCTGACGCAAATAGGTAGGATATGCGCTTACTATATAGATTCACTATTGGTATGCTTGTTTGCCCCAGATCAGGCCCGTTGAAACGTCAGACGATCATCTGGACCCAAACTGTTTGCAAACTTTGATAGCAGGTTCTAAAAGGAGAGAGAGAGCACACGAATCTTTTGTTTTATTTCTTAGAATCTCGAAGTACGATTTCTGGGTCAGTCTATTATTAGTCTTGATACAACTGCTTCTGATGAGCTTACTGAGATATACTGAAAACCCATCTTATCGTACCATCAATGTCAAAGAGTTTGGATGCATGCCCGGTTCCAGAAAATTTTGTCAGAGGGAGTCAAACTTTTACACGTTTTTTTTTAATTTAATGAGGGGAGAGAGGATCCAAAAACCACTATAAGCGGGCCATCATCGGCCCGCCAGCGAAAAGCCATTTAAATGACGTTTCGCTAGAGTGCCGATATTGGCCATACATAAAAATGTGGCTTAGTAGCTTTGTGATTTTTCAGGGATCCGGACCAATTTCTAAAGAAGCTATATTTTTGTGATATTTTAGAAAGGGTCCTCCGGACCCCCTCACCCTCTCCCCCATTTGGATCCGCGCATGGCGTGGATGCAGAGTGCGGCCGGACATTATTATGTCTGGCTTGATCTGGTTCAAACTGTTTGCATAAAAAATCATTTAGGAAAAATTCTCCCGGGAACATCATCAATGGATCAACATCAGACCTAACGCTGTTCAGATGCAGATCAAGCCCGACCTTTTTATGTCGGGCCTGATCTATGTCCAAACTGTTTGCAAAAGTAATAATCAACTTTTTCAAGGGAGAGGTCCGAGGGCCTGTGAAGAGGAGGAAATAATTATACGTCACCAAGGCATGTACATGTACCCATTTCTACACTGACACAAAATGAAAACTTTACACTTTATTTCTCTGAATAACTGTTTTGTTAGTATACATGTCGTTGTAAGATTTACGCATGCTTATCGGGACATCGTCGAAGATAGCGATTATGCAATTTTTATTCAAATCCCAGGTCTAATCAGGTGTCAACTCCTGAAAAACGTGTTCCTTACGTTGCACGTGCTGAGGAACAGGTGGTTAATTAACAGCTTTCAAACCGACAAGAAAACATTTGCAGCTGAGTACTGGTAATAAAAAATGATTTATTGTCACAAAACGCTTCCATTTAGTGACGGCACGTCTTCCAAAAGATCAAAGAAACCAAGTTATTGGCGTGCCCATGGCGGGGTCTACGGTAAATGATATCGCGCATCATTTTGGCTGCTCTAGACAGACTATTCATGATCTTATGAACCGGTACAACAAAACTGGGTATGCCAGAGCTCGCGCAAGACCTGGTCGCGCACGTGTGACGACGTCACGTCCTTATCGCGTTAACACGTTAACTCACCAACGTAAACGTTTAAAGCGGAAACCATTATTGCTCATCTTTACGGGGTTAATGCAAAAATGATAACTAGTCATTTCGTGCAAAATAACGGACCTGGCATTTTCCAGCATGAAAATGCAAGGCCTCACACAACACGTAAATAACCACATAGTTCCATGCTTAAATAACGTCAACCTCTTGCCTTGGCCTGCTTCATTCCGGGTCATGAACCCATAGAACACGTATATGATGAATTGGGTCAGAGGGTCAGGTCCAATCATCAAATAGATGCGTTAAATGACTCCAATATGCACCTCTGTCAGCATTACATACGTATCCCTAACGTGCCTATACAACGTTACGTAAATTCAATGAGGCGACGTATTCTGCTAAGCATTCGTAAAAATTGAGGTCGCACTGGTAACTGATGATCTTTTTAACATCACTTAAAGCACGCAGTCAGTAATTTCTTGCTTCCAAAATCTGTGTGACTGTTTTAATTGTTTTAAGAAATTTTCATTTTGACCCCTCTGAACTGACTTATTCATAAAGATTATGCAATTTATGATTTTCATCCAATATTTTTTTCAGAGACATCGATAAGGCATTGAAGATTCGATGACTGAAAAAATTAACCCCGAAACTTAATTTATCATCAAAATATATGCTTTTGAATACTATGTAAAGTTTTCATTTTGGGTCAGTGTATACAAGATTGTAAGATACAAAATTTATAAAATACAACTCATCAGGCTAAAAATCCGTATTAGGATATCAACCAGTGGATCCAGATCAGGCCCGATCAAGTTTTGGCATTGTATAAATGCTACTTAATTTAGTAATAGGTGGATAGGTCAATAAATACAATTACTGGTTATTAAATAGTAATATGAAATAAACAAAGCAAAAAGTATCCACCGTACATATTTCCTATATTGTGTTTACAAATCAGGTCATGGCACCGCTTATTAAACGAAACTTTTGCTGTCTTTATTCTGGAAATCGAAAAATAAATCAGTCCCGACATTAACGTAAGCTGGTTTATAAAATAGTTATTCATACCTTGACATTCCTCTCCTGTCCATCAGGATCAAAAGATCGCTGCAAATCCGTTAGTTTTTGCGAGGAGAAAAGTACCGCTAGGTTTGTTGTTGTGTAAAGCTAGAATCTCGTGCATGACCTCGCTAATGGACAGACACGACTATACATGAAGTAAAATAGTTCTTGAAACCGGTTTGAAAAGTATGAAAATTATCGGAATTAATTCAACATGCTTAATTATTTAGCCAAATTGAGTGTTGTTATGAATAGATATAAACTCAACTACTTGGAAATTCGCCCAACATGAAAATACAGTTTCATGTATAAATACGCTATGATCGCATAACATCATTCCATCGAAATTGGACATGCCGGTGTGTCAATATAATTGCGCCCCCATGTTGAAAAAATAAAGTTGACGGTAATTTTGATAGTTCTGAGTGAAATCGAATGGTCATATACTGATAAATTGTTTTGAAATTAGTGAAATAAATCATTTTGACGAAAAAAGTCCGTAAAACTGTTGAGAAAAGCGGATGGCGGGACGTCACTGTTCGTGAATTTTATCCGGCACTGTACGGAATAAAAATGTCACTGAATCGCAAGTTCAACTTCGAATGTCATGACATTATCGTAATCGGGAAGGATATGAAATATAGCGGAATAGCACATGAACCAGATCAGGTGGTGGTCTTTCGGATGGCATCGTTAAGTAACTCTGAAAATCATTTTATTTCATAAACATTTTGAAGTTCAAAGTCATGTATAATCATGTACTTTTTCTGACAAATTTGCAAAATACAACAAGATAAAGAAAAAAGATGTTTTTTTTAAGCATTGAGATGGTTTGTAGTAGCTTTCTATAGATTGATGCATGGCTTGGGAATGGGAGTCCCTTTCGTTACGGAGTTTTGCTAACAGTAGATTTTTATCGAAAAAGTCTGAAGTGGCACGTTAAGAGGCGGTAACTTTAATAACGAGCTATAGCGTCAGCTGCCGTAGGCAGCTGCGCCGCCAGCGAAGCTGGTGGCGAGCGTAGCTCGTACTATACATATCGCGAGGCACTAAGTAATCTAACCAAAAAAATTTGCAGGGTCAAATCAACTGGTTTTCATTGTCAACTGCGGTCCTCTTTAACTCTTTAGTAAAGCCTGGTACCATGTAAATACTAGCTTTAGTTTCGTAAAGACTGGCCAATGCTTTTACTTAGATTACCTTGCGAAAAAGATAGTTAGTAAGGAATAAGATCGACCCGTCTGAAATAATTTGCATAATGTACCGAGTCTAATGTACCGTGTCATCGGCACGTGCATCGCTTCTGTTTAAAGCAAGCGACGTTGGCAATTGAGAAATAAGCATCCTTCGCGGCTCTAGATGCCGTGACACTTTCCTAATTCATAGCATTGATCAAATGCAATTGAAAAGCAACTTGCATTTATTCAGTTTGAATTGCCGTTGCCCACTGTATTTGTTTCAAATTGCAGTTGCAGCTATAGATTTTTGTCTTGCGTGAGTTCTCCTTTCCGACTGTAAACTTTAAAGATGGCCGAACACGCTTTAATTTTGGAGAACAAAAGAGAAACAGTCTGTAAGCTCTTCCGAGTCCTCTCCCAAGTTTATTACCCGTGATGCTATGAATTGAGATTCTTGACGTCGCTCCAAGAGTCACTAGATCTAGCTGAGGTACTTTCTGCTGAGATTTAACGTAAACAGGTAGAGGAAAGATTTTTATTTATAGATATAGAGCAAACCAGGGTGATTTCGACACCTGTATGTTATCGACACTCCCCCTGTAATGTGATACCCGTCGTTTATTGATTGGTTTATTTTGATTGTATCATGAATACGTCATAGAAATATTCATTTCCAGCTACACAGCACTTTTTTGAAGGTTCACGGGATAAGAAAATCACAGACATACGAAAATCCAAGCATTCTTATGCGTTCCTATAAGAGCACCGATAAAATGTGTCGAAGTTTCACATGTACAAATTCTTAGATATCCCATTTCTGTTTGATACCTCGTGCTTGGAACACAATTGCCTTCTTGTTTTTATCCGCCTATGCCAGAATATCTGTATACAGTGTATTTTATAAGGGGTGTCGATAATACACTTACAGAATTTGGTGCAAAGGCAGTTATCGACACATGCCCTTGTAGACTAGATATACCGCTTGATTGGGCATCTTGCGTCATCTGTGGAATAAATGGCACGTGATATGCCCATAAAATCTCGTTCTTCAATCATTCACGGTAGATGAGCTTGAATACCACGATTATTATTGTGATGGGTGGGCGAGTGGGTGGGTCTATTGCATCCGATTGAATTCAAATGGTCAGACAATGAAATATAGACCTTCAGATCTTTTAAAAATGTTGTTTGAATTAGATTAAATGTAATTCTAGTGAGGTAGAATGGTTATCTCTAATTCATGCTTTTATTTTTTTAAAAAAGCTTTAAGGTGTCGATAACTCTCTGGGGGTGTCGATAACGCACCCCTTTACCCTAGGTGCTACAACATTCCGTCATGGATTCATATACGATAGTTTGTATAAATAGTCATCTTTTTTCGGCCAATCAAATAGTGCATATCATATCATCATTGAGAGAAAAGTTGTTCACGCCAATAGAAAGGCTCAAAACATCGAAACCGTCTTAAGGTGTCGATAATACCCCTGTTTGCTCTACTATAAATTTATAGTACATCTATTAATGCATAGAAAAATCGTTCTATAAATTTATAGATATCACAGAAAGATCGTCCCTAAATTGGTTTTAAATGAAAACCGCATTCCGATTGTGCGTTCACAAATACGTATAGGGTTAAAGATACACTGTTGCGCCGTTGATTCTGGCGCAGGATGTGTAAAATGCGAATTAGGCTTCATGCCAAAAAGCATGTAATCCCTAGTTTTCCTGTTTGACGGTGTTTTATTTACTGAAATAGCTAATAAAAAGCTGAAATTTGTTGATACTCTGGGACAGAGCCTTTCTCAAACTCGTTTATGCGCCATCTTTAAATCGTAGACTGGTTTACAATAAATTAGATACTGCGGCTGACCTCAAATAAGTACGGTCTTCCAGAAAAGAGTTTTTTCTCCTGCCAAAATAACTGTTAACGTAATATGGTTGTGTAAAATGACATATGCCCCTTTTGGACATGAGTGGTCAAATAAAATATGAGCATCTAACTGCTTTTAAATGAGAACTATTAAAACTTAAAACAACCCAGAATTATGCCAGTCAATTTATCTGGAGCCCACTTCAAGATTACTGGGATCGTGTTGCACGTGGCCATATATTAATTATACCTGTTCAGTGCGATAGTTGCACGGGCTAAGTAACACTATTTCAGAGCTTATTGATTATTTAACAGCAAGCTAGACAGTTAAGTCACAGTATTGTCCATGCTCGCATGTGCAACCTCAGACTGTACTTGATCTTATCCTTTAACATTCTGAAAGGGCTTTTGACAAAATGATTGTGCCGACAACTTACTTTTACATTAGAACTTCTTCAGCTCAAAAACATTTTTGACCATGAAATATGTTCAAGATAGGGTAGTTTGAGCCACAGAGAGGTAATAATTGCCCCAGATCCGGATGCTTTATAAGGATAATATTTTTGACCTCGTAGTTTTACTATGGTCAGTATTTTCATTTTTGCGACGACGAATCATATTAACCACTGGACCAGTCTAGATCCAGCCTCATCACGTGATCAAGCAAATTCAAAATGGAGGACCTAAGTGTGGAAGCTGATTAAAACTTAAAAAAGTAATAAAATGTCCACAAGTTTGGGCAAAATCAAGGGCTTGTAGCCTGCATTGATGGTGACAATTAATGTAGATTGTGTTTTCTCAAAAAGTAGGCATTTCAAATAAAATTATTATGTACATTATGAATTCTTACCTTATCGATGTTCATTCTTTCAAATATCGCGTTGCGGTTTTCGACATGCACGATTTTCTCGCAATTTTACCTGTTGATTCTATAAATATATAGAACGATTTTTCTATGCATTTATAGATGTACTATAAATTTATAGTATATCTATAAATAAAAATCTTTCCTCTACCTGGTAAATTCTGATGCTTCCTTCAAGTTTTAACGAGTTGTCTTTGAGAAAAAATCAAGATCATGAGCAAAATGTACCTACGTGCGTACGTAATCCTGTGTTAGATGAAATACTTTGAGAATTGCGCCAGAGATTTACGCAGCACATGAATTCTTTTGGCCAGCAACATATTGCCAAATGTCAACAACACCAGCAAAATCAACATTGGATTCACTTGGGGTTCTTGGTCAGCTGTTGACAGTTGGTGAGTTAATTAATCTTTCTTCAGTTTATAACAAAATATATAGTCTTCCCAGATTGACCTTAGATTGATTAATTTTTGCCAAAATCTTGGTGATAATCCTCTGTGTTTTCATGAAGTATTCCGACCTCGGTCCGCGAGGGGGGGGGGTTAACTTGGGGATAATTTTGGTTTGGGTGTACGAGCCAGTTTTTTCAAACCTACCCCAATCATAAACTTGGTCTTCGAAAAAAAATGACCTATTCATATACTTAATTGAACAAAATGCTTACATATTCATACACTGTTCTTTGATTTTTATTAGGGCTGGCAGGTATTATCGCGATACAGGTATATCGCGATATTTTATTTCTGTGGTACGTATCGTGATACAGTTGGCCGTATCGCAATATTTTCAAATCTATTTATAGTAACCATAAGTTGTTGGAATTTGTCATAGCATTGAAGGCCATATCTGCTTACACCTTTAGGCCAAAAAAAAAAATAGGTGTGTTTACGGTTTGCCGACCGACCCTGTTTTAAAGCTGCCGACCCTACCATTTTTTCTCAGAAAATAAAAAAACGAGACCGTTTTCCGGTCCTGCTTGAGCGGTCCTGGATTTTAGTATCTGTATTCAAATTTTTCGCTGATTCTATTCTATTCGGTATGTAGTCAAACCTTTTACGGATACCTTCGGATTTTGTCAATCCAAGATGGCGACGTTCTCGTCGCTTTTCGTTTCAAGAAATGTGATCACCAAGATCAGAAAAGCTTGTTTGAAGCAACAAGTCATCACCAGATGACTTGAGATATTTAATGACAACCATCCATGCGATGACGTCTTTCTTCTCTAGGTTTATTTCCCTCTTCTGTTGCTTGATGTTGTAAGTATCGAAAGAAAGAAAGTTAAACGCATTTATCATTCACTGACTACACTAACTGGCGCTTTATTATTTACAAGAATGCCAGATATGTTCCTTTTGTTCAGTGTCTATTCAAGGTAATGTAGGGGAAAATCTGTGCTTCGCCTTTGGATTTTGTCATAAATGAACCAGCCAATCAGTTTGATTTTCAGTTTGAGAATGTTTTCTTGTTCTTTTCTCAATATTCTTTGGTCCAAGCTTGGATCATATAAGATAAATCAAACCAAGTAATTTGCATTATCATTTACCTTTTTCTTTCTTAACCTTGGTACATAAATAGCGAAAAAAAATCGAGTGAAAAAAAAATTGAGTGAAAAAAAAAATCGAGTGAAAAAAAAATCGACCTGACCTACCTACCCTATTTCAAATTACATAAAAAATAAAAAAAAAATAAAAAATAAAATCGACCTACCTACCCTGTTTGTAATTTCCATCAAATAGTAAACACACATTTTTTTTTTTTGGCCTTATATGATCTTAATGTCCTTTCAAGCCACTGGACTGGTGACTGGAGTGAATATTTTAACTATGCATTAGCTGATAGTGGATTCTTATGTGTATATTCTGCATAAGTGAAAGCTTTTTGTAAAGCTTAAAGTAGTTATTCCACCCTTGGCAACAGAAAGGCGAATACATGCATAAGGCGTTAAAAATCTCTTACTGAAACAGAAGTAATAACTAATCTGGCTGTTAAATTACTAAGTATACCACTTTGTCAATAGTTTACAAACAATTTTTACAGTTAATTCAGGGGTCAAGCAAGCTATAGCAGTTAATTCATTACATAGGGATAAGTTCATTTTAAACTGCTCTCTTATTTGAATAGGGAGAAGTGAGCCAGTTTAGGGAGACTACATATATTTCTCTCAAGCCCCTCCCCCCCTAGCTTATGGCCTGAGTTATTCACAATATATCTGTGCTTATTTTAGTTGAAAACACAGAGGAACCATTCTTACAGTTAAGTTAAATCTTGTGATATGTTGTATCGTGAAATGTATCACGATACGCTGGTCCCGTATCGTGATATATCGCGATACGATTTTTTTGGTGATACCCATCCCTAATTTTTATATACCCTCTTTGCTTTACAAATAAATATTACAATTTTTGTTTCCGAGCTGAATATCTGAGCAAAAATATGAGTATTTTCAAACAGGGATGTCTGATTGAGAAAACGGGACCATGCATATATCAATGATGACAAACTGGGTCAGTCAAATACTTTTTCTTAGAAAAAGGGGGCTTATCGTATACCTGGCAGAGCTGAAAAAGGAGGCTATTTGGCACGCACATCCGTACTATGTCATATATAGGTAGTTACCCCCTGTTCTTTGATTTTTATATACCTTTATGCTTTACAAATAAATATTACAATTTTTGTTTCCGAGCTGAATATCTGAGCAAAAATATAAAACAGGGATGTCAGATTGAGAAAACAGGACCATTCATACATCAATGATGAAAAACTGGGTCAGTCAAATACTTTTTCTTTGAAAAAGGAGGCTTATCTTATACCTGGCAGCGCTGAAAAAGGGGGTATTCGGCACCCACATCCATACTATGTCATATATAGGTAGTTACCCCCTCCCCCCACCCCCCAACCCCCGAGCCTCGGTCATGCGTTTACCAAAATTATAAAAATAGTGCCAATTTATTAATGCAAATGGACTGATAGCCTAGTGTAGTGGTTACATGTAGTTAGCAACTTGATACAGGATCGAATCTTGAAAAAACTTTTTTTTTATATAAAATTGTCAAATGTAGGCGTAAGATAAGGGCAGGATACAGCCCTAATTCCTTTTTTGAAGCCAAAGTGGGTGCATAAAACTGGGTGTGCCGTGTGTGCTATATATGCCTCGTGCGCAGGGACTGCGGCACACCGACACAATAATCGAATAATGCATGCAAATTGTCAAATGTTGTCAAGATTGCTCTTATATTTTACCATATTTGAAATATATGAAAAAAGACGAATGAACACTGGAATTACATGTAGAAGAAAGATATCTAAAAAAATTGTAATTGTACAGGATTCAAACCCACATATTTGGATCCTAAGGACACGGAGTTATCCATTATGCTATTGAGGAATTTAGGTAATTTTACACAATCTAAAGTGAAATTTTTACGATGATTCCCTAAGATGGGTGAAAGTTCATTGAATATTCATATGTCTCAGGTCAATTTTGACAAATAATAGCAACGTCAGTGTTTTTGGTTTTTCCTTATACCCATATGATAACCCTATATTTGACCCTTAAGGCCTAAATTAAAAAAATTATTTGTTTCCCCTTACCCGACCGACCTTGAAAATAGCCCCTACTCAAAAAATTTTATTTCAATTTTCAGTCAAGATTTTTTTTAAAATTTCATTGCAAACTTAGAAAAGTGTCCAATATAAACAGTGTTATCTTAGCAAATTGTTTGTGTATTTAATTCTATTGCCTATAGTAGGACTATGCAGTAAAACCTGCCTAAAATGGCCACTCAAAGATATACAAAACAAAGGTAGTTTAGACAAATGAGTGCTAAATGCAGGTCAAAAGTATTGCAGATGCTCCCTGGGAGCATTCTGCAATACTTTTGACCTGCATTATGCGATAATCAGTCTTGATAAAACAAACAATTTTTGTCTTTTGTTGAGTGGCCTCTTAAGACAGGCTTTACTGTATACAATTAAGCAAAATGGGTATCAAATTTGAGAAGTTAAAAAAAATAATTTTTTGACTGACCGACCCATACCGGTAAAACAGGGTCGGGTAAGGGGAAACAAAAATATTTTTAAGGTTGGCCTAAGTGATTTTATTTGGCCATTTTTACCGCCTTACATGGGAGTCATTCCTAATCCAAAAATGGCCTTTATTTTCCCAATTTCATGTATTTTAGCACTTATTCTCAAATTTTTATGAAATATTTTCCCAAATGTTCAGGAAAAGGTAGCTTCCCAAAACCCAAAACAAAATCACTGCCCTTACAAAAAGATGATTTTTCAAACCTATTTTTACACGGTTGACAATCAGTTGAATGCTTAAATGGTGATTAAACAAAGAAATCTGTTTGCTGAGCTTCAGGTTTTGAAGAAGAGGGTCAAAACAGATAAACAAACTACAAATGCTTGCGCTTGAAAGGCGTTATTACTTGAATCAAAATGAATGTTTTTTTTAAAAATATAAGAATGCTATTTTGTCAGTTTTGACAGCAAAGGATATGGTAAGGCATCTCCTTGTTGTTGTTATTTTTGTTCCCTCCTGCAAAACGCCTGTTGAGGTTGAATTGTACATGAGGAAATTATGGGGTTAACATAACAATAATCAATATTTGACAATTATTGCCTTGTGGGCTACAAACAAGATGCCGCGCTGTTTGTGTATAAAATGTGAGAGGTCTGTTCTCAATATTTTGCATAGAATATAACATTTTGCAGATTTGTAAGCTAATTCAGCCTCAAAATTTTGGTTCTGCATGTAATCATCAAAATGATAGCAAAATATTCCACACAAAATTCAGTTTTTAAGTTCAGTTTTTCCATTAAAATGTGAACTTGGCCTGTTCTTTATGCTCAACTTGTGTGCAATTTTTCTGTTTGAAAAAATCATTCAGCAGAGGCCTTGTGAAAGAGAAAACAAGGTTTTGCACAACAAAGGTCAAAATAATTCCCTCATATTTTAAGGCCAAGAAAACAAATATAATATTATGTGGTTCAGGTTACCGGACCTTCCCTTAATTTTTACCCTAATATAGGCCCCTACCCTATACTTTTTTCTCCAAATTCTGAAGTTGGAAGAAAATAGCAGAACAAAATAATTTTGTTCTGCTATTCTCTTCTAACTTCAGAAATTGGAGAAAAAAACCATATCAAAATGTCATCTGAAATGGAAATCAAAAGTTCAATGCTGGTTGGTATTGGAAGTAAAATGTCATATCTTTAGAAATACACCCAGTTATATCAGTTTTTTCTTATTAGCTCACCTGAGCCATTGGCTCATGGTGAGCTATTGTGATCGTTGGATGTCCATCCTCCGTTGTCCGTCACTTGTCGTAAGCCGTCAACAATTGCTTCAAAGGACATCTCCTCCGAAACAACTGCCTGGATTTCAACCAAACTTGGTAGGAATGATCCTCTTTAAAAATTGTTCAAATGGTTCCGGTCCATTGCATATCTAGGTCACACAGGCTAAAAATAGATTTTCAAGATTAACACTTTAAAAATCTCTTCTAGAGCTTTGATATTTGGTATGTAGCATCACCTAGTAGACCTCTACCAAGTTTGTTCAAATTATCCCCGTTGGGCCAAAAATGGCCCCACCCCGGGTGTCACTTGTTTTACATAGGCTTATAGAAGGGAAAACATGAAAAAAATCTTCTTAGCCTAGAGCCTTGATATTTGGTATGTAGCATCACCTAGTGGACCTCTACCAAGATTGTTCAAATTATGCCCCTGGGGCTAAACATGGCATCGCCCCAGGGGTCACATGTTTTACATAGGCTTATATAGGGAAAAACATGGAAAAATCATCTTGTCTGAAACCATAAGGCATAGAGCCTTGATATTAGGTATGTATCATCACCTAGTGGACCTCCTCTACAGAGTTTGTTCAAATTATACCCCTGGGGCCAAAAATGACCCCACCCCGGGGTCACATGTTTTACATAGGCTTATATAGGGAGAAATATGAAAAAATCTTCTTGTCTGAAACCACAAGGCCTAGAGCTTTGATATTGGTATGAAATATCACCTAGTGAACCTCTACCAAGTTTGTTCAATTTATATAGCCCTGGGGCCAAAAATGGCCTGCCCCGGGGTCACATGTTTTACATTGGCTTATATGAGGGTCTGGATGGGGTATAATGATTAGTGAATAATGGCCCTTTTTTACAATGAATAGTGAATAATGAGCCAAAAAAATAATGAATAGTGAATATTGAGGGCCTAAAAAATAATGAATAATCCCATTTTTTTAATGAATTGAAGAAAAAATTAATGAATAGTGAATAATCAGATTTCTTTGCCACCTCTTCTACTGTTAATGAATAATTGGTCTTATTTTAATGAATAACCCAAAATTTTAATGAGATGATTAATGGGCTAAACTTTTAATGAATAGTGAAAACCTGACCCCCATCCAGACATATATGGAAAAACATGAAAAAATCTTCTTGTCTGAAACCATATGGCATAGAACCTTGATATTTGGTATGAACCATCACCTAGTGGACCTCTACCAAGTTTGTTTAATAATGCCCCCGTGGCCAAAAATGGTCACATGTTTTACATATGCTTATATAGGGAGAAATATGAAAAAATCTTGTCTGAAACCACAAGGCCTAGAACCTTGATATTTGGTATGAAGCATCACCTAGTGAACCTTTACCAAGTTTGTTCAAATTATAGCCCTGGGGCCAAAAATGGCTAGCCCTGGGGGTCACAAAATTTTACATAGGCCTATATAGGGACAATATGAAAACATTTTCTTGTCTGAAACCATTAGGCTTAGAGCCTTGATATTTGGTATATAGCAATAATCGCATCACCTTGTGGACCTCTACCAAGTTTGTTCAAATAACACCACTGGGGCCAAAAATGGCCCCGCCCCAGGTGTCACCAGGGACATGGTCAGCTTTCAACAGATTCCTATATGTAAGCTTTAAACAATACTCAGGTGAGCGATTTAGGGCCACTTGGCCCTCTTGTTTAATACATTTCCAAGCAGGTCTGAATATTCCTAGAAAAAGTTTAAAACAAAACAAAAATCCTACCTTCCTACCCTATATTTTTTCATGGTACCTGTACCACGCATATTTTTTATTTGGCCTAATAATTGCATGCTGAATAGTAAAAAACTTCCCTTTCAATCAGTATTTCAATAAACATGCATATTTTAATAAAAGAATGATATATAATAATAGATAGATCTAATATCTGCTTGTACACAGGTGTTCAAATGTTAATTTTGTTTCTCTGTCCATTTGTTTATATTCAAGTGTTCCAAGGCCGTAGTCGGCGGTAGGCCGGTTCATACATACATTATTCGGTTATTGTGTCGGTGTGCTGCGGTCCCTGCGCACGAGGCATATATATCACACACGGCACACCCAGTTTTATGCACCCACTTTGGCTTCAAAAAAGGAATTCAGGCTGTATCCTGCCCTTATCCCACGCCTATCTGCGTTAAGTAAAGGTGTAGGGCAACAATTAGTGTGAATTTTGGAAATGCTCTAAAACAGGTTTCAATCTTGTGGGGATTGACGTGACAATTTCGTCTGTACAGTGTCACCCCACTGTTCCTGAAAGTTTTTTTTCCGCCTGGAAGGGCAAGGAGTTTTGTTATCGTTTGTTTAAGTTTGCCACTCCCCCTAATGGTGAGCTGTAAGTCGCTAGGCCGGTTCGGCCATGGCTAGACCATTTTTTTGGCCAAAATAGGTTTTAGCCGAACCACTTAAAGTCTTTTTTTTGCCGCATATGCTTTCAGTTGGTAGGGTCATTTTCCTCTTGCCTTTTTAGCTCACCTGAGCCGAAGGCTCAAGGTGAGGTATTGTGATCGTTCTTCGTCTGTCGAGCGACTTTTTCTTTAAACGAAATCTCCCGAACCACTGGTTCTCATTTCATATAACTTCACATGAATGTTCCCCATGATGCCTTCTTTCAAAATTGCATAAATGGTTTGGCTCCACTGAAAACGAGGGCCGCATAAGCTCCAGATAAGAAATCTTTTAAACGACATCTCCTCCTGAAAGGCTGGTCCAAATTAAAAATGATATCACAGAATTGTTCCTCTAGATACCCTCTACTGAAATTGCACAAATGGTTTCGCTCTGCTGAACAAAAGGGCCACCAGAGCTCCAGATAAGAAATATCTTTAAAAGACATCTCCTCAACCACTGGTCAAAATTGAAAATAATTTAACAGAATTGTTCCTCCCTGATACCCTCTGCCAAATTGCACAAATGGTTCTGATCCGCTTAACAAAAGCGCCGCCCAGAGCTCCAGATAAGAAATATCTTTAAAAGGCATCTCCTCCTGAACCACTGGTCTAAATTCAAAATAATTTCACAGAATTGTTCCTCATAATACCCTCTACCAAAATTGCACAAATGGTTCTGCTCTGCTGAACAAAAGGGTCGCCAGAGCACCAGATAAGTAATATATTTAAATTACATCTCCTGAACCACTGGTCCAAATTCAAAGTGATTTCACAGAATTGTTCCTCATGATGCCTTCTACCAAAATTGCACAATTGGTTCAGATCGTCCTGAACCACTGGTCCAAATTCAAAATTATTTCACAGAATTGTTCCTCATAATGCCCTTTACCAAAATTGCACATATGGTTCCGCTCAACAGAACAAAAGGGCTGCCAGAGCTCCAGATAAGAAATATCTTTAAACAACATCTCCTCCAGAACCACTGGTCCAAATTCAATACTATTTCACAGAATTGTTCCTCATGATGCCTTCTACCAAAATTGCACAAATGGTTTTGCTCCACCAAACATATGGGCCAACAGAGCTCTAGACAAGAAATATCTTTAAACAACATCTCCTCCTGAACCACTGGTCCAAATTCAAATTTATTTCACAGAATTGTTCCTCATAATGCCTTCCTCCAAAATTGCACAATAGGTTCTGCTCCACTGAACAAAAGGGCTGACAGAGCTCCAGATAAGAAATATCTTTAAACGACATCTCCTTCTGAACCACTGGTCCAAATTCAAAATAATTTCACAGAATTGTTCATTATGATGCCTCCTACCAAAATTGCACAAATGGTTCCCTCCACCGAACAAAGCGACTGCCAGAGCTCTAGATAAGAAATGCCTTTTAATGACATTTCCTACTGAACCACCGGTTCAAATTCGGGCTTAATGCAGAGGTCTCCAGAGGTCTAGATGAGAAATGTCTTTAAATGACGTCTTTTCCTGTTGGGAGCGCAGTGTCTTAGTGGTAGAGTGCCTGACCCGAGACTGAAGGGCCGCGGGTTCAGGCCTCACCGGCGTCACTGCGTTGTTTCATTGAGCAAGAACTTTACTCCTAGCTTTGTTAGTAATGGTTCAACCCAGGAAGACCCGTCCCTATATAACTGAAATATTGTTTATGGGACGTAAAGAAACAAATCAAACAAAACCGTCTTTTCCTGAACCACTGGTCCAAATTAAAATAATTTCACAGAAATATTCCTCATGATGTCCTCTACCAAAATTGCACAAATGGTTTTGCTCTGCCGAAAACGGAGTTGGCAGAGCTCTAGATAAGAAATATCTTCAAATGAAATCTTCTGAACCACTGGTCCAAAATCTAAATAATTTCGCAGAAATGGTCCTCATGTTGCCCTCTACTTAAATTGATCAGAATGTTAGCTTGGCTGAACAACATGGCCACCAGAGCTAAAAATAAAAATCTCTTTTGAATCATATATCTCCTTAGCCACAGGTCAATACATCAGGACTCAGGTGAGCGATCCAGGGCCCTAGGACCCTCTTTTTTATACTTGACATACGCGTGCATAGGTCATTATTTCGCCTGCCCCAAGGTGTGAAAGGCGGCCGTTATAAAAAACAAGATTAAGAAACTGACACCTAAGTAATGTTAAAGCTGCATAGTCTGTAACTTTTGATCTTCTAATTTTAAAAATAATGTTTTTATTTTTCAAGAACACAGTAAAAATACTCAAATTCAGGTTAACATTTTACCATTTTCGTAAATCTTAACAAGTTATCACTATCAAAACAACTGCATTTATGTTAAAATTCAACGGTCTAGAATAATTGGAGGGACGCAAATAATTACCAACAAGAGAAAAATACACCTATTTGGTAAGATAATTCACTTTTCCATGCAGTTTTCAGATGTACCGAACATTTTTATTGTGAAAACATAGCTTAATTCTACTTTTACAAATGATTTAAAAAGAAAATATTTTTTTTCGAAAAATGTTCATAGTTACAGAGTATGCAGCTTTAAAGGATTATCGTTTGGCGTGAGTGTGCATCAGTGTTCTCTTTTTATAATCAATAAAGCCGACCCCAATGAACGAACAAAAAAAAACAATGCTGTATTCCACAATGTAACTTGGCATTTCAATAAAACATCATTTCATGCCTACGTTTAAGAAATAGATCAGCTCCAGCAGTGAATTGTTGAGTAATAATTCACTGTTTGGAGGTCAGTTGTAAAGAAGATCAAATCACGAGCGCGCGGCGCGAGTGATTTATCTTCGCACAACTGACCGACAAACAGTGAATTATTACTCAACAATTCACGCAATGGAGCTGATCTATTTCGATTCTAACACACAATAAACGACGAAAACACATTCGAAGTCTTCAGCTTCTTCCAACTTTCCGCCATTGCACTGAAGAACTCCCGCCAATATTTAGACTACGTCGCATACGTTTACATGTAATTGTAACGTCTTTCAAGCGTAAAAACGACGTTACACCGTCTAATGCCATGAATGACGTCATTTTCCAGTGACGTCAGCTATCACACACTTTTGCAGTGAATTATTGTCCGATATATCACAGTTTGTTATCGTTGGCTCTATAGGCGAGGTGTGTTAGAATTACCCGTATTAATGCCTAATTTGAGTCTTCTCTCAGTAAAGAATCATAATTTAAATGTATGTTTTGGGTGCTCAAAAGAGCCGTCTCATTGAGACCGTCTCATTGAAACGGTTCTTTGAGTACCCACAAAATATATTTTTGGTTAGAAATAGGAAAACTATTTTTAGTTACGCTCTCTTATCTGCTGTGCCCAGGTTCATATGAATGTAACGCTTACTTGTATATATAGAACTGGACCCCCCTCACAAAAAACCCAAAACAACTTTAAAAAACAACAACAGGTGGAAATAGTTGTTAATACATTAATGGTGGGGGTTCAAAAAAGCTGTCCTATAAACATTTTAAATACAGCTAATGCTTGTAAAATAAGCTTGAATTCACAAGACAAAATTGCCTCAAAATACATTAGTTTCGCTTCTACAGACAAGTTGAATTAGAAAATCTTTTTTCTTTGGGTAGTCACCCAGGGGGGATACTCTGATATTTTCATACATACGTAGACTCGGGTCATTTTTTGGGGGGTTCAAAATCATCAATTTCAATATTTTTGGGGGTTTTCAGAAATATATATATATTTGGGGGTATGAAGATTTTGTATATATTTTTTTTTTTTGGGGGGGGGGGGTCATCACAAAATTGGACTATATTTAGGGGTCATTTCTATGCATTTTAGGGTCTTTTCTTAAGGTCAAGGTACAGAATGGGGGATATTTTTTGGGGTTGCTAAAATTTCGAAAAAATTTTCGGGGTGCTTGAAAATCCTGATATGTTTGGGGGGTGAAGGGTAGATGCTGGGTCCGAGCCTACGTATACAGAAAACATGAGAGTCACAATGAAGAGTCAGTGATTAGATTTAGATGACCTTGACCTAAATTTTACACTCAACTTCTTATAAAGACTGTAAAATTAGCCTCACATACACTGTCTTCTGATACAGTGGGTTATTAACAAAATTAGTACAAATTTCTATAGAAACATCAGGAGGGCTGGGGGGGGGGCTAAGAGCTGATTGTACTTGAATGTATCGATTCCTGATCTTTGCCACCTTTCTTACTTTGGTTACCTTGACCTTATTTTCAAGGTCATTGTATTATACACAAGACTAAAACCAGTGATTTTATTTGGAATTTTGGGAAGCAACCTTTTCCTGAACATTTGGAAAATATATCATAAAAATTGGGAAAATAAGAGCTAAAATACATCAAATTGGGAAAATTAAGGCCATTTTTGGATCGGGAATGACTCCCATATAAGGCGGTAAAAATGGCAAAATAAAATCACTGAAACATGAACATTACTCAAAACAATGTCATATAAAATGGTCTTCGAACGCTTAGCTCGTTTTATAGGTTACTCCTATTTATTTCATATTATTCATATGTGGGCGTTGTTCGGCTAGTTCATCTGCTAAACAAGAGAAATCAGGTTCTATTTATAATTTGATGAAGAATTAGTATATATTTTTTTCTAAGTTGCTTGGGCCGCGTAAACATGGTAAACGTGCGTGCATTTCATTAAAATCCTAACCGTATACCCACTGAACTCACATTTATTAACCCTTAAAGCGCATAATCACAAAATGTATAGTCAACGGTCACTTTGTACCACATTTGAGACGTTTGGTAGCGAATTGCACGACCTTTAGGTCTGCACTATAATCACTATGTGAGTGAGTCAGTCCGATGTTCGTCTGTCCGACCGTATGTCCGTCCGTTTGTTACTAGTTAGTCTCGTACTATACCCTTGCAAAATTGGCATAAGGTCGTCGACTGATTAATAAGAGATTGCGTACATTCATGCTGACGTCATTACTGACACAAAGGGACCCAGAACCAAAGGTGGTCAATCACGTGGTCTGTCTGATTATACGATCTAGTAATCGGACATCACAGGTAAGGTAAATCGTGCATAACTTTCGTTATACTAAGTCGAATTTCATGCGGTAAAGTGCAAAACCCCCCTCATATTTTTCTGCACGAAACTATTTAAAGTATTTTCTGGGTTCGCTGCAGTTTTCCAGATTACTTCGACCAACTGAAGTGTGAACCCAATAGCGGAGAATTTTCCGTATTTTCTTCAGTTGGTCGAGGTAATCTGGGAAACTACAGCAAACCGAGGAGAAATTTTGACAGTCTTGTGCAGAAAAAATATGAGGGTTTTTTGCACTTTGCCGCATAGAATTTGACTTAGTATTACGAAAGTTATGAATGATTTGACTGGATTAGGGAATCCGTAAATCCAATCATGCTGACCACGTAATTGGCCACCTTGATGTGTCCCTCCTCTTCGGTATGGGACACCATTTACAAACCACCATTTGCAAATTATCTGCGTTTTTATCATTTTGATATACTCCACGCTGATATCTTTAAGCTATATTCCAAGATGGCAAGCTGTAGTTAGTGTTCGATATGAATGCGAATGATTGGTAACCGTGTGGAATATTTCATACCGAAGCTCTTTTATTAAAAGACCTAGTTCACTAATGAAAATATATTTACAGGGCTAACCACTTTACTAGGGATTCTTAGAGAACCAGATATACAATTATAACATAAATCATGGAAGTACTGGAATTCAGCCTGAAACAATGTACATGTATTACTTGACTTTTCGCTTACAGTAAAGGAGGCAACTTTAATATTCATATCTGGGTGTGGTTTAGCTATTTCATCTGCTAAACAAGGGAAATCAAATTTTATTTATAATTTGGTAAATAGTTAAGAAGCGTTTTGGGCCGCGCAAACGTGCGTGCATTTCATGAAAATCCTAATCCTATACACACTGAACTCACATTTATTTACCTTTAAAGCGCATAATCACAAAATGTATGTTGTTTGTCGTCCACTTAATTATTTGAAACATCATAGATAAACAGTGTGGACCCAGATCAGACTGCTCCTCTTAATCCACAATGTTTGCCTCCCTGTTTACAATGTATGTCTAGTAGACATTTTCAGATGCAGCTATTTTGCTGGCATTTTAAGGACTAAAATGACTGAGGTGGTGACAAAAGATGATACAGTTACTTTTGAATAATGCCACGCCTCCTTTTCAGCTTTTACCTATGCCTAGGGTTGACTAGTCCTAATTACGCATTTATGAGGCGCCGCCTTTACAGTAAGCGAAAAGTCAAGTAATATAATAAAGAAAAACTATCAATAATCTATTCTATACCTCTTCCTCAAATAATTTATCTGTGAACATAGCACACAACTTTGACGGCAACATATGAGCCGGGACATGTGATAACCAACAATGTGGCATTTTGACAAGTGTAGACTCAGACGAGCCTGTGCAGCTTA
Organism: Loripinus fragilis; assembly: GCA_964019695.1. Taxonomy (NCBI): domain Eukaryota; kingdom Metazoa; phylum Mollusca; class Bivalvia; order Lucinida; family Lucinidae; genus Loripinus; species Loripinus fragilis. The sequence continues at coordinate 78,459,296 of OZ026528.1, read as the reverse complement.
GAAATTCTAAATAATGTTCAGTCAGTAGCTTTACAGTTGTAGAATATTCAAGCGACTAGCAAAGGCTCTGATCAGACTGGTCGCACATACCGCATTGTTGGAAATCTCATGCTGCGGCTCATGTATCTGTGAACATATCACACAACTTTGACAGCATCATATTACTATAACATTAACTTTTTTACGAAAATGATTTGTGAGCTTATTCTTGAAAATATTAGGAAAATGCATCTGGGTATTCACAACTGTTTAGATGGACAAATCAACTCATATAGCGGATTCCAATCTGTTTGCTGTTGTCTTTTTGTGTGAAATTGCACTGTTGACAGTGAAGACCAAAGGGTTGTGTAATTGGTCAATATACATGTATGCACGTATTGTATCTATACTCGTATATCCAAAGTATGGTTTATATTTTGAGAGTTGTGATAAATATGTTAAACTCGGGTAGCTTTAAAGCTGCATAGTCTGTAATTTTGATCTTTAAATTTTAGAACTAATGTTCCTTTTTTTAAGAACACAGTAAAAAACTAGAATTCAGGTATACATTTTACCAATTTCGTATATTTTAACAAATTATCAGTTCTAAAACAACAGCATTTATGCTTAATTTAACTGTCTATAATTATTGGAGGGACGCAAATAATTACCAACACACCTGTTTTAATAAGATAATTCACTTTTCCGTGCAATTTTCAGCTATAGTGAACAGATTTATTGTGAAAACATAACTTAATTCTACTTTTACAAATGATTTAAAAAGAAAATAAAAAAAAATCGAAAAATGTTCATAGTTGCAGACTTAGTCTCTTTAACTCTTTTGACCTGAATACACTTGCCTACCCTTATCAGTAGGATGAGCACATTACCTTTTTATAGGTGTTGGGTGTAATGTTTCTTTTTTTCCAAATTTTGATAAAACTGTTAGCAAACAGAGAAAATCCTGATCATACACAGCATCGTAAATAGTGAGTTTGATCAAAAAATACCACAATCACAAACTGCAGACAAACCCATGGAACCGCGAGGAAGAGTCACACAAGATTCACGAGACACCAGGAAGACAAACTAAGCAGAGCAACCAGCTCTCAAGCTGATTGCAATACTACAATACTAGAATGGACATAAAGTAACGTACAACAAAACATAGAACAATTACAGGCTCCCACAATAGGAGTAACAATTAACAAAAAGTCAACAACAACAGAACCACCTTCATAGAACAGACAGCAGTCTAAGCCACCAGGGGGGTGGGGGGGGGGGCTTCATTTCTGATTTGGGTCCTCACTATATGCCTATATCATATAAAAAGGACGCTAGGCTTATACATGTATGTGTTATATCGAGCTGCATACATCATACAAAATAGAGACAACCGATTAAGGGCCGTGCGAATATACTTTTATTCTGTGGTTTTATACACTAATGGAATTAATTAAACAAGGCTAAGCCACTTTATAGCAGATTTCTTTGACAGTTCGAAATACAATAAGAACGGGAACCAAGAAATCGCAAAAACATGCGCCGATCAACTCAGTGACGTTTATTACGTGCAAATGCATTCTAAATATAGCATACGGTAAAACCTTTAACGGCTGGTTTCATTTTATAAATGACCTTTAACGAAAAGCGTATACTTAGATCAGCCCGTGCACGCACGGGCTGATCTAAATATTAGATGTTCGCAAAAGGCTGGTTTTGTTGGAGTTTCGCTCGTATGATCTATTTAGTTCAATCTTCCAATTATAAGGAACTGTTCTCTCTCAATGGAATTAAGTGGTCAGACATTGTCAGATAGATTCACTCAGTGAAGCAGGGAATCTTTTTCTTTTCCGGATTTATCAAATTTCTTTCACGATAAAGTTCTCAGCAATCTTGTAGTACATGAGCTCTTAGCTTTTAACAAGCGACAGTACAGCAAATGCTCTGATACTTCGAACACTAGTTGCCTGCCAAAAAAGCCTAGACACAAATCACAGATCCAGATCAGACTGCCTCTAAAGAATAAAAATAATAAAATAATGTATTGTATCACTTTAGTTTAATTTCTGTCAAAAGTGTTATTTTGTTTAAGCCTGTCTCACACAGAACACACGGCTTATACGGTTGGCAATCCGTGTAAACCGTAGATACAACCGAATCAACCGTGGCCTTATCCGAGTTACACTCGGGCCATTCGAGTGTATCCGTGAAAGCCGTGTATGATTTTTAAAACTTTTAAAAAAACTGACACGAGTGCCATGTCTGTGTACATGTATAATCGAATTAGCGATCGTCATGATCGTACAAAACCGTGAGAGACCGTACGAGCCCGTACAGTATATACAACCGCACATGAAGTTCAATGGCGTTTTCTGCTTTTACAAGGTATCACTTGCAGTTTTGTTCTCGTAGCTTACCAAATATTGCTTCGGGGACAAACTCTACGGCCTAGAAATATGCCCAAGGGATGTGGTAACAAAATGCCACTTTAAAATTTTCCTGATTCTCTTGCGTTTGCATGCAGATGACAGTTAAACATACAAGATCCCCAGGTCGGACACGGTCTGATAGGCATGTACAACCCCAGTATACATCACTGAACTGTACAAAGTACGGGGAAATGCGCAAAAAATGCAGTTTTTATACTTTCTCTGTTGAAAGTTCGAAAATTTGTGAAGCCAAGCCATCAAAACGAGTCAATTTTATATCAAAACATACGCGAATGTGTGATAATTCGAGCATAACTCGAACAAAAGTCGGTGGGACCGTATGTAAACCCTGTAAATGTCCAGTTAATCGAGTAAAAGTCGTGTTTAATCGTACTTGGCCGTAACAGACCGTACTTGGAACCGTACAACAATCGTATGAAAATCGTGTTCAAACCTTGCTTGATCGAGTATAAACGTGCTTCGTTCGTACATACTCGTGCTACATTCGAGTCCAACTCATCCCCAGGCACGGTTGGAGCTCAATACTCGTACCAGTCAACCCGTGTATAACCGAGTATACCGTATTGGAACCGTGTGCCCAACCGTGTTCTGTGTGAGACAGGCTTTACTTACATCACAGTCCACGATCTTCCAATTGTGTTTTAGGCGTTAACAGGGTCGAACTACTCGTACTAAGCAGATGATTAAGCGTCTTGCTCAAGGGCACACTACAGCGCACCAGGTGCTCGAATCCACCGAGGGCTCGATCTCAAGACGAGCATTCTAGCACTGCGCACCTCGCTTGCTGTGAAATGAGCAAATGAAACCCATAATAATTTTTATTTCATTACAAAAAAGAAGAAAAAGAATAACCCTTACTTTATTCTGGCACGTTTCTTTAAATACCGCGTGAAATGCAAAAGCACAAATCCTGTGTTATTCTCAAAGGTTGTGTATTTTGTACAGTTCATGTAATCATAATGTAATTATAACATCGCATTATAAATACAAATTGTAACACCAAACTATAACTATAAACGTTTCATGTATTTGTAACATCAACAAAAGAACTACATGTATACACAGTTCATGCAACTACGATACAATATAAATTCATGTATATAATATTGATGTAATTGTGACAGCAAAATAGAACTACATATCTATTAAAAAGTTATTTCAATGCGCAATATTTCAAAAGTTTTTTTTTCACATTTGATTTTGAAGAGAATTGTTGTACAATTTACTGTTTGGAGGGCAGTTATAAAGGAGATCAAATCAAGTGCGCGTAGCGCGAGTGATTTATCTTCGTACAACCAGCTGTCTCTTCCTCAACAGGATGATTGCAGAACTAGAAAACTAAGTAACGCATAGCAAAACAATTGGAGCAACAATAAACAATGAATCAACAACAACAGAACCACCGCCTTAAAACGAACAGCAGCCGAAGCTAATTGGGAGATGACGCATTGATAAGTTAGGAGTCTTTCATGCAAACCAAACATCTATGTGTCTGGATTCACATCTGAACTAAGGATGAGGTTGGCGCGCCGTGGAACCGGGTTACATGTAAGCCCTCCAGTAAACTATTTTTACTAACCGCTCAAAGGCGATGCTTCTTTTGTGGGTCATTTAAGTTATTTCGGTCTTGTTTTTGTTATGCTTTCGTGTGCGTCTGTTTATTGATGCCTTGTGGTCGCCTGCTGGGAAAGGGCTGACCTTTTGGCTCTTATTGTAAAGTTGCCATTTTCCCATTTGTATCCTGGGTCAGGTGTGGTGTTTGAGTGTATCGATCCCTGATCTTTGCCCTTTTTCTTATTTAAATGTATAAAACGTTGTTCCCAGACACACACACGAAATAAATTTGCTTCATTTTTGAGACCAGTCCTTATTGGTTAAACTGAAAACACGTTGAAAAGAATTGAACCATAGAATGTCTTTTTTTTTCAAGAATAAATATACAAGTTCCGAATTTATTTCTTAATCGCTTAATGTGTCATTCTTGAACACCGGATAAGTATATCTGTGATTTTACCGTGGGATAGAAAATCTTATCTTATCCATGCTATCTTACCCAGGACGTCAAGTAACGTCATCATGTGAGATTGCATCTTAGCGTATTCAGGGGCTTCTGGAAGCTTATTTTATAATAAATGAATAAATGATTAAATAAAAAAAAAGTGGTGAGCAAGAATTCGTGCGAGGGTAGGATAGAAAAATCCGTCCCTCGGAATCACCGTTTGTCATCACTCGGCAAGCCTCGTGATGCTAAACGGCGATCCTCGGGACGGATTTTTCTATCCTACCCTCACGATTAATTCTATATTCTATATATTAATGCGGTGGAAGTGCAAATGTACTTTACCAATACGTTCAGGAATGAGCTGATAGCGTGTTAAGAAAATAAACATTTTTTAAATTGCATATGATTACAGGTTTAGATAAACACAATTTTGGGAGTGTAAAAGTGTCAATATTTTCTTACGTATGTTTTGGGTACTCAAAAGTACCGTCTCATTGAGTACCCTCAACATATGCTTCGGTTGAGAAATCTCTTAACTAATGTCCTGAATTTTATTGTGATGGTGTTTAATTTCGCTTTCACACAATAGGAGGACAAGTACAAACTATGAAACCTGTGCACAATTGCACAGATGTCAAATTTTGCTGCTTTCCAGCCATTTATTTAAGAAATAGATAAGCTCTGGCAATGAATTGTTGAGTAATAATTCACTGTTTGGAGGTCAGTTGTAAAGAAGAAAAAAATCACGAACACATAGCTTCTTCTAACTTTCCGGCATTGCACTGAAGAACTCCCGCCAATACTTAGACTACGTCGCATTCGTTTACGTGTATTTGTAAAGTCTTCCAAGCCTTAAAACAACGTTTCACCGTCTAACGCCATGAATGACGGCATTTCCAGTAACAAATGACGTCAGTTAGTGCCTCGCGCTTTCACAACTTTGTTGTATCACACTATTTTAGCATTGACTCTATAGGCGAGGTTTGTTAGAATTAATAGTTTGTCAAATCATAATGGTGTCATCTTCAAAAGGAAACAGGCCGATTATAAGCATAACTAAGGTACATGTATGTTTTAAAGTCGAGGATGCTGAGACGGTACAGAGAGTTCAATCCAGCATAGAAAGTGCAGTCACGTAAACAAAATAACCAATCAATGATTGTACATAAATAGCATAATAACTTCCTGATCGGAAGGCTCTCTGTCTCTCAGTACAATACACTTATCTCGGGACACCGAAAACGGATTTATTTACGTTTTTCAGTCATTTTGGGACGTTTCAAAAAATAAGAACACATGAGCGGATCTGGAAGGGCGGGGGACAGGGAGTCCGAACTCCCCCCCCCCCCACCCCCGCCCTGAAAAATCACAAAAATATTGAGTTTCTTTGCAATACTGGTCCGGATTCCATGAAAAATCACACAGCTACCAAGCCAGCAATCAATGTTGGGCCAGCATCGGCACGCCAGCGAAACGCTATTTCAATGGCGTTACGCTGGCGGGCCGATGATGACCCATTTATAGCGGAATTTATATCCTCTATCCCCTTATCAGCAAAAAAAACGTTATCAAATTTGGACCCCTCTGAAAAAACTTTGTAACAGAAACGGATACAATGTACTAGCGACTGTGCAATTGGGTCCAGACCAGGTCCGACGTTCTGCTGGGCCTGACCTTGGTCAAATAAGTTTGCTAGCATACAAATATTAGTAGAAAACACTTGCAGGTAATGAGTGAATATTGCAATGTAATAGCCAAGTATAAAATAGTATATGAAAATTCAAACCCCACTGCAAAAAAATATTTGAGTATGACCAGAAAATGCCACAATCACCGACCAACTCATGCTACCATGAGGAAGAGACACAACCATCAATCGGAACTTCCTTGGCCAATTCCGCGAAATTCCATGGATTAAGACCACGGATGTACATCGATGATCTTCTTTGATAACGTGACGCTGACGTTATATAACGTGACGTCAAAGAAACCATGTTAACACAATAGCAAGTGTGATTGCAGCAAAACAAACGGCTAAATGAAGTTAATGTTGTTGTTTTTTCAATAAAATATCGCTATATAGCGATATTTTATTGAAAAACAACAACATTAACTTCATTTATTCTGCTGATTGAACTTTATAGATAATTGGGATAATCGATTTTCAAAGAGCTGAACCCACATGCTACAGAACTAATTTTCCATACCAGTGATACATCAGTTCCGGCTAGGTTTTTTGGTACATAGTACTACGCGCAATGCTCCTTACAAACACCCAAGCCATGATTCGATTCTCGAATTGTGGCGGACTTTCCCGAATAAGACCAACACATGCCACCACGAGGAAGAGACATAAAACTCAGACACAACCATAAGAACAATAATGGGCCACGACGTGACAAAGCCTGTCTTTGGGGTATCCAACAAAGCGACATTCAAATCGGTGTCCTCAGCTACAGAGACTAGCTTGAACATTGAAATTTCACCTGTAGCAAGTTAAGATTTGATACTTTCCAAAAAGCGAATAAAAAGGGCGCTGATCAGACTGCGCGGATGCACAGGCTGGTCTATGCCTTTGTTGTTCGCAGACCCTCGAAAACAGGTTTTCTAGCGTCGTGGCCCAAATACAATCGGCTTCTCTTCAAATTGATTGTCAAACTTTGAAACTAGAAATGACACTAAGAACTGTATAACAGAACCAAGATCAACGCCGCCCACCCCTATTAGGATAAACCCACTTTAAGACTGATGGAATTTCCCCGTTATCAACTGGACCAGTCCATTATTGTTTTAAGGGTTGATGAGTGGTATTTTTTTCATTTTTATTCAAATTTTAAAAGAACATTCTGTTAGCAAATCTGGGTCGGCACTGTTTGCATCTGTCCAACAAAACGGACGCTTGACTTATATGGGTTAACTATAAACAATTAACTACAGGTAACAACAACATGGTCACCCCTCATAGCAGGCAGCAGCCGAAGTCAACGTAAAAGGGGAGGAGCCTGACATATATCCGAGTTTCAAAAAATAGCAATGTATTTAACAACTTTCAATTAATGTTGCAGTGTTTACATGTACTGGTGAATTTTGACTTGACGAATCCATAGTGCAGCATGAAATAACGGTTATGGCCCGCTTCGAATCGAACTATAGCTCCTACTATAGTAACTACATGTATAGTTTGATTCGAACATCGATAGTCGCTACTATAGTGACGTCACAAACCTACTGGAGATCAACGGTGGGTCAGAGCACCGTTACTCTTGTAGCCTGTCTTGTTCCCTCTAGACCTATCGTAGATCTGTCAGTGGCCTCAAAATAATTTGTTTTACAAAATAGATCCTCGCTGTGCTCGAAATTCGTAATTATTACTTAGAGTCGTCTATGCAGTACTTTTCGTCTACAATGAAGAATTGAAGCTATGCCAACCAACCCGTTGCAACTTTAGCCGTTCGTGTGTAAACGTGCGCGCGCATTTGTTACGTCAGAACTTCAGTAGGATTCGAAGTGGGCCTATATCTCGTCGATAGCATGAACAGTAGATACAGGACTGGGTAACCTTTTACGTGCTACTGCGTAAACTCGTCCAAACTTTGATCCGTCTAAGGTCGAAATTTACCAGTACCAACATATGCCCTTGATTGACGCTATGTTTGTAGAGCGTTGCGTGCAGTGCTAATAACTGATTAGACGGATTACTAAGAAGCTGATTATAGCGGAACTATACATCAGAACATCTCTAACTGAAAAGGAAAAGTAATATGTCATGATGCGAACTCTTGCCCTGCTTAACCCGCATTTATCCTATTTTGAAAACACTGTAGATCAAAATCAGCTGGCTTCTGATGAAGCCAGCTGATCAGGATCTACAGTGTTTTCCAATCTGATTGACAATAAACTCAGAATCGCTAAATAATGTTAACAGGAAAAGAATTAGGGGGAGGAGTGTAGTACATGTCTGTAAAAGTATTCAGCAGGACAAAAATTAAGTCAATGTTGTAACATGTTTCTAAAAAAGATACTTTGACAGATGGCCTCCATGCGAGAAAATCTGTGTTCGGTGTTACTTACATAGTTAGACTCGAACCAGCCTGCTCAGCTATATAATCTAGTACGAATGTAGCAATTTTGCATGCGGCTACATTGTACATGTAGTTGGACTGTTGTTTCGTCTAGAAAGCGAATAACGAAAGGCGTTGATCAGTCTGCGGGCTAGCAACAAACTTTTCAAATCAGATTTTCATGTTTCAGGTCCATATGATCAATTTAAAAAATCACGTTCAACTGGATAAAACATGTCGGTCGCTTTATACATCATGTAATCAGTCTGAGTCAAGCACTCTACCACTGAGCCACTGCGCTCCCAAAATGTTTTGTAATTGAGACAATGTATGTTGTGTTTTGTTCTATCAGTTAACTCTCATATTAACTGCATTGTTGCACGTTGCCCGATAAACAGTGTCTATCTCACGGCATGTGCCTTTATCAGGTCATGATGACGTTGTACTATTTGAATGACGTCACCAATGACGCTGAATCGACACAAAAATCGAAATTTACGTCATAATCGCTAGTTTGAAGAGTTAAACAATGGGTAATTTTTGTTTGTTTGATTCATTTCGTCCCGCCAACGATCTTTCAGTTATGTAGGGACGGGTCTTCCTGGGTTGGACCAGTACTAAGCTAGGGTTAATGTGTCTTTCTCACGCAGTGACGCCGGTGAGGCTCGAACCCTCGGTCTCGAGTCAAGCACTCTACCACTGAGCCACTGCGCTCCAAAACAATGGGTAAACTGATAAATAGAATGCCAGGTTTGCGTCTTTTGATATGTATGTTGAATCGCTCGGCAAACCTCGTGATGTCAACAAATTTTCGCATAGCCTTGCCTGGTAAACTTGATATCAAAAGACACTCACCTAGTATAGCTAATTTCATACCGACTTTTCCCGACATGTTCCGATTAGCTCCGAGCTCTCCCGATTAAAAAATAGCTGGCCAATCAAAAAATCTTCCCAACAACTTGACGTTTATTTAAAAAAGTATTGCAGATACCCAATGTCGACAAGTGAAAACGTGCGAATTTATGTAGTTTTTGGTTATATTAGGAATTTCTATCGCTAGATTGACTTGATACATGTAGCTAGATGCCACATTACCATTGTTGTTGTTGACGATATTTTGAGTCCTTTTTCAAATGGTGAAATGTTAACATAAGCACCGACTCAACCAGTAACACCGGTGCTGTGACGTACTAAATACTGACGTCATCAGCCTGTAAACAACCCCAGGTGCTGTTTGAAAAACATAAAATTTGTTTTCGAGGTAACAATAAACATACAAAGCGGCTCTACGTGGCCCCTTACAACTAATCCCCACTTCGTATGCAATATACAAGCCTGTTTGCTTACAAAGCAGAATTTCAGCTGGTGTTTTGATGCTGGCTTCGAGCACATGGCTGCACGGTCTCGTGTAAATGGAACAAATTTCGATTGGCTGAGAAAGTCATGTGATATAAGTACATGTGGCTTTAGTCCCGATGGAAATCCGAAAAAGCACGGAAGGCGTATGAAATCAGCTATTCTCTATTCATATTCAACACAGATTTCCGAGTCAGTGTATGATGTTCCAGGGCTCAGTGTTTCAGGTGTATCGGGGGTAAACATCAATGCTATCGAATCGCATTTCCAGAAATACACAATCTTCTGTTGAGAGGAACATAACGATTTAATTGAAAAATTTATGGTCCATACATGTCCTTATTTTTCATAACAGAGTATTGATTCTTTGCTATGGAGGAGTTGGATTGACTAAGTTTGCAACCTGTATGTAAGCACCAGCTGAGTAGTTTAGCATGAGATAACCCTTTCTGTGATAATAAACTGTATTGCCTCATGGTGCCACAACACTAGAATGACTCACCCAGCTTGCGGAGATGACTATGAGGAGGGTGTGTCATTTAATAGATCATCATTTTCGTTTGAAACGGCCTTCAAATGGCTTCTGTACTTTAACATTTTTAATTAAGTGCTGAAAGATAGCTAGCTTTTTTAAGCTAATACATGTACTTGTATTTCCTCGTCACACTCACTCGTTTTGGAATATGAGATGCCAACATACATGTAAGAGTGAGTGTGGTATAGAAAAATCCGCCCGAGGATCACCGTTTGGCATCACGAGACTTGCAAATTGTCGAGTGATGACAAACGGTGATCCCGAGCGGGAGGATTTTTATATCCCATCCTCACACGATAAATGGATTTATTTCTTGCTCACCATTAAATACCGCTTAATTGTTTTAAAAAAAGGCTCCCAGAAGTAGATGCGACATGACATTATGACCTCATATCAACTTAACAACGACGTCACTTGACGACTATGTGCGTCATTTCCAATACAACCAATGAACAGTCCTCTCGTGACAGCCTCAGTGAGATAAGATTTTTCTCTCCCAGGATTAAATATCAGATATCCTTATCCGGTGTGCAGGAAAAGGGGGGGGGGGGGCGGGGTTAAGTTATTTTGTACCTTACTGTCTACTCCATCTATGTGTCCTTCAGCTGAACAAAAATGAAATGCCTTGCACTCTGACTAGACAGAAATTAAACGGTAACACTTAACTCGTGCTATATACCATTTCTGAAGGTTAATGATTCTAGTGCAAAAAATACTTAATTTGTAATAATTGATGATAGCATTTCCCGAAGACCATTTTAGACTATTTTGTATCTTCACTGAGAAAATTGCAGGAACACTGCTGTAAAAATAATAATACATAATAGGTTTATGTCTGTTGCCTTAAACCTTGCGCAATTGTCGAAAAAATGCAGCCAATTCCGGCGCTTATTCGAAAAAACTGTTTTTTATTCCTTAATCCAAAAAGTATATGCCTTAAAAATATGTGACTATGGCTGCACCGAGGGTCTTTGTATAGCACAGAATGAACGACAGTGCAATTAAAACAGACGTATTTGAAATAAAACAATAACAAAAACACTTCATTGTCGTTTTCTCAAGACAGAGTCTAGTTAAATAAAGACGATTAACCGAATACTCGACATTTTTAAAAGAATACCCTTTGACTACAAATAGAGAAAAATCTGTCATAAAGAATAATGTTAACCGTCACATTGCCACGAATTTGCCAGTATATAGAGAATATTTACTTTTTTATGTAAATATCAAATATATTTCATCGAGTGTGTTGAAAAGATCAAGGTTTTCAAGAGTGGTGTTTTCAACTCGGGATATGAAATATATTTAGTATTTACCGGAAAAAGTATTTTTTTTTCTTTTTCTTTTTTACTTTATACTTTTCATAGGCTACATGCAATGTCTTACCCACTAAAAAGGAGGTGCTGAAAATGCAAAAGCGAAATATTTTAGCAAAAATAGTGAGTATGATTAGGAAATATCACAATCACAAACCGCAGACAACCCCATGGCACCGCGAGGAAAAGCCACACAACCATCACGAGACACCAGGAAGATAAACTAAGCAACGCAACCAGCTCTCTTCCCCATCAAGATGATTGCAAAACTAGAATGGACATAAAGTAACGTACAACAAAACATCGAACAATCACAGACTCCCATAATGGGAGTAACAATAAACAAAAAGTCAACAACAACAGAACCCCCGCCTTAGAACGGACAGCAGCCTAAGCCACCGGGGATGTGGGGGCTTAAATGCATTAAGTACATGGAAATGTCAGAGGTAATAAAAAAAACTCCACACTGAAAATATAGGCTGATCATTTTTTATTTTACCAGCCTAGTGATTGATATCACTTATTTGTTTTTGATATGCTTTGATTATAAGTATAAAATAAATGATGTTAACCCCTTTGCTACTGATGGATTATTGGTTTCTTTTATACCCATCCACATTCTCAGGTCTTCCCTATCAGCAATATGTTTGGTGTACGTAAAAGAAACGTCTCTTTGAGACGTTTCTTTTACGTACCCAAAACATATACTATTATAGACTGTTATTAAAATGTTCATAAATGTTGTAGATATGTTTTAAAAATGTTATTATTTAGTAGCAAAGAATGCACCATAGAACTAAAACTAGAGTGTGCAAATTTTCTGTGCCAGTCTAGATAGTTTCGGCCATTTAGGCCTCATCAGTCACCCTCTAATAATTTCAAACGTCCACAGTGAAACACATGCTCCCAAAGGACAAGAAAATAAAATCTACACTAAAGTGAAGGGCAGGGAGACGTTCTTACGCCGCCACACAGTCCCATTTACCAGCTGTAGTTAAGTCAAATATGTTCTTAAATAGTTATCCTTTGGAAGCAAAGAATGTACCAAAGAACTGAAACTAGAGTGTGCAAATTTTCTGTGCCTGACTAGCTTAAAAAGTTCATAAATGTTTTATAGAGTGTTATTAAATAATTAATAAATATTATATAGACTGTCATTAAAAAGTTCATAAATTGGCCCTTAATCTATCGAGCATTTCGACAAATCGGAGGTCGAATTTTCGAGGTTTTACCCTATAGTATACATTGTGAATGTTTAGCCCCTCACTGGAATAGCAAATACATGTTAATAAGAAGCGGGAAACCAAAATAGGATTCATCACCATATGGTGACAAAGCCCATTACAAATATATACACCGGACTGATACCCCTGACTCTTTTTGCCATAAAAATAGCATCAAAAATGTTATATTACCCAGGCTGTCGCGAGAGGATTCCTCATTGGTTGCATTGGAAATCACGCACATGGTCGTTAAGTGACATCAATGTTTATTCAAAGTGACGTCATCATGTGATATTGCATCTCAGCGTATTCAGGGACTTCTAGAACCTTTTTTAAAAACTAAAAGTCAATGGCGAGCAAGAAAAAAAATCCATTATTTGTGTGAGGGTGGGATAGAAATACCGTCCCTCGGGTAACCGTTTGTCATTATTCAGCAAGTCTCATGATAACCGTTTGTCATTACTCAGCAAGTCTCATGATGGCAAACAGTGATCCTCTGGACAGTTTTTTTCCATCCCACACTCTTAATGGATGCGTATGGATCAGGTGCAGTGCTGGATTGTATCGATTCCTGATCTTTGGCTTCTTTATTGTATTATCACTCGAAAAGCAATACTTTCACATCGTACTGGACACCTGGTATTACCTAGTACATGTAGGTACACTGTATGCGCAGCTGGACATTTATTGGCGTACTGGGCGTCAGGTATCATTCTGTAGACATCGCGGTAAAGGGGAAATTCCAAGAATGTCTGACAAGTTTGCTGATGAAGTATGTTTCTGCAGTTGATATGTTTAAGTTCCTTTTCACAGGGATTGTATCATTTCCGAGAGTGTTTCCACGACATCGCCTTTTTCTGTTTATACTTCTGATATGTACTGACATAAATAAGCCAATATTCAGTGCACTAAAACAGAATTAATCCCCAATCGAAATATTGAATTAAAGAATCAGCTACGTCATGAAAACAAGGAGGTATAAATAGAAAATATAATAATCACGGCAAACCTATGCCCTTAAGGGAAATGTACACAACATGCGTAGATCCAGAGGGGATGTATGGGCCCAGATCTCTTCTAGAAAATCATAAAGTTATAGGGTTCCTAAGGCATACTGGCCCAGATCCCTTGAACATTCACAGAGCTAGTATTAAATGTTGGACTACCATTGGCCCCCTTTCAGTTATGGCCCGCTTTCAGTGTTATTTGGATCCTCTTTCCTCCCCTATGTGACTTAAAGAAAAAAAAACGTTGTCAGAGTTGGACCCATCTGACAAAACTTTCTGGATCCGCGCATGAGAAATTTGCCAAGCAAATAAGCACTAACATAATATACATGAAGTTGCATGTAACTGTTGTACAATCACACACTCAACCCCCCCCCCCAACACAAACAACAAATTATAGCAAAACGAAACAAACAAATACACAGAAAGGTTTCATGCCACATGTTATCAACAAAATCACAAATAGACCATGCTCTTTCAGCATCCGACTATTTTGCAGTCAAGGAAAGGAATTTACCATCAACAGTATAGGGAAAAGTCAGGTAACGTCGGACATCAGGTAAATTCGGACATAAATTTGCAAAAACTTTTAACAGTGGAAATCCAGATGAGACGGCTCCTTATCATCCGGATTTACACTGTTTGCTTAGTTATTTTATTTTTTATTCCAATATTTAACTATGAAACAAACATGGTCGCTGTCCAAATTTACCTAATGTCCATAGTTACCTGACTTCACCCTATATAAAACTATCTGAGCTATAAGAATTGGATATAAACTTGTGTTCATATTTTATTGGCAAGTCCAAAAAGAAGGCTTCAGTATCAAAAGAATGCCTTTATTTAACTGAAATTCTGTGGGATATACATGACTTACCATTTGTTCAAAATAAGGTTATTAATATTCAGTAAGACATCTATGTAAATTGAAGAAGCGTTGAACACCTAGATAACATCAGCCCGGTTATTGCCAAAAGAGATAACATGAAGTCTCTTTCATATTGAGACAAAAACAAATCTGCAACAAGAGGAGCACACTTATGATTAGAAGTCATTGCGATTTGTCTATAGAATGTAATGTAGTGGCTTTAAAGAGACTAAGTCTGCAACTATGAACATTTTTCGAAATTTTTTATTTTCTTTTTAAATAATTTGTAAAAGTAGAATTAAGTTATGTTTTCACAATAAATCTGTTCACTATAGCTGAAAACTGCACGGAAAAGTGAATTATTTTATAAAACAGGTGTGTTTTTCTCTTGTTGGTAATTATATGCGTCCCTCAAATAATTATAGACAGGTAATTTTAACATAATTGCTGTTGTTTTGATACTGATAATTTGTTAAGATTTATGAAATTGGTAAAATGTATACCTGATTTTAGTTTTTTACTGTGTTCTTGAAAAATAGAAGATTTAGTTCTAAAATTAAAAGATCAACAGTTACAGACTATGCAGCTTTAAGTACAATTTTGCAAAAATACCTTCTTTTAATATGTTAACATATAGCTAAAGACTTATATTTTTGACAAAAATAACATGACCATACGGGCCTTTTCAAAAAGATATTTGATTTCAAAAACTGAAAGATTGGAGTTTTTTAAATCTCATAATTTCAACAACTGAATAAGA
This sequence comes from Loripinus fragilis, assembly GCA_964019695.1. NCBI lineage: Eukaryota > Metazoa > Mollusca > Bivalvia > Lucinida > Lucinidae > Loripinus > Loripinus fragilis. The sequence continues at coordinate 78,443,736 of OZ026528.1, read as the reverse complement.
AAACATTTTTTCTGGGAATTGGCTGATAACTGAAAACAAAAAGGAGCGAAAATTAGGTATAAAACATATTTTTTAAACTAAAACGTATTGTTTCTAAAAATATTATGGCCCCCATTTTTTTTATCTATAATAAATATGTCACATAATGTAACTACAGTAAGGCTTAAATGAAATATATTTGTGGTTCCTGTTGCCTACCTACCCTATTTTTTTAACCCTTCCCTAAACATTAAAATGGTCTTTGGAGAAAAATACCTAAAACGGGCGCTTTTTCAGATTTTGTCACTATTTTCTTTGTTAAATGTTATAACAAAATTTAATAATTTCCCTCCCTACCTACCCTAAATTTTGTTGGTATGCAACAGGAACCACACATATATTTCATTTAGGCCTAACAAAAAACTTATTACTCTGAAGGGAAGTTTTCATAGAAACTTATAATTATTTTAAAAGCATGTCCTTGTGCTCGTTTTCCCTTTCTAGGTTATTTTCTTTCTTATACCCATAAAATGAGACAGGTATGGATTGTCATTGTCATACCTGTTCACTGTTTGTATATGGGTAGAAGGGCGTAGACAATCATGGGAAAGGGTTTGTTCAGAATTCAGTCATGTTCGGTTGAGTTGATGTTTTACGCCCTCGTTGAGTTGATGTTAACATTTTCTTGGGTGCTAGGCAGTACTGGCATCGAGGTTATAAAACTTATTTACAGTCTCAAATTCTAAATTACGCGCATTGATTAGCTGCTTGCGGACACGGCCAATCATTGCGCTTTATTTTGAGTTTGAGAATGAATCCTCGAGGCCTTGGCAGTTATGATAAAATGTCTCGCTCAAGAACACAAAACGATAACACGGTAAGGCTCACATATCAATCCCGTCGGATGATATATAACGTTCAAAGACCGAGTTTCCCGCCAAGCATTTCTACAATGAAAATACAGTGCTCAAAATTGCCTAATCGCTGGTTGACTGGCCTCCCTTTAATAGCTTGTCAGCATATTAAGACAGCCATTGCGCCTACGTACATGTATCGCATTGACGTCATGAGTGACGTGGTATTTGAAAATACCCGTTACATGAAGCGGTTTTATTAAGTTTATTTCGTTCTGGTCATTTATATATTTTTCTCTTTTACTAAATTATCAAATTATATATAGCAACTGAAAAAATACTATAGTTTGTGTTGAAAAGTCTTTCTGGAGCATGCGCAAACTCATGAGTAGGATTCTCTACTTGAAATTAAATAGACGACACCAATCGTTATATGCGTAATGGAGTTTGAGCTTTATAATCGAGGGGAACCAATATAAATCGTTGGTTGATGTTTTTAGTCATTTTGTCCTACTGAAGCCTACTCATGTTGCACCGACGCCTTCCTATGAAAAAAGTCGTATAAGTTTACAATTCCCGTCCTTTACTTTTTCATAAAGCTTAATTCATTATTACATGTAGTTTCCAAGGTAAACCTACTGCAAGTGGTAAAGAGTGAAAACTACCTTATATTAATTCCCGAACATGGCATTGCAAAGATCTAGATCCATTTACCTCAACATTGGCGGATAGACAAAACGTGAAAGCTCCTATGTAGATATACTACAATGGCATTGTTGTGAAGCAGAAACCCAGATGCTTTTTACAAACACTTTCCAAAAGACCAGGCTATATGATTTAAATAATAAAATATTAAAAATGCGTCATAGGTCTTTCAGTTAGCTTTTACAGTCGTGGGGGTGTAAAATACAGCCTGTGTTCAACTGCGCTAATTGTCATAGTAGGTACCTTTCCTATAGTTATACACCTTTAATTAAGCATCAATAAGACCTTTGGTGCTTTAAAGCTCAAATATGAATGGTCATAGCGATTTGTTGATAAACGTGAAGGCTTTTTGTGAACGCCAATACTTTCACATTTGTATCCTGAATTTAAAGAGCACTCTACTACTGAACACACTAGGCTATTCTTCAAGATCAGTAAGCCAGCATCCAAATTAAGACCAACTTTAACAATTGTAAAAAAAAGATTTGAGTGCGGCACAATTGTTAGGACATAAAGTTTTAAATAGTATGATATGACTGTTTCGTATTTGTTACAAAGTTAGTAAGAAGGCAAAGATCAGGAATCGATACAATCGAGTACCAGCCCACACCTGACCAAGAACATCACATGGCAAAATATATCCTCCAAGTTATTTCAGATTGTATTATGCCAACCATACCACTTAAGCACAAGTGATTAAGTATCATTCTGATATGATTCATTGATTATCATAAGTAGTAGTGGTCTCTAAAAAAAGTTCATTTTTTTCCTTATTTAAATTGGGAAGACCAGACATGGCATTTGGGAAAAAAGGTGGATATTTTCGATTGGGAATGGCAGAAAATCCCCTGGAGTCCTTGGTTAAGCGTTTTCCATTTAAATTTGTAAGTATTCCTTTGATTCGATTATGAGGCAATGTAGTGTAAAGAGTAGATAACTCATTTGTAGACACACTAGATACTAGAAAATCTTTAGATTTTAATTTATTACAATGCTTACCAATGTACCATGACGTTTCAAAAAATTCAGACACAAAATAATTATATTGACAACTAACAAAGATATGACAAAATAGGCACACTATTAAGAAAATTTCATTTGTCGTTTCATATTGTAACAGTTAACAGTACCCTCGAAGGGAATAAAAAAAGTAAGGGAGCAAAGATCAGGAATCAATACAATCAAGTACCACACCTGACCCAGGATACCAATGGAAAAGTGACAAACTCACAGTAGACACCACAAACGAGAGCCAAGAGGTCAGATGTGTGTTGGAAGGTGTAGTTTGTAATAAGATTAGAAACATTTCGTCTTTAAGATAAAATCTTTAACTGCACAAAACATAGTTGTATTTTCTTCTTCTGCCAAGTTAGCATTGGCATACAAAAGCACATTTAATGTTGGCTGGCTACATTAAGAAGATCATCACGCAAGTTTTGAAATGGGTTTCAGTTGAGAAGGAAGTGTTTGGTGTTTTCGGTTGCTCCACATTCACAATTAGGGATGTCAATGATGTTTGTAAGAAGAGGTGTTGTTCTAAGGAAGAACAATGTAGTCGTATGCGTGTATGTAGTATTAGACCTAGTCTGTTACCGAAATAATAGTATTGAGGTGGCTTTTTAATGTCACTATTGAGTTTGTGTTTGAAAGCTAAGTTTTCTTGTCCTCTGATAGGCCATTCTTAGCTCGTGTTAATGAAGGTAGAAAGGAGATAGTATTGCTGTGATCTAGCAGGAATATTTTGAAGGTCTGACTCATTACGCAATCTGTAACTAGTTGTACTATCGATAGTAGGGTGTGAAAGGGATGAGAGATATTCTGGAGTCATTCCATTTAGCATTTTGTAAAAGAAAACAAGTTTTAAAGGTTGTGCAGTTGAATTCGGTGGTCTGTAAAATGTCCCAAGAAAAATCCTTCTATGATATTGATTTTGACCCAAATACATTCTATGTTTGGTAGCTCTAGACCGGCTCTACGACAGGAATATATATATTTTTCGTAATAAAGACACATACGCCTGCAATATTCGTCAATTTTAAGAGCCTCGTCTGTCGTGTTTGAACCAGCCAGGTGACGGTAAGACAAATAACATTAATATCTCTAAGTTCAGATCCTATTAAGGCAACATCATTCGAAATACTTTACACATTATAGTTGACAATGGAGAAGTCTTTTGTCATTAGGGAATTGTCGAGAGAGCCATGGTCATTTTCAAAGTTCCAGGTCTTGGGTTGAGTTCGATGTCTCCAGCATGTACTAATAAGAGTGAGAGAAAAACTGTTTAAAATTCAATGTTGTCAGGTGTTCTATACCTTTTAGCTTACAATGACGCACATAATGAAGGCCTAACTGCATCCTGTAAACCTGTATGTCAAAAATTAACTAGATAATTTGTAGTGCCCTAAGATTGAAGGATGATGCGGAGCAATATGCCATTTTCCTGTTAAGAAAAGTACTTTTGAAATGTAACAAAGAGCTACAGCGTCGCCCAATAGTTACGATAACAATCTGTTAGAAACACTCCAACTATAAAAAACGTCATTCAAATATGGCAATCAACGGACGTCAAACCACGCCATTAGTTAGATGGTGTTTTAAAGCCATTGAATTCAAGTAAATTGTATTTGTGAGTACAACAATTCCTTGTCTTATCATTTTTTGAAAGTGTAATGCCTAAATGACTGCGGTTGTAAGAACCTAACCTAAACTTGAAAAAAATGTTTTATACCTACTTCTCTCATAACTATGTAACAAAATGTATAACATGGTTTTTTGTGTCAGTGAGACCAGAAGTTAAACATATAGACATCTCAGTGATAGTTCATGAACTAGAATTAGCAATAGAACGTGATATTGTCTTTTATGAAGTTGAGGTAACCAGTATTACGAAGTAACCTCTTGAGGTTTGGAAACTTAAGTTTATTCTAAGTTTGGAAACTTAAGTTTATTCTCAGACTCAAAATAAAGCGCAATGATTGGCTGGCGTGTCCACCAGCAGCCAATCATTGCGCTTTATTTTGAGTCTGAGAGTGTAATCAAGTTTTATAACCTCGAAGCTTTGTCATCAATCTCATCAACACGTACACTGAACTTAGTAGCCAAATAGCATCGTCGCCTATCAGTGACAGCCCTCTTTTTCAGCAAGCTATGCTCGTAATTATAGTTAAGCGTTAACCATTTCTTGGTTTAGCCTTGACAAACCATCAAGCCTCATGATATCAAACGGTGATCATATGGACGGATTTTTATTATGTAGTAGCCTCACACTCGTGTGATTTACTCTTCAGCCTCTCTTCGCGGCCTCCTACCTGTAGGCCAGAAGGCCCGCTGATGTCTTCGCCTCCTGCGTCCCGCCTCCACATTTGTTAGGGTTAGCTCGGAAAATAGACTAAGTCCGCAAAACCCTTACCAGCCACACCATCGCCCTAAGACACCTCTTCTCTTCGGCCGCTCTTCGCAGCCTGCCTGCCACCTATCTGCCACGAAACTGAGGCCTGGACTTAAATAACACTATTCATGTTTTCTTCTAAACTGAAGAGTAGTAGGATTTGTATTATTTCTATTAAATTTCCCGCGATGCTGACAGAAGATATTTTCTATTGGGTCAGAGTTGATCATGGCTGGAGCAATAGACCAGCCATGGTATTCTTGATTCATGCAAGAGCAGAGTTGCTGAAACCCTTCAATTGTAGCCAAGACATCCTCTATCATTGCTATAAGACCAAAGTACAAATACTTAATTTTGAACAGGTCATTTGTTGATCAAATACTTGTGACTGGTTATCAATCCCAATCATTGGCGTAAGCAGAAATTATTTGATGTGAGGGACCTTCATTGTATAACAACAAACATCTTACTCAAAAGATATTCTTATACCAGTATATACTTTTTTTCTTATCTTCCCCTACTTTTTTGACAATGAATCACATGGTCCAAATCTGCCAGTGATGTTTTAGTGACCATTTCTTTAATAACCCATGTTAGATCTCTTGCATCTTTTGTTAATGTTTGGGATCCTAATACTGTACATATGATGACCCACATTTGTTTCGTTTCATTTAGGACTGTTGTATTCTGCATCAACGCTGAGATTCTCAACACGAATTCTCTCACTCCCTTGTCTAATACTTTCTCTCTTATGTTATCAATAAATACTCATAGCATATGTGCAGAACAAATGTGCACACCTGTCATTTGTTCTTTCTTCAAGTGCCCAGATATAACGTTATAGCAATATAAAGGATTTTGATGTATAGAAGTTTAATTTTATGTCAAAAATATGCTATGGATCATGGCAAATATGGGCTTGGCAAATACTTTAAATTTTTGCAAAGCAGTACAGAACATCGATAGGGGAGAAACTAGGCTGTGTGTTGATCAGCTTTCTAATAGAAATGGTAAAATTGGAAGTGTAGTTTGATTTCTTAATATACTCTAGATGTAAGCACTAAGGCGTAATATAAAATTTTACCATTTTTTGACCAACTTTGTATACATTGATCCAGTTGTATCTATATGAAAGACTCCTCCACCTACTCTAATAGGTTCGTTAGCAGCAGTTCAGGACGTGTCTGTATATAGCACTGTATTGAATGGTTCATAGCTTATCACCCCTTAAACGTCTTAGTAAGTAAGGTTGCAAAGATCAGGAATCGATACAATCAAGTACCACACCTGACCCAGGATACCAATGGGAAAGTGACAAACTCACAGAAGACACCACAAACGAGAGCCAAGAGGTCAGCCCTTTCCCAGCAGGTGACCACGAAGCACATATAAACAGACGCGCACAAAACATAGCAAACACAAGACAGAACAAAAACTTAAAAGATCCACAAAAGAAGTACCGCCTTGGAACGGTCAGTAAAACATTTTACTGGAGCGCTTGAACCGGTTTAACGGCGCCAACCTCACCCTTAATTCATATGTGGATGAAGACACATAGATATTTGGTTTGCATGAAAGACCCCTAACTTATCAATGCATCATCTCCTAAAACATATAAATCAAGATATAACAAGGAGATAAAGCAAGGATAAGGACTCAACAGTAAATTAAACTGAATAACGGAGCAAAAGAAATCCAACAGGTAAACCCCGGTGGGCCCGACAAACAGCAAAGCATCAGGCCCCTACCATCTCATCAATAGATAAGTCTTTAAGTCGGAACCATCATAGAGTCTGAAGTCCGACCCACCGGCGTGCAATTAAAGAGGAAAGCAAAGTTGCCAACCGTGATTGGGTTGACTACCAAGCATGCAGTCTGTTGCAATACATTAATGTTATAGCCAATCTTTTTATAATGGGAAATTATTTTAATGAACTGCGCTGAAAAATTATTAGAGCCAACAATCTTCTTCAACTTATACACCAAGTCACCATAGAAATCAGGTTCCGAAAGTCCTTGGCGCAAGAGAGATTTAAGTCCAACTTGGAATTTAGAAATCAAATCAAAGTATCGTCTATAAAATTTTGAAAATGTTTTGCGAAGTTTATGATACCGAAAGCCCTGTTTAAGAAGTTTCTGAGTTAACAATTTATTGCGAGTGTTGAAGTCAGTAACATAGCTAGATGCTCTAGCAAAACGAATGAGTTGAGAGATATAGACTCCATAGGATGTAGAACGAGGAACATCACCATCTAAAAATGGGAAATTGACAATTTCAAAATCAAAGTCGTCACGTTTATCATAAATTTTGGTAGAAACAATATCATTAGAAATTGACAAATGCAAGTCTAAAAATGCGGCTTCGGTATCAGAGGCATTGGCTTTATTAAGTTGGAGCTCTGAAGGGTATATTTGACTAACCATATTTTCAAAATAAACATTATTAATATTTAAAATATCGTCCAAATATCTGGAAGTAGTGTTAAACGCATCAATAACATCAGCCTGCTTATCATCAGAAAGAGACATCATAAAGTCCCTTTCAAAACAAAACAGGAATAAATCTGCAACCAGGGGAGCCCAATTAGTGCCCATAGGAATCCCAACTACTTGTCTATAGAGCTTGGTGCCAAATCGAATAAAAATGTTGTCCAACAAAAAGATTAGTCGCTTCTTTCAAGTCTTCAAACATTCCTATCATGATGCATAATTCAGTGATAGGATCGTTGTGTAGAACATCATGTTAACTTTTTGCAATTTTAGTAATCTTTTACTTTAACACTCCGTGTCACTTCCTATAGTGAACTGATCCATATTAATTTTATGTAAACTGGAATAAATACTTGAAGGCAGCCTCTTTTTCAAGAATTTCTTATTGTTTTCCCCATCTATTAACTGTTAAGTTTCGCTTCTTCACCGACTCCTTGGTGTGTAAAATATATGGCTTCAGTATTGAGACATTCATTTTGTTTTCTGTATTTCGTTTTGTTTTGTTGTCTATACAGAGTGGAAATGAGCCACAGTCTTCATGTTAACAGCCAGTTATTGATCTGAAATAATTTCCTTTAGTGCCTGGTGTAACATCGTGCCCTCTGAAAGCAAGGGTGTACCCTGGTATCATTTGGTTGAAATATTTGGTTGACATAAGGTCTGTCCAACCACGTTGAAGCTTACTCTTATAAGTTGTGCCTGGGGGTAGCGCTTTTAGTGACGCGTTACATTTGACAGGTATGTATTGGTCACTGTCAGCTTCTAATTTGTCATTTATTTCAAAATCTGAGAAGAGTTTATTGTTTTGTTCATTGGCACTGCCATTGTTTATCGCCACTTTAACTGTATATATTACACCATGGTCATTTAAAGTATGGTCTTCAGTTAGCTCACCTGGATCTGCTAAATGTATACTGGTGTCTTCAATAGCGCCACACTCATTCTGTACGAATTTATTTAAAATGAGTCTTCAAAGGTAAGAATTATACTATTATTATGAGTTTACCTCTTTCATATAAGAAAAAGTTGATTTTTACTTGTATGGGAGTCACTTTGTGTCGTTTTAACTTTTATGGCATTAGCTTTGTTGACTATTTTATCTCTGATTAGCTTGGATGTAGGCTATCAAGAATGGTCTAGACTCAAGGTAGATATCTAGCACAACAAGACTCAAACAGTCTCTGACCAAGAAGGTTAACCGTCGCGAGTGTTTGCTACGGCAATCAGGACTGGTTGTAAGTCAGACTGGTCTCACACTGAGACATCAAGATGGGTCCGTATCCTATGCTACACAATTGACCCAAACTGAAATAACAATTCCGCTGCGCCTATAAAGCCTCAGAGCACGCGCCATGTGATGTCATCAATGGAGACCTTATATCAGGTGATGATCATGTGACGCGCAGTTGTCCACAGCTATGGCGCATTGATGAACGGTAAGGGTGAGTAACGACAAGTCAACTAGTCCATCGAGGAAATCGGTTCATGAGTTTCTGTCTATATCAACTGACAGAATAAGTGAGATTTTATTAGCCCCAAATCAGGGTTATGATTTGTTTGATGGTGTTTTTAAAACCTTTGAATTCAAGTAAATTGTGTTTGATGACAAAACTTTCTTTTCTCATCATTTTTTGAAAGTAAAATGCCTAAATGACAGGGGTTGTAAAAACCCAACCTAAACTTGTAATAAACAGAAATGTTTTATTTCCCTTTCTCTCAAAAACTGTGTCACGAAATGTAAAACATGGTTTATTGGTCTCAGTGAGACAAGAAGCTAAGGATATAGACTTCCCAGTGATAATTCATGAACTAGAAATAGCAATAAAACGCGATATTGTCTTTTATGAAGTTGAGGTTACCAGTATCACGAAGTAACCTTGTCATCAATTTCATCAATAGGCACACTGAACTTATCAGCCAAAATAGCAACGTTGCCTATCAGTGACAAACATTTTTATAGCAAGTTATGCTCATAATTATATTTAAGTGGTGTCAAGTTTTTGGTTCAGGGTGTTGATATAATACATCCTTCACAAACTATCAAACCTCATGATGTCAAACGGTGATGATATGGACAGATTTTTTTTATGTGGTACCCGCACACTCGTGAGATTTTCGAAATCTGGTGACTTTGCTATACCATTTTACGCACAACACACTAACCTGTTGCTTTGTTGTTTGTGTGGCGGGGTTGTCCATTGTTTTGTAATGCAGTTTAAGAGTGTTTCTCCATTATGATACATTGCAATAGCTAGAAGGCTTCCATGCGAGCTAAACATTTCTTGTACTTCAACATACCCAAAATCTAGGGCAATAATTTGTACCAGTGAAATGCATTTAAGCCACCCCCCATCCACTGAGGCTTAGGCTGCTGTTGTGGGAGTCAGTAATTATTATATGTTTACTTAATGCCCCTTCTAGTTTTGCAATTATCTTGATGGGGAAAAGAGAGCTGGTTGCTTTGCTTAGTTTGTCTTCCTAGTGTCTCTTGATTGTTGTGTGGCTCTTCCTCGTGGTGCAATGGGTTTGGACCACTACATACATATCTAAACAGCTTTTCTCAGAAATCACTTGGCTGTTAGATTGTTAAGGTTACTGGAACGCCTATGTATGGTAAAACAAAATATGTTTCATTATAAGCTGTAGTTGACCTTGACCTGTTTTACAATTATTAAGGAGATCAGGTGAGCGCCTCAGGACCTTCATGTCCTCTAGTTCTGTCTTGTGTTGGCTATGTTTTTGTGCGCGTCTGTTTATATGTGCTTTGTGGTCACCTGCTGGGAAAGGGCTGACCTCTTGGCTCTCGTTTGTGGTGTCTACTATGAGTTTGTCACTTTCCCATTGGTACCCTGGGTCAGGTGTGGTACTTGATTGTATCGATTCCTGATCTTTGCACCCTTACTTTGTCTGCAGTTTGTGATTGTGGTATTTCCTGATCATACTCACTTATTTGAGTGTCCTTTCTAGTTTTAGCTTTAGCTCGCGGAGGAAAACAGAGCTGGTTTCTTTGCTTGAATTGACTCTTGCTGCCATGTTGCTGTTAATGTTTTGTCTCATGAAACCGTTTGTTGGACTGTGGTCTACGACTACTACATATTCTGGTTATTCTCGCTTGCTTTAAGACCAAAGTACAAGTACTTACTTATGGACAGGTCGTTTGTTGTTCAAATACTTGTGGCTGTTTACCAATCACAATCAATGACGTCATTAGAAACTATTGATGTGAGTGAATCAACAACAAACATCATGCTCAAAAAATATTCTTATACCATTATATCTTTATTTCTTATCTTCCCGAACCTTTTTGACAATGTATCTCCTGGTCCAAATCTGCCAGTGGTGTTCTAGTGACCATGTTTTTTAATGACCAATGTTAGATCCCTTGCATCTTCTGTTAGTGTCCGGAAGCCTAATACTGTATATATGATAACCCACATTTGTTTCGTTTCATTTAGGACTGTTGTGTTCTGCGTCAACGCTGAGATTCTCAACACGAACTCTCTCACTCCCTTTTCAAATACTTTCCCCCTTATGTTATCCATAAATGCTCTTAGCATATGTGCAGAACAAATGTGCACACCTGTCATGTGTTCTTCAAGTGCCCAGATACAACGTTATAGCAATATAAAGGATTTCGGTGTATAGAAGTTTAATTGATTGTCAAAAATATGCTATTGATCATGGCCCATCAAAAATCTACTTCAACTCTTTAAGGCTTGGCAAATACACTAAATTTTCGCAAGGCAGTAAAGAATATCAAATAGGTAGAAACTAGGCTGTGTGGTGATCGGCTTTCTAATAGAAATTGTAAAACTGGAAGTGTAGTTTGATTTCTTAATATACTCCAGATGTATTAAGCACTAAGGCGTTATATATTTTAACATTTTTTGACCAACTTTATACATGTATACATTGATCCAGTTGCATCTATATAAAAGACTCCTCCACGTACTCTAATATGTTCGTTAGCAGCAGTTAAGGACTTTTCTGTATATAGCACTGTATTGAACAGTTCAAAGTATACAGTGCATAGTGTATCTGCTGAACATACCCCTCAAACGTCTTACTCTCTTCGTTGAAGTCTTCAAACATTCCTTCCAAAATGCACAATTCAGTAAAAGGATCGTTGTGTAGAACGTCGTGTTATCGCCTTTAACATTTTGCTTTTTTAGTAAACTTTTACTTCCACACACCGTGTCACTTCCTAACTTGAACTGATCCATATTCATTTTACCTTGACTAGAATAAAATCCTTGAAGGCAGCCTCCTTTTCAGGATTTCTTATAGTTTTCCCCATCTATTAACTGTTAATTTTCGTTTCTTTACCGACTCCTTGCTGTGTGAAATATATGGTTTCAGTAATGAGACATTCACTTTGCTTTCTGTATTTCGTTTTGGTTTGTTGTATATACAGAGTAGAAATGAGCCACAGTCTTCATGTTAACAGCCAATTATTGATCTGAAATAAGATTCTTTAGTGCCTGATGTAACATCGTGCCCTCTGAAAGCAAGGACGTACCCTTGTATTATTTGGTTAAAGGATTTGTTCAACCACGTTGAAGCTTACATTTTGTTGCATTATCTTTTTGCGAGGCATAACAGGTTTCCATTCATCTTGTTTTTTGGCTGACATGTTGCTTCAGATACGACATCTTTCATTGTTTTCATCAGAATCACAGACCTCCTTTAGTTAATTTTATTTTTTGCAATACACTATTATCCGTGTCATTACGTCCTGTGTTTTTTAATGGATACTTTTCTTGATAGTTTCTTTTTCATCTTGGATTTCATTATTTGAGTTAAATGCTTTTTGAATAAGTTCTTATTCTTCCTTAGTTATTAGTTCATATGATTTCACATCGTCATTTCCATCATCTCTCTGCCTTTGGCCTCTATCAATTTATTCTTATAAGTGGTGTCCTTGTGTAGCGCTTTTAGTTATGCGTTACATTTGACAGGTATATATTATATAGTTATTACATGCCTGTTTGTAGTATAGTCAAAATTAGTCCCTGAGGTGCCGTGGACGACCTGTCACGAGGCCGCAGGACGAGAGCAATAGTACATCAGGTCGTCCATGGTACCGAGGGGTAAAAGTTAGACTATACTACAAACCGGCATGAAATAACTGTTTTATTACCCAACCCATTTGATGAAATACTTAGCAGCGTTTCTTGCAGGGAGTTGCTGTAGACGATGTGGTTTTGTTGCAAAACAGTAAATTTCACCAAATCTGCTCAATTTTGGTCTAAAAATGTCTCGCTTGTCTTACTAAGAAAACGAGTACCCAAACTGTATGTTTCTGACCATAAACAACGGAGTTATTGGATTTTAAAAGTTGCCAAACCATGCCTCATTTTCACCATTGTTGCATAACGTCTCCTTTGAACAACGAACCGTGTGCACATCGTCGTCGGACGTTTTATGCGTCTGTGTGTTTTTAACAGGGAAGCGGGAAACCAGGCCATGGTATAGTGCCAGTCTATAGTCAAATTTATTAACCGTAGGATTAGTTTAATGACTCATGACATAGCAAAAAATAGACAATTACTCCGTATATAGACGGTTGGGTAATGATGGTCACTGTCAGCTTCTAATTTGTCTCAAAATCCTAGAATAGATTAATGTTTTGTTCAGTGGCACTGCCATTGTTTATCGCCACTTTAATTGTATATATTACACCATGTTCATTTAAGTTGGGTCTTCAGTTAGCTGACCTGGATCTGCTAAATTTATACTGGTGTCATAAATAGCGCCTCACTCATTCTGTACGATATTTTTAAATGAGGTAAGAATTATACTTCTATAATGAGTTTAACACCTTTCATTTATATAATTCATGATAAATAATGGTTGATTTTTACCTATATGGGAGTCTTCACTTTGTGTTGTTTAAACTTCTATGGCACTAGCTTTGTTGACAATTTTATCTCTGATTAGCTGGCATGTTGGCTATCAAGAATGGTAAGAATGTTCTAGAGTCCAATAAGATATCTAGCACAAGAAGACTAAAAAAGTCTCTGAGCAAGAAGGTTAACAGTCACAAGTGTTTGCTGTGGCAATCTGAACTGGTTGTGAGTCAGACTGGTCTCTCACTGAGAGAGCAAGGTGGGTCCGTATCCTTTGTTACACAACTGACCCAAACTGAAAAAAACGATTCCGCTACGCCTATATAGCCCCAGAGCACGCCCCCGTGATGTCATCATTGGAGACCTTATATCAGGTGATGATCATGTGACGCGTAGTTGGAATCTCTCGATCATCATCATCGCTTACATAAATTTCAATGCCATGAACAGTGCGGTTTGGTACTGTTATGCCAATTAAATGACTCTATCTGCTACTTTTGGGTACAAATAGTCATTTCTGTTCAGACTAGTATATGAATAGACTCCATAAAGAGAATAAGCTGTAGGAAAATATAGAACACTATAGCACTGAACGCATTCTATGGCGATTTTAAGGCATAATGTTCTATCTGCATACTCAAGCTATGGAAACAGTGCACATTAAAACCTGGGCATCAACGGGGGTTAACTGGAAAAAGGTGTAACGACGGGTAAGGTGTCAACGCATCAACGGGTTTTGCAAGGATTTCATGATACGTTTTTTAATCTTTCCTTTATATTAGCCTAGCATATTTTTTTGACGTTGCTAATCCGAATTTTAATTATTGCAGGAGCTGTAGAAATCAATTTTGTCTCTTACAATGCAAAAATGCTGCAAAAAGATGTTTTAGGAAAGTTGTAATTGTGCGCCCCATTTTACAGACCCCATGGTAAAAGGTTGCAAAAACACATTTCATAGCATTCAAATTTGATTTTCTAGCAAAAGAAGTAAGTCAAGGAGCCCAATTCGGTATTTGCAAATTGAGTTAAAGCCAAATTGATAAATACTAAAATAAAAAAAAAAATGGCATGCAAGGAAAATGCATTTAATGCTAGGTGTATGTATATAATGCGAGACGTCGGGTAAGTTGAGTGTGACGACGGTGAAAATTATGTGAATCAGCGGGTATTGATAACGCGTGTGGGCCGCGTAGCGCAGTCGGTAACGTGTCTGGCTACAGATGCGTGTCTGACTGCAGATCCTGGGGTCGCGAGTTCGATCCCGGCCCGGTCCCATACTTTCGTGGAGATTGATCATGAAATAATTTCTACGGTCATTCTCCTCCCTTCCGCTGATTCATTCAAGAAGGGTTGTTGTCAGTTACAAGCGAAAGTATGTGCACAAATTACTGGTTAACCGCTTGTTCAAGCCTGTCCAGGAAAAAAGTGTGGTTAAGTGAACTGACCGTCCCGCAACGACCATAGCTGTTGACTTGGGACGTAAAGCAACAAAAAAAAAAAAAAAAAAAAAAAGATAACGCGCGTTCCATCTAAAATGGATTGTAAAACGAAATAGCTAATTTTTGATTCACATTTTTATCCCCAAAACCAACAAGGATCGAAGACATAACGATCAGCCTGAGGCATATCCGTCTTTTTGTCCGTTAGTCCGTCTGTCTGTCCATCTGTTAAAGAAAGTTTCTGAGAAGCACCTAACATTTCTTCTGATATGTTTAGTGAATTAACATGCAAGCAGTCCGGATCCAAACCAGGTCCAACAGAGCGTCGGCCCTGATCTGGATCCACACTGTTTGACACCCCACGCTTTATAGTGCTGTTTTATAGTTCATGACTAATCACAAAGCTGCCTTTTAAAACGTGTTTGTAAATTATGCGCTATTTTTTGTTACTTCAGAAGAAATGCCAAAAAGTACATGAAATAAAGTGATGGTGGTTCTATAACACGCGATATTGCTTAAATTGTTAGGTCTGTCAGTTATTAAATAGCTGGTACAGATCCAAGACCTTCATTTACAAATGAAGGTCACAGGGAAATCCCTGCTACGGTAAACTAAGCCTAGCGGCGTGTAGACATCGAATGCTTTGACGAGACCGTCTGATACAGTCAATTTTCGCCTGTCATTTGGCCAGTGCTTATTATATATATGCAAGAACCATCTTTGAACGCCAAAAGCTAAAGCTTGAGATCTACCTTTTCGTCTCAACATTTATCTATTTTCATACTTAGTGTTTGCGAGAAGCGTGAACTCACGTTTGCCTAGGCGTATGCGCAGATTCGCCCAAAATGTTCGCTGCTCGCCGATGCGGTAAGCACCGTTTGTCGGCCAAATATGAGTACAAAACCCAAACCATTCAGCGCTGGTTACTTTTGTTTTGATTTGATACTTTACATACTTTAACAATTTTTCGGTTATTTATGGACGGGTCTTCCTGGGCTAAACTAATACTAAGCATAGAGTAATGTGTTTTGCTCAAGGACACAACGAACTGAACGCAGTTGTGCCAGTGCGGCTCAAACTCGAATCCCTCGGTCTCGAGTCAAGCACTCTAGCACTGAGCCACTGCGCTTCAGTCTTTTCATTACAACTGTTCATTTGCATATGGTTGGCCGTGTGTACTGAACAAAAAAGAAAGCTTACACTAAATGTTCTTCTGCCAATATATTTGTACACGTATGCCCTTATCATTCATATCACCGAATAAGAAAGACTGAAGATCAAGATCCCAGTTGAAGGAAGCCTTTGAATTTTATCTCCACTTCATACCTCCTTTTTGCTTGATTTTTTTTTTAAATTTAATTTTGGTCAATTATTCTCCTCAATACTATGATGTTCAGAATCCCTGATTTAACTTAACCCAGAATCCCTGACTCAACTACGCAGACTCATATCACATTTAAGGTGTTGACGACCAAATATAAAGATATATTTCAGACCTTACTTGGGCTTGTGAGGCAATTTTCATGCTCATCCTTGTGCCACTGCGCATGATAACTTTAATGCTTAAAAAATGTGTCTTTGGGCTCCGTCATGAAAATAAATATAAGAATGCCAATAATTGTTGATATTTGGGTATTTGTGAGCATGATCAGTTTCATGCTTGGTCAAGTTGAGCATGAAACACGTTTTTTTTTGCCTCACAGGCTGGGTATTATGCGCCATTTTGTGGGAAGCTCTGTCGTGTGATTTGCTTTTGGGTTAAGCCTTGATCGGGTTGTAGGGTATGCATAGCAGACTGGTCTCATACATTTTGGAGTTGTAATTTAGGTACAAATGGTAGTGATTGACTTTGTGATGGCATATTCGCCACTTTTACGTGAAAAAACGTTGCGACTTCGTGACCTTTCGCTTACGGCGACGTTATATCTAGGATCTTTACTTTTTTGAAGTGAATACCAAATATAATTTATCGAATGTGTTGAAAACATCAGAATTTTCACGAGTGCGCAACACGAGTGAAAATTCTGATGTTTTCAACTCACGAGATGAAATGTTTTTGGTATTTAACCCCCCAAAAATAAATTTTCTTTCTATTTTATACTTTTTTAGGCTACATGCAATGCCTCACCCACTGAAAAATGCAAAAAACAAAAATGTAAGTAAAACAGGATTGGCGTAAACTATAACGGTAGCCAGTTAACCATGCTTCAAGCCAAATCACAATAATATTTTTAGAAGACAAAGCATTAATTTTGACAGAAAACCTGGATCAATCTATTGTGGTCGGGAATACAGATTATAAAATGAAATTTATTAGAGTAAAATGTGAGATAAGTGGCGTCATAAGTGACGTCATAAATGTTTGACGACGTTACGTAACAAAGATTACATGCATTGCCTCACACACTGAAGCGGAAGGTGCTGAAGTTCTCGCCGAAGACTTTTTTTTAATATTGTGTTTTAATGGGGGGTTGGGGAGCTTACATAAATGCGTTTTGGGAAATATTTCAAACGTTTGGTCACGGTATTTTGCTAGAAAAGATAGGCCTACTCTTTTGCGAGTGAAAACCCAAATGCTGGACAAAATCTTTTTTCAGAGAGTCACGGTTTTCACCTTTTTCTTCAGCATGCTTTTTTTTACATATGTCCAAGCAAAGTTTGGCAAATTTCTGTTGGCGCAGGTTTTTCTAGATTTTGGCTGTGCAGCTTTCCTTAGCGGTGACAAGCCTCAGATCTTTGGCTTCATCGTAATGAAGTCAGGGCCTAGACGATCGCTTAACACTTCTCTGCTCAGGCTTCTGTACGCCAGATGAACGTTGGGGGACGGAAAAATCTTGAGTTGAATTGGAACAGGTGGGACTTGTATAACTATAACGAAATACATGTAACAACACTGACATGGATCTTTCAGTAAGGCTCACGCAGCTCATATATCTACATTCAAAACAATTGAAACAAACTTTGTCGCCCGATATGGTTATTTTATTTAGGCAATTAAAAAACACGTGAATTTAAGCAAACAGATAAATGGGCATCAACGTGAGAAAACCTGTCTTCGGGGTTTCCGACCATGCATGACTCGATCAAACCAACCTGCTAAGTTACAGCGATTAGCTTAAGAATGCTGAATTTGTACGTGTAGCAAGTTTATCAACTAAAATTTCCAGAGAGTGAACAACAAAGGCGCTGATCAAATTGCGCGGATGCGCTGGCTGGCCTGCGCCTTTGTTTTTCGCATGCAGTTACGTCAGGTTTTCTTATGACATGGCCCATAACTCTCTTCCACACTTAAGATGTAAGCTGAAATACTAAAGAGCCGAAACGATACGGTGGAAAGCATATTCGGCCAAAAAAGTGGTATTTTGTATTAAGCATCAGAGAGAAGTGTCTCTCGGCAGACGTGCCGGAGACTTAGGTCGACCTCGAAGTCTCATGCATTCGAAGCGGAACATGAACGGGCAAAATTGCGAGAGGAATGCCCTAGTCCCCACCACTAAAGTCAAGGATTTCTCTGTGTGTATAACATCCTTAATTACGACAAAATTGATGAAACGAATCATAAAAGTTAAACTAAAAAGTCTTCTACTCGCGAAGGAAAGAGAAAGTTGCTTTAATATAAATCATCAAAATTCGGTTGCGACCCGTTGATCCACGCAACGTGCCCGTAGTGTCACCGAAAACCCATTCACCTGCCTGAATTTCGATAATCCCTGCGTTTTTTACAATTTCAATGCATGCTGATGATATGGGCTTACGTTGCTATCTTGTCATATTCAAAGAGAGGGTTTTAACAGTCGTATGTCGATGTAAATATGGAAAAATCATCAAAAGAAGGGCCAAATGACCCTTATTTTTTTCCACCAGTAGAATGGGGCGCACTGTAGCGCTTACAAAAACGATATTTTTTTAGAAAAAATATCTAGAACAATTGAAGCAAAGACTCCTACAGCTCCTGCGAGTGTTTGTTTTTAATTGTCTGCAGTAATTATTCTAGCCGTTGCTTTGAAAATGAAAGTAAATAAATTACATATCTTTTTTCACTGCAAAACCCGTTGATGCGTTGACACCTTACCCGTCGTTACACGTTTTTCCAGTTAACCCCCGTTGATGCCCCGGTTTTAATGTGCACTGTTTCCATAGCTTGATACTGTAAAATGCCCGTAAATTCCATATTTCTGTACAAATTTCTTCAATTCAAGGTCATTTACTCTGTATGTGTATATTCAAACCCTCTGGTATGATTCAAAGGTCTGATAAATAATGCATTAAAAATCAGGATGCTAAGATTTTCAAACTTATTTTTCTCAAAACTTGTGCAATGGTAGCTAGAACACTATAGCACTGAAGCGACGTAGTGACCATGTCTTTAATGACTAATGTTAGATCTCTTTCATTTTTTGTTAGTGTTTGGGAGCCTTATACTGTATATATGATGACCCACATTTGTTTCGTTTCATTCAGGACTGTTGTATTCTGCATCAACGCTAAGATTCTTAACACGAATTCTCTCTCAATTTTCTCCCTTATGTTATCCATAAATGCTCTTAGCATATGTGCAGAACAAATGTGCACACCTGTCATTTGTTCTTTCTTCAAGTGTCCAGATACAACGTTATAGCAATATAAAGGATGTCAATGTATAGAAGTTTAATTGATTGTCAAAAATATGCTATGGATCATGGCCCATGAAAAATTTACTTCAACTTTTTTAGGCTGGGCAAATACACTAAGTTTTTGCAAAGCATTGAAGAACATCAATGGGAGATAAACTTGCAAAGCATTGAAGAACATCAATGGGAGATAAACTAGGCTGTGTATTGATTGGCTCTCCAATGAAAATTTTAAAACTCAAAGTGTAGTAGTTTGATTTTTTTTATATGCTCCAGATGTCTTTAGCACTAAGGCGTGATATAAAATATTATCATGTTTGATCAACTTTGTGTACATTGATCCAGTTGCATGTATATAAAAGACTAATCCACCTACTCTAATATGTTCGTTAGCAGCAGTTAAGGATTTTTCTGTATTTAGCACAGTACTGAATGGCCCATAGCTTATCTGCTGAACATACCCCTTAAACGTCTTACTCTCTTCGTTCAAGTATTCAAACATTCCTTCCATGATGCATAATTCTGTGAAAGGAACATTGTTTAGAACGTCATGTAATCGCCATTAACGTTTGCTTTAACTAAACTTACTTTGACACTCCGTGTCACTTTCAAAATTAAACTGATCCATATTCATTTTACCTTAACTGGTATAAAATACTTGTAAGCAGCCTCTTTTTCAATGATTTCTTATAGTTTTCTCCGTCTATTAACTGTTAAATTTCGTTTCTTTACCGACTCCATGCTGTGTGAAATATATGATTTCAGTATTGAGACATTCCCTTCTGTTCCGTATTTTGATTTGGTTTCTTCTCTATATGGATTATAAATGAACTACAGTCTTCATGGTAACAGTAAGCTAATGATCGGAAATAAGATTCTTTAGTGTCCAATGTAACATTTTGCCCTCTGAAGCAACGGACGTACTGTGATATTATTTGATTAAAGGATTTGGTTGACATAAGGTCTTTTCATCAACGTTGAAGCGTACGTTTTTTGCATCATCTTTTTGTGAGGCCTAACATATTTCCATTCATCATGATGTTTGGCTGACATATAGCTTCAGATATGATGTTAACTTCTTTCACTGTTTTCATCAGAATCACAGGCCTCCTTTAATTTAGTTTTTTTTGCAATACACTATCATCCATGTCACTACTTTCTGTTTATTTTAATATATACTTTTCCTTGATAGTTTCTCTTTCATCTTGGAATTCATTAATTTAGTTAAATGCTTTGTCAATAAGTTCATATTCTTCCTTAATTAGTTCATATGATTTCACAACGTCATTTTCATCATCCCTCTATCTTTGGCCTCTATCAATTTACTCTTATAAGTGGTGTCTGTGGGTAGCGCTTTTATAGGCGCGTTCCATTTGACAGTTATATATTGGTCACTGTCAGCTTCCAATTTGTCATCTATTTCAAAATGTGAGAAGATAGTATTGTTTTGTTCAGTGGCACTGCCATTGCTTATCGCCACTTTAACTGTGTATAGTACACCATGGTCATTTAAAGTATGGACTTATACCGATGTCATCAATAGCGCCAAACCTTTTCTTTACGAATTGTTTTAAAATGAGTCTTCAAAGGTAAGAATTGTACTTCTATTATAGGTAAGAATTATACTTCTATTATGAGTTAAACTATTCATTTATATAATCCATTTTAAGAAATGGTTGATTTTTACTTGTATGGGAGTCACTTTGTGTTGTTTAGATTATGGCACTGGCTTTGTTGACAATTTTATCTCTGATTAGCTGGCATGTTGGCTATCAAGAATGGTGTAGACTCAAAGTAGATATCTAGCACAAGAAGACTCAAACAGTCTCTGACCAAGAAGGTTAACAGTCGCGAGTGTTTGCTGTGGCAATCAGGACTGGTTTTGAGTCAGACTGGTCTCTCACTGAGGCAGCAAGGTGGGTCCGTATCCTATGATACCCAATTAACCCAAACTGAAATAACGATTCCGCTGCGCCTATATAGCCTCAGAGCATCTACTATGTGACGTCATCAATGGAGACCTTATATCAGGTGATGATCATGTGAAGCACAGTTGGAGTCTCTCGATCATCATCATCGAAGCACATGATTAAGACAGAGTAACTCCAGCTGGAGGAAATGATAGTCGCCATTAATGGGATCACAATACACTGAACTTAAAAATCGCCTCCAGCACACCAATGCATTAATATCGGCGTAAAGTTACTATGGAAGAATTATTATATATAAACCAACGTTTGTGACAGAAGGGGTAGCTTCCACAGCTATGGGGCATTGATAAACAGTAAGGGTGAGTAACGACAAAACAACTAGTCCATTACGGAATTCAGTTCATGAACTCTGTCTATATCAACTGATAGAATAAGGGAGAATTTATTAGCCCCAAATCAGGGTACTTATAAAAACATTTATGATTTGTTTGATGATGTTTTTAAAACCTTTGAATTTAAGTAAATTGTGTTTGATGACAAAATTCTCTTTTCTCATCATTTTTGGAAGTGAAATGCCTAAATGACAGGGGTTGTATAAACCTAACCTAAGCTTGTAATAAACCAAAATGTTTTATTTCCACTTCTCTCATAAACTATGTCACAAAATTTAAAACATGGTTTTTTGGTCTCAGTGAGACAAGAAACTAAGGATATATACTTCTCAGTGATAGTTCATGAACTAGAAATAGCAATAAAACGCGATATTGTCTTTTATGAAGTTCAGGTAACCAATATTTCATCAACACGCACACTGAACTTAGCAGTCCAATAGCATCGTTGCCTATCAGTGACAACCCTCATTTTCAGCAAGGTATGCTCATAATTATAGTTAAGCCTTATAATGTTTTTGATTTAGGATGTTGATAAAATACATCCTTTACAAACCATCAAGCCTTATGATGGCAAACGGTGATCATATGGACGGATTTCTGTCTGTAGTAACCTCACACTCATGCAATTTTCGAAATCTGGTGACTTTGTTTAACTATCCAGCATATAGATTTTCACGCCCAACCAGAGTACCTGCTGCTTTATTGTGTGTGTGGCGGGGTTTTCCCTTGTTTTGTAATGCAGTACTTAGTGTCCATTCTAGTTTTGTCTTTAACTCGCTGGGGAATACAGAGCTGGTGTCTTTGCTGAAATTGAGTATTGCTGCCATGTGGATGTCGTCAGTGTTCTGTGTCTCTTCCTCATGGTACCGTTGGTCGACCTGTGGTCTACGACTGTGGCATATTTCGGCCATTCTCACTTGCTTTAAAGCCAAAGTACAAATGCTTAATTTTGAACAGGGCATGTGTTGTCCAAATACTTGTTGCTAGTTACCAATCACAATCAATGGCGTCAGCAGAAATTATCATAGGGGATCTTTATGTTATAGCAACAAACACCATACTGAAAAGATATTCTTATACCAGTATATAATTATACCCTTTTCACAATGAATCTCATGGTCCAAATCTGCCAGTGATGTTTTAGTGATCATGTTTTTAAGGACCAATGTTTGATCTCTTGCATCGTTTGTTAGCATTCCAGAGCCTAATACTGTATATATGACTACCCACATTTGTTTCGTTTCGTGTTTATTCAGGAAAGTTTGGTTTCATTTGGGAATAATATATTCTTTTTTACTTTGTATTCTGCAACAAAAAAGTGAGTATGATCAGGAAATACCACAATCGCAAACCGCAGACAACCTTATGGCACCGCGAGGAAGAGCAACTCAACCATCACGAAACACCAGGAAGACAAATCAAGCAAAGCAATCAGCTCTCTCTTCCCCACGCGGAGATTCTTAACATAAATTCTCTCACTTCCTTGCCCAATACTTTCTCCCATATACTATTCCTAAATGCTCTTAGCATATGTGTAGAACAAGTTTACACACCTGTCAAAGCAGAACTGACTGTCAAAAGTATGCAATGGTTAGGCCCCATGCAAAACCTACTTCAACTCTTTTAGGCTTGGCAAATACACTAAGTTTTCGCAAAGCAGTAAAAACATCAACATGGTAGAAACTAGGCTGTGTGCTGATTAGCTCTCTAATAGAAATTCTAAAACTGGAAGTGTAGTTTGATTCTCTTAATTTGCTCCAGATTTCTTTAGCACTAATGCGTAATATAAAATTTTGCAAGTTTTTTTACCAACTTTATTTACTGTACATTGACCCAGTTGCATCTATATGAAAGACTCCTCCACCTACTCTAATATGTTCTTTAGCAGCAGTAAATGACTTGTCTGTATATAGCACTGTACTGAATGGTTTATAATTTATCTGCTAAACATATCCCATAAACGTCTTACGCTCTTCGTTTAAGTCTTTAAACATTCATTCAGTATATGCATAATTCAGATCGAAGTGTAGAACGTCATGTTATCCTCATTTACGTTTCGCTTTTCGTTAAGTAACCTTTTACTTTAAAATTGACATAAGGTCTGTCCAACCACGTTAGAGCGTACCGTTTTGTTTTATTATTATTTTTGTGAGGCCTAACCGATTTCCATTCACATTGTTTACATCAGAATTACAGGCCTCGTTTAGTTTCGTCTTTTTGCAATACACTATCATCCATGTCACTACTTTCTGTTTGTTTGAATGGATACTTATAGTTGATCATTTGGATTTCATTTTGTGAGTTAAATGCAATAAGTCCATATTCTTGCTTAATTAGTTAATTTTATTTCACAACGTCATTTTCATAATCTCTCATATTCTTCCTTAATTAATTAATTTGATTTCACAACGTCATTTTCATAAATTTAGTTAAATGCTTTGTCAATCAATAAGTTCATATTCTTTCTTAATTAGTTCATATGATTTCACAACGTCATTTTCATAATCTCTCTGTCTTTGGCCTCTATCAATTTACTCTTATTAGTGGTGTCTGTGGGTAGCGCTTGTAGTGACACATTACATTCGACAGTTTTATATTGGTCATTGTCAGCTTCCAATTTGTCAACTGTTTCAATATCCGCCCTTTTTACTGTAATATATTTACCCATGGTCATTTAAAGTATGGTCTTCAGTTAACTCACCTGGATCTACTAAATTTATACTGATGTCATCAATAGCGCCTCACTCATTCTGTACGAAATGTTTAAAATGAGTCTTCAAAGGTAAGAGTTATACTTCTATTATGAGTTTAAGGTGCGGGACTCACCAGCATATGTCCAAAAAGTTACCATCTTTTTATATGTTAAAAAATAACTCAAAACTCATCTTTTTTCACAAAAATAACAGGACCTTACCGTGCTTTTTAAAAAGTTATTAAACTTTAAAAATCGTAAAATATGAATTTCTCATATTTTAAAAAAGTTGAAAGTGAGAAATGCCTTATTTTTTCCTGGGAATATGCTACATGCTATTGGCTACTAAAAGAACACAAAAACAGCGAAAAAAGGCACGTAGCTTATTTTTTTAAAGCTAAAATCTATTTTGTAAAAAAAACATTAAGGCCAAAAAATCGTTTAAATCTAGAATAAAAAATGTCATACACTGTAACATTAGAAACAAAAAACTTATTAATTTGAAGGAAATTTTGCATAGACACTTATAATTAATTAAAAAGCATATGTCACCGTGCTCGTTTTTCTTTTTGCGCTATTTTCTTTTTTTACCTCTGAAATAAAAACAGGCATGGAGTGCCCTACCTGCTTCATTGTTTAATTTAGGTCCGTGTGCGTAGACTGTGTATTATTTGAGTTGATGTCCGTGTGCAAAAAAGCCTATTATTTGTCTACTCCTCATTTGGCACGTTCTAGGACCCCTTAAGACCTTGATAAGTGCGTGCGAGCGCGCGCTTGTGTGTGTGCCAAAATGAGGGTGAGTTTATGAGAGAGAGAGAGAGGACAATTCACGTGCTGTTGATTCATTGCATTTTTGTTGTTGCATTTATTCTTTTCTCTTTTTCTTTTCTTTACATACATTATAAGTATTCTGGATCCGTTACAAAAATGACGTATTCAGCAGTAACGCGTGTAGAAGTGTCGTCAGGATGACGCAGGTCTTTGATCTTTAAAAAAATTCTATTTCGAAGACGTTGTTGCAAGTTTTCAAGCGAGAAAATCAACTTATGCAATAATGGTTTTCTTATACACTTATATCTGCTAGACCCCTCAGGGGTAGTCATAACCCTCGCCTTTCAGGTTTGGGTTTCAACACCACCCTGGTGTTCTAGCAGGTGGTAACGCATAGAAAATCATGTTTGATCCCAATATTGAAGTTATTAAACAAGCTGTAAAAAGAGATGTAAATGCGAGGCTTGCCAAGAATTTTGTCACCTTTTCGTGACAAGCTTGATAAATTTAATGCTACAGGAGCACGACTGTCAGGTTCTTTTTATTGTATGACCCTAAAACTACTTTTAAATCGCGTTTAGAAATTGCGTGGAACTACGCTTTGATGTTGCCATATAATTATATGAGAAACCATTACAGAGGTCATTACATAGCGTTACCAAAATTTGTAAACCACTAGTGGTACATGTTGTTATATCACTCCCATGAAAATCACAAACAAACAAACAAATAAATAAACTAACAAACAAGCAATAGGACTCAAACCAGGAACTACCTGGTCCTGTATCACTTTAATGGAAGCAAACCATATGAAATTTGGAAGAAATCCAATTAAATGTGACTAAGTAAGAGTGACCATGATGGATGCAACCTGATAGACGGCGGCCATTTTGCCGACCATCTTGATTTAATTTATCATTTGTCAGAAAAAATCAATATTTGAATTTGAATCAGAGTTTGATGGAAGCAATCCATATAGATATTTGGAAGAAATCCGATTGAAAATGACTAAGTGAGAGTGACCACACCAGTGGAAGGAGGGACAGATGGACAGACAGACAGATGGACAGACAGATGGACGGACAAGCCAAAAACAATAGAGCTCCGCCACCTTGTTGGCGTGGACCTAAATATATACTTGGTCATACAGATGTGTTGATAAACGATAAGCGCGTTTTTTTGTGAATGCCAATACTTGTACATTTTAAGGCAAAAAATAACGATAACTCTTACTTTTATAAAAATTCTGGATTATCGTTTCCATGGGTCCCGTACTACCTTAACTACCTACAAGAAATGATTGATTTTTATTTATATTGGTGTCTTCGCTTAGTGTTGGTTAAACTTTATGGTACTGGCTTTGTTGGCAATATTTTTTTTCGTCTACCTTTACAAATGATAAAACTTTCACGTTTCGCCTAGACTGGTGTCTAATAGCGTCTACTCTCTCTTGAAATTACATGTGATGATACTATGTGAGATATTTTCTCCAGGAGTATCTGTATTCCATCCAATACCTTACGCCGGTGGTAAGGCGTATTTTTCTGCAATACCTTTCTTGGTAGGCTTCCCAAAGTTGATTCCTGGTTTTGAATATCCTCCTATTTAAGACTGGCATCACTTCATGCGCCTATTATCTACTCCTCATTAAACCTTTTTTTCCTTTTTGGTCTCCCCATACGTATAACATAAAATGCACGAATAGTTGTTAATATGTGTCGTGTAATGATTTATGCATCTGAATCAGGAAAAGCAATGGGGTTCTAGTGTCTGTATGTCAGGTAAGAGAAAATTGACATTAAATAAATGGTCAAGATATTTTCATAATAACTATTAAGTGATTACTCATCAAAATTATATTTTATTTCATCTACTAAAGTCAAATAACATGTATGAGCTGACTTATCCTGATCTACATGTTTTTATGCCCCCAAAGGAACTTTGGGAGGCATATAGAAATCGCACTGTCTGTCCGTCCGTCCCGCTTTCGTGTGCGGTCCATATCTCCTATATTCTTTGAGGTAGGAATTCCAAATTTGGTGTGTGGATACATTTTGGGATGGCGGAGTGTCGCGTACCATTTTCGGGTCACTGTGACCTTGACTTCTGACCTAGTTTTTATAATAATCTTGTCCGGAGCATATCTCTTATATTATTTGAGGTAGGAATCTCAAATTTAGTGTGTGGATGCATCTTGGGATGACGAAGTGTCGCGTACCATAATTGGGTCACTGTGACCTTGAACTTGACCTCTGACCCAGTTTCTTTGAAAACTGCATTGAGTCTGGTGCCTATCTCCTATATTCTTTGAAATAGGAATTCCAAATTTGGTGTGTAAATGCATCTTGGGATGAGGGGGTGTCACATGCCAATTTTGGATCTTTGCGACCTTGACCTCTGGCCTAGTTTTAAGAATTATTGTGTTCGGAGCATATCTCTTATATTCTTTGAGTTAGGAATTCCAAATTTGGTGTGTGGATACATCTTGAGATAGCGAAGTGTCATGTTCCATTTTCGGGTCACTGTGACCTTGACCTCTGACCTAGTTTTTAGAAAAATTGTGTCCATAGCATATCTCTTATATTATTTGAGGTAGGAATCTCAAATTTGGTGTGTGGATGCATCTTGGGATGTAGAAGTGTCGCGTACCATAATTGGGTCACGGTGACCTTGAACTTGACATCTGATCTTGTTTCTAGAGACTGCATTGAGTCTGGTGCATATCTCCTTTATTCTTTGAGATAGGAATTCCAACTTTGGTGTGTAAATACATCTTGGGATGACGGGGTGTCACATACCATTTTTGGGTCGCTGTGACCTTTACCTCTGACCTAGTTTTAAGAATTATTGTGTCCCGAGCATATCTCATATATTCTTTGAGTTAGGAATTCCAATTTCGGTGTGTGGATGCATCTTGGGATAGCGGAGTGTCATGTACCATTTTCGGGTCACTGTGACCTTGATGAGATGATATGGTAGGGGCCTGATGCTTTGGCTGTTTGTCGGGCCCACCGGGGTTTACCTGTTGGATTTCTTTTGCTCCGGTATTCAGTTTAATTTACTGTTGAGTCCTTATCCTTGCTTTATCTCCTTGTTATATCTTGATTTATATGTTTTAGGAGATGATGCATTGATAAGTTAGGGGTCTTTCATGCAAACCAAATATCTATGTGTCTTGATCCACATCTGAATTAAGGGTGAGGTTGGCGCCGTTAAACCGGTTGAAGCCCTCCAGTAAAATATTTTACTGACCGTTCCAAGGCGGTACTTCTTTTGTGGATCTTTTATGTTGTTCTGTCTTGTGTTTGCTATGTTTTGTGCGCGTCTGTTTATATGTGCTTTGTGGTCACCTGCTGGGAAAGGGCTGACCTCTTGGCTCTCGTTTGTGGTGTCTTCTGTGAGTTTGTCACTTTCCCATTGGTATCCTGGGTCAGGTGTGGTACTTGATTGTATCGATTCCTGATCTTTGCACCATTACTTACTTGACCTCTGACCTAGTTTTTAGAATAATCATGTCCAGAGCATATCTCTTATATTATTTGAGGTAGGAATCTCAAATTTGGTGTGTGGATGCATGTTGGGATGACGAAGTGTCGCTTACCATAATTTTGTCACTGTGACCTTGAACTTGACCTCTGACCTAGTTTCTAGAAACTGTTGCATATCTCCTATATTCTTTGAAATAGGAATTCCAAATTTGGTATGTAAATGCATCTTGGGATGCCTGAGTGTCACAAACCATTTTTGGGTCACTGTGACCTTGACCTCTGACCTTGTTTTCAAGAATTATTGTGTCCAGAGCATATCTCCTATATTATTTGATGTAGGAATCCCAAATTTGGGGTGGTGATTCCTCTTGGGATGGCAGAGTGGTGCATACCATTTTGAGTCACTTTGATATTGACTTCTGGCCTCATTTCTAGTTTTTTTTGTGCTATATTACAGCTATCTTTCCTCAAATGTGTCTTATACTAGACCAATTCCTTTGGGGGCATTCGTCACGTGTTTGTGACATTTCTTGTTTCGGCTGTATATGTGTATGTATTCTGGAGGTTTTAGAATAATAAAGAACTATAATGATTTGCAAAAATGAATATGGCTGCTATAAGGTATAATCATGCAAAAGTAAGGCTATGTTTGACAAAACATCACTGCCAAAGTACGAAATTAGGGAATAAATCAACACACAGATGGACTTGTTTTGAAAAAAAGTGGATTAATATATAACAGGCTTAAGTTAAAAGTGCGCAACAATAAACTCATTTTCTTAATTCTGAAACAAAACATATGCTGTGTGTGCTCAGAAGAACCGTCTCAATGGGAAATTGCTCTCTGTTGGATTCCTAGTCATATAGGTATCCAGGGGAATGAGATGGTAGATAAGCAAGCAAAAACATCGCTTTCATTAGAACCAACTTCTTTTAAAATTCCATTTTCCAATTTTAAGCCATCTATCAATAAATATATCTTGGAAGAATGGCAAACTTCATGGAAAAACAGCATTGGTAATAAACTTCTCGACATCAAACCAACTATTGGTGAATATCAATCAGTTGTTCGAAACATTAGAAGAGAAGAAGTAGTTTTAGCTCGACTCCGCTTAGGTCATACAAGAGTCACTCATTCATACTTACTACAAGGTGAAGAGCATCCACAATGTGTTGGTTGCGACGCACCATTCACTGTACGTCAATTCCTTTTGGAATGTGGCGATTTTGCACAAGTAAGAAATAATTGCTTCCATGTTGATAACATGAAAGAATTATTTCAAGATATATATATATTGATAGTATTATGACATTTTTAAGACAAATAAATCTTTTTAACAAAATCTAATTGCTATTTTTAAAATCATGTTTTGTTTTACATTTGTATCAGACCATAATTGAATTTTTTAATGTTGTATTCTGTTCAGTTAAAGAACATGTACAGTTATCTGAATAGCTCTTTTAAACTGTCAGATAGTGTACGAGGTCTCTCCTGTCAACAATCGTATTGCAACTAATTATCATTATACAAACTCATCATCATATTTCCTTTTATTTTATCTTATAAATTTTAACTTTTTCCATCTTCATCATGTTTAGTTTAATACCGTCTGACGCTAATGACCCACAAGGGTTGATGCGTCGTTAAGAACCAAACAAACAAATCAATGGGACGGTTCTTTTCATTGAGACGGTTTTTTGGGGCACCCAAAACATACGTTTAAATTAATGGGTAAGAAAATATTTACAATTTTACGCTTAAATTGTTTGATTAAACCTGTGCAAAGAGGAAATAAAGTACGCTTATATAAACAGTTAGTTTTTCACTGATTCCTAGCCCGCAACAACACCTTCATAATTGAAGAAAACGGGGACAACATACAACTGGACAAATACTTCAGACAATGTCATATTTATATTTTCTCAGGTTATGCATTTAATATTTTGGCCTTCACATCTCCTGTTTTAGCCAACATTAACCGTAAGTTGTTGAACGGAAAAAAAATCGACATTCATCTGACTATCTGATATGTCTCCAAACACTATCAATCTAACTGTTTCGTGATAAGAATTAATAAACCATTCCAGAAATCAAGCTTTGTAAAATGCTTTAAATCTCTAATTTAGCATTGCCTGAAACATTATCAGATTGTACAAAGGACTCTTTTTAAACAGAATAGAACATAAATCATGGTTGTAAATGCTTTCACTATATACATGTACATATAGAGGATCTTCATGCGTGCTAATGTTTTATTGATTTCAATTTACACATTGGGAGAAAGACAATAAAAGACGAGTCTTGCCGAGCATTTTATCACTTTTTCGCCACAAGTTAAATATACAGGAGTTTACTATTTGTATCTGTCTTAACCGTCATTTAAGTGGGACATAGGCAAACAGTGAAGACGCCGCAGAACGCTGCCTCTAATCAGGGTCTCCACTGTTTGCTAACAAAATGTCATTTTAAGATTCAAATAAAAAAGGAAAATACCACCCAACAACCCTTAAGACGGAAATAGACTGGTCCAAATAATATGAATGGAAAATTCCATTCGGCTTAAATGGGTAAAATTTGAATGTCAATAGTGTACTGAATACGCACGCGATTCCTTCTGAAATTTGTCCTTTGGTACCTGGTCTTGCTGAGAGGAAAGACAAGGCTCGTCTACAGAGCCAATCAACTAGTTTCTTATTTTAAAATTCTCTACATTTTAGCACTAAGGTCTGCTTTGTTTTGCCATGCATATTCAATTCATGACACATGTCATTTTTTCTGATCAACATCTAACAGTCCCTGTGCAATAACAACAGCTCCAACATAATGGCTTCCTGAATGTTGCTCCTTCAACTAATTCTAAGACATCTCACAAGAACTTTGATTTACTTCAATGCAGAGTGCCGCTATTGCTATCTATGGTAAACGTCCTCACTTGCTCACCCGCAGAACTGTTAAGGTGGTCAATAGTGAAAGTTAGTTAAGCTGTCTTTTAGTAAGTTTAGCTCTGACTAACTGTGAGTCACGAGACCTTTCTTTGTTTCATGATAATATATGTTTAGGACGTGAAACTGTTTAGCCGTTTTATGCCCACGATGGCTTTGGCTAAAATTTAGATATGGTAGTTTGATCTCTGTTCTTTCAAATGAGAATGTTTTTAAATTAACGGCGACATATGCAGTCACATCAATTAAAGTTTCTCACATTGACCCAGGCCCACCATAAATCTGAAGGCCTGTACCAGAGAAAAAGAAACCCAACATTTAAACACAAGCAGATTACAAATTCGATGATATGCGCCTTTAGTTGTACGCAAAAAAGAAAAAAAAACACGCGACGTGGCTCCTAGTATCATGTTGCCTTTTTCGCATTTGAATGTTCATCTCAGTTATAAGCAGCGTCTGATTAGCCTCCGGAATGATTGAAAGTCACGGAAAAATTAATGTCTATATTCACAGTTCAGATTAAAAATGTGCAATGATGGCTTGATTTGGTATTGTGTGAATGGATTAAAATTATTCTGGTTTCAAAAATCAGTGGCCAACATTCTACTTAGGTAATAACAGATACCAAGTAAACAAATTGTCACGATTTGAAGATTTGCGTTTAAACGTTCCTTGATACATTGTAAAACAGTGTTACCAAAATCAGTCTGCTATAAGTAGGGTAGTTGGATCATGCAGTTCTGTTCAAGCCTTTACAACACACACACACACGGAGCAGGTCAAACGGTAATAGACGAAGTAGGGGAAAATAGTAAATTAAATAAACGGGAAAAATAGATTTTTGTTTTAATTTGCAAAACAATTTTTTCATGTTAAGCCAAGCATTTTTATTTTGAAATTAATTTATGCATATCAATGTAACTCCGCTTTCTGCATTTTTAGCAAACGCCTTTGACACCCTTTAAAAACATTAAAAAAAACCTGCAACAATCAAAGCAAAATTGTAACATTTTTTATCTAACTTAATGTCAATTAAGAATTGTTATATATACAATACGCTCTAATTTCAGTTTTTGTTTCATTTTCGCTTATTCCATTATAGAAATGAATTTTATTTTTGATTTTTAGTTTTGTAGATTTAAACCAATATATACCTGTCTAAACCAAAATATACCTGTCTAGGTTTATTATAGGTCTACACGACGGTGTATAAATGTACATGTTAGAATAAGTGTAAGACATAAAATTAGCCATTTGAATACAGGCAGTCATTGACCACTATAGTAACAATAAAAAAATTGCCATAGCTATGTACCCGTCTATAGCAGATAAAGAGTTCGTTATTTCATTATGTTTACATTTTCGAAGCAATCCTTAAATGGATCTTTACATTTTTGCAACCATTCATAGCCTCATGAATTACACGTATTTGATTGACAGCTGCCAATCTCACTTGCATGTGCAATACGCTTCGATCATCGAACTCATTAGCCAGAAGTGATACTGTTGTTGTGATTGACAGCGAGCCACACCCGAGTCGCACGTGCAAAACAAGCCTCTTGTTTGCTCAGTTGGCTGTCCGTGTTCAACCTAGCTGTTCAGCTTTTCCACTCTGACTAAACCGTTAAAACGATTATATTTTGAAAACAAAGCTGTTTAATTTTTATATTTTAGATAATTAAATGTAAATGTAAGCAATAAATTCAATTTTTGGAAAGTTCATGGAATCATGAATACTCGGGTCTCTTGCAAAGTTAATGTGAAACCGGAATGAAGTACACAAACACAATCATTCAATATTTTTTACATAAACAACAATGTCTCCTTCCTCGGTGACTATATTTATATCTCCAGGACGAAATCGCATAAGACAAATCTTACCATTGTTTGTCATTTAAGGGCCAGCACACGAGATTTTAGTACTATCGTAGATACGTACACTCACTGGTCAGACAAGCGTGCACAGGTATATGTTCAATGCGACGCTACGTGTCTAAATCGGGCCTTTAGTTAAGAGTGTGTAACAAATCATTAATTTTCTTATTTCTCAACAAAAACATATGTTGTGGGTACTCATAAGAGACAGTTATTTTAGCAGCCAAACATAGGTAAGGAAATATTTACAATTTTACGCTCACAAAATGTGAAAAAATCTAAACCTGTGAAAGGGTTTAACATGACAATATCGTTTTTTCAGACACATTGACCAAGATACGACAGCTATAAATGGCATAAATGATTCCATTCGACAGGAAACTATTTCTAAAGCATTACCTAATTACACATAAAACCTTTACCGTAATACAATTTGATGCAATAAATCCCATTAAACTCTTATATATGAGACATTATTAAGACATAGAACACATCATACTATTGAATGTCGAAGATTTATGAAGGCAGCATGAAGTTGGAATTGTTTAATTTGTCATATGAAATACGCGTGTCTGGTCAGAGGCTAACCACTTTAAGATACAAGGTCATTTAATATGCACCCTATTAACTTTATTACAAGTTTTGTATGACATAGCTTGACCATTGCACACCATTTTTGAGCCATGACATGAGATTTCCAAAAATGTGGTATGTGCGACCAGCACAGGCTCAGACCAGCCTGCGCAGTCTGATCAGAGCCTTTGCTAGTCGCTTGGATATTAAGCTACTGGCTGAACATCATTT
Source organism: Loripinus fragilis (assembly GCA_964019695.1). Taxonomy (NCBI): domain Eukaryota; kingdom Metazoa; phylum Mollusca; class Bivalvia; order Lucinida; family Lucinidae; genus Loripinus; species Loripinus fragilis. The sequence continues at coordinate 78,409,526 of OZ026528.1, read as the reverse complement.
GGAGTTTCTATGCTGAAAAGGAGACTGCACAGGTTTGTCTGAGTCTACACATGTCAAAATGCCACATTGATGGAAACCACATTTCGCGGCTCATATTAAGTTTATCGGCGGGTCAAGAAAATTCTGTCGGGGGATGCATGTTATAGTCATCAATGTATTTTACAGAGGGATATACAGACCTGTCTCGAGAAGCAATATTTCTAAGAAAAAACATAGCAACCTGTAATTCTCCAAGAGAGGGAGGGGGTTCGGTCCCCTGTCTGGGTCCACTGATTGTAGGAGTTGGTTGACCAGTAAACATCTGACAAGTTCGGGCCCCAAAATTACAATTCTTCCTTAGCGATAAGGAAGACTTCAGTTAAGTATTGATATTTGAACATGTTACATTAAATGTTTAATAAATTGTGAGGATCTATGAAGTACTTATGATCAACGATATCATTGGGAGAAAAAAGAAAATGTTTGGATTTTAATTAGTTACGAACGTTATTTTCGCATCCTAAAAACAATACATGTACTTTACTTAACTATTCCTTAACTTTAAGGGGCATTGTAATTTTGGGCCCAGATAAACTAAAAATGTTATTGTAAATAAATGAGCCAAACCTGTTTTAAACGGCCTCTCATAAACAGACAAAAAAACAAAGATCTTAATGACAAAATGGTAGCTTAATGAAGGTCGCAATAAAAGCGTCGGTGAAAAAGGACAAAAGCATCTCTGGAAAGTACTACAAAGACGCAGTACTGAAGAAAGTGAAAAAATATCAGAAACGACCCCCTGCCACTGGTTTAAACAGATCAGTCTTCTACATGACAATGCCCCCGCTCATACCCCCGCAATAGTTACAGCGTTTTTAAAGAAAGGCAAAGTTACTGTTTTGCCTCCCCTCTCCCCTTGTATTACCCAGACTTTGCCCCATGTGATTTATTTTTTTGTTTCTGAAATTGAAATCATTCCTTACTTGGCGGAAATTCCAGTCCCGACAGGCACGTAGATCTGTTGTTCATCAGTACCTTATAACTGTGCCCAAATCAGTGTACCGTGATGACTTCCTGAAACTTTGCATTTCTAGCCACAGGGGATACTTCGAGGGCATGAAATGAGCACTTGGGGCTAACTTAAAGTCTCCCGATAGAAATAACCATCCATCCCTCGTATATAAATTGGTGAAAGTTTTATCCCAGACACAATGCCTTGGTTTGACTACACATAGATTTTCTTACGAAGTGTAAAAACCGATAGGTCATTGCAAGGGTCCAATCTAAATCGCCAAAAATGATAAATACATTGAGTTGGAATGATTAGTCATTACAAAATTATATTTTTGTTTGATAAACTTTTTTACACCCCAGTCAATACATTTTCAGTTACGTTTGGATGGGTTTACCAGTACTATGCAGGGATTAATTGCTTGCTCAAGTAACCCACAGGTTATGTTATTTCCTGATCATACTCACTATAGTCCGTACAGAAATTCAGTGAACATCGTTTTTCTTTTTTAAAATGTCTTTAATGATAAAATTTTGGACTCAAATTTTGCACATGCATAAAATAAAACACCGCCTAATATACAATTGTTTTTTTGAATATTTATGATAGGAAAATAAGTCTGGAATCTCTTGTGAAATAAAAAAAACTTAGTCGTTTTCGATTTAGAAAATTCCTAATTTTCCCTCAATGTATTTCATATGGGTAACACGTGGTTTATACAGTTCAATGAATACCATATTTACTTTCGTATATCTCAGTATGTATGATAAAGAAACCGGTCACCAGAAGTATAACTCTTGGTATGTCTTCATACGCACTGCAAATGCTTTGAAGAGACTGCGTAAATTACAATTCAGTCTGAGTTATCATATTTTACGATAACAAAATTTCGCATCTTATTTTCTAAGGGTTCAGGGTAGAATGACACAAAAAACAATTGGACCACGACTGAGAAAACCTGTCTTTGGTAATTTGTCACAATAAATGCGCAGACCAGCCTGCGCATTGGCGAAGTCTCATCAGCAACTTTGTTGTCTGTCTTTTGAGAAGATTCATATCTAGACTTGCTGCGAGCAAAATTTCAATTTTCTAGCTGGCCTGTTTGGCTGAAGAGACTGGTTTGAGACTAGCTTTGTCGGACTCCCAGAAGACAGTTTTTCTCGCGTCGTGGCCTGTGTTGCTTGCTCGACCGCTCCAGGACAAATATTACAAGTGCAACAGATAATAATATTAAAAACAAATATAATGAGGAGGCTGTTCATCAGATATATTTACGGGAGTTACATATTTAATTGAGCTCTACATCGTCTAATACATAAGCCATTCGTACATACGGCCCACAGAGCTGGAGAACGTCGGGGACTTTGATTTTCTGGCTACAGGTCCCTGTTATGACCCTGCATAGTACTAACAGCGCATTTGCCCGGCTACAAATGACTGGTGCGCATAATTTCTTTCGTCTTTATGCACTCAGTGTTTGTGACCACGCTCCAGCCCAGAGGCATGTCGAGGGTTTTGACTTAGTGTTTGCAGTTTGCCATAGTAACCACCACACTCTGCGGACAGCTAGCTGGCAAAACCACGACAGTTCTTCCCCCCAGTCTGTTATTATACTGCACTGCCATGTTTGCCTATGTCTATCAAACCCCTACCTTTCCTCCGCATTGTGGAGACAACGTAAAGTACAAACACAGCACTTTTACCAGGCTATGGATATCCCCATCCTGCTCAGGGGTTGGGGTGAAGCAGTGGTTACAAATGACTGGTGCATTATTTATAGCTTATGATGCACTTCGCATAAACATTTAATTCTCAGCCACCACCAAAAATATATTGACCCCAAACACAAAATATGACATCCGCTGATATATTGTTCAACCTATTTCCAAGCACATCCCCACCCCACCACTACCTCAGCATTATTTTTATTGGATGAGTCTTTTTTCACTGAACCATACCTAACGGGTGAGCCATGTGATTATTTTCTCTTATCAATTATAGTTGCCCGGAATTTCGCTTGGCATGCATATTTGCATTGTTTGGTCTCAACAAATCAGTATTTGGAATAAACAAAAAGAAACTTCAATTTATTTAATAAAACAAGTTGGAAAATTATTTAAAATCTGATGATCAGAGAAGGAGCAGGGAACACAGTAAATCAAGATTTCAAATTGAGGAACAGGGGATCACAGACATTCATTTCATAAGAACACGGGGATCCGTACCCACTGGGAAAGCCTCAATAATTTTTCGTATGCCAAAATTCTGTGAGCCCAAACTATGGCCATAATTTGCATTTGATGGGACTATTTTGATATGATAAGAAACCTACTTCTCCTGACACGTTACGTCGTCTTAGAAAACCGTATAGATATACAAAGTTAAACTGGCACTCATGAATATGCCGTATAAACTCGTATAACTCCGTAAAACTAATTTTAGATTTGCAAACATAATGAAAAGTATTGATTTCAGATCTACAGATTTTCTAATCCTGTGTCCATCACTGTCCCGCTTAGCCATTTGGATAGAGCATATAGCTGTCAAAGTTGAGATCGTGGGTTCGAGTCTTACGACATACAATATATTTTTTTTTTAAATATTTTCATTTTTTATCATAAATCATAACTTGCACGACTTTTGCAAGACTTGCGTATAAAAAGTAAATGTAATAGAATTCATTTTAAAGCATTATATTAGTTAGGAACTATGATGTCTACTGAGAAATCTTTAAAACATTTAACATCTAAAGACGAATTTCTCGTAGCTAATGTTTCAAACTATTTTGAGAAACAATCAGGGTGGGACAGCTCATCATATATTCAACATACTTTTCAGGCAACTGGGGTCCGCAGAAGAACCGTTTTCCGAGTACGAAAAGAACTTCGAGAAACCGGTACACTTTCGTCGCCGCAACGTTCGAAACGGGGACAATACAAACCTGTGATCGCCCTTGATGAGGTTGTTATCAGAAACAATGAGCAGGAGTTTTACATCCACCGCCATCAGCTTCCGACCTTAAATAATCTCTTATCAGTATTGAAAACAGACATCATGCCAACTATCCATCAAAATTCAACAAGAAACAATATGATCATAACTCAAAAAGTATATAAATTTAAAAATCAAGCCTAAAAAAATTATAACTAGTGGGAATCGAACCCTCGCAATCCTGAACATGAGTTAATCGTCTTACCACTACACCACTGCCTCAGCATTGTCAGATCACCTTGCTAAAAGATACTTGTTCCATACATTTATCAATTAAAATAGCTAATACACACCGAACGTGACCGAATGATGTACCGAACGTGACCGAATGATGTCGAAGATTAATGAGTGCCAGTTTAACTTTGTATATCTATATAATAATTCATGGATTGTAAACTAAAGGCAGTGATCCGTACAAAGGTGCATTTAGGGTAAATTAAAAAATGCAGATGCTCAAATGAGGACAAATTCCATCATATCACAGCACATTTGACAATACATTTTGTAACGAAAAAAATATCACCGATTAGGCGGTGTATAGATATATTAAATTTTGATAGTCATTGCGCGATCAGTCCGCACATAACGAAATAAACGCAAAAAAGCGTTGTTCACTGAATTCCCGTACGCACATTAGTACCCTGGCTGGTACTAGCTGACAGCCGTGAAGAAGTCGTTCCCTGGTTTTACTCGCCCCCTTATAGCAAATAATACCATCTTTACTCGTAATGCGGAGGTTACCAAGGGGAAATACAAATGTCACATATAATGCAAGTATTTACAACATGATCAAAATGATATAAGTAAACGCATACCTGAAGATATATACTGAGGGACTTAAAAAACGCACCATTTTACATTCTCTGTTTTTTCGACATGATTGATTTGAGGATGTTTTCTTTATCATTCTATATCCTTTTGCAAAATGGACAATAATTTGCCATGCTTTCGATTTTCTCATGCTGTTCATTCTGACGTAATATCGACGTAAGTGTTTTTCAACAATTGTCGTCTGACAAATGTGAATTTGATTCAAATTGAAAACAAACACTTTTAGGTGGTAGTTAGATGTCTTAACAAATGGAAAAACACAAATGTTTTCAGAATTAAGCGTTTTATTACACTCCATTTCGCAGCGTTTCTTTGCTAACGTCAGTCTTAAATTTTCAAACATCAATAACAGACGGGTGACGTTCGCGTATGTCGCGATACTTTTGTCTTTTATGCAACTGATTGAGGAGTGTCTAATGGCAACAAAAAGATTTTGATTATTTCTGATCCTTAGGATATAAACGGCCAATTACGTCAAAAATCAATGACGTGATGTAGACGTAATGAACGTTGCAAGAGGCCTAAAACTTTATGATTTGATTTTGTCTTTCCTTTTGCTTTTAAGATCAAACATCAAATTGAAAACTTTTTTTCGTTCATTATGGAAGGTATGGGTACTCTGTGACTTTTTGAATTTGAGTTGTCTCAGTATTATCGCGACGTCACGGCAAGCATAAGCCACAGCGTTTCGATTTTCTTA